>UYYA01003824.1:272502-391010 GCA_900624975.1 Angiostrongylus costaricensis | reverse complement strand
TGTCCTTTACTTGCTTATTAAAACACATAAGCTTACTTCAACTGATGATAGGTCTAACTTTATATGATGATGGGTTCGTTGACGTAATATCATCAGTTGAAGTAAGCTTATGTGTTTTAATAAGCAAGTAAAGGACAGGGCAAATCGGGTGTTCGTCCTTAAGTCGAGAAATAACTGAAGGCTCTAAACCCGCGGCCTTTGTCCGTGTTAACCTATTCTTGATTCAGTTTTCGGTATTGATTTCTGTATTCCTTTTCAGAGGATGTTCGTTAGAGAGAAACATCACTGAGGTGCTCCTCTGTTATCCTAATATCCAACTGACTAGGAAGAACTACAAATTCTCCGGCTTTATCACTAATGGAAAGTCTGGCAGGTTCTGAATTCAAAAGCTCTCTAACCTGGCGCATACCACATTTTTGTTGGTTTGTGAGGTTGAAGCTTCTTTTTCGTTTTTGGTAGTGATTAAGTATGCGGAGAATTTCGTCCGAAAATAAACGAAATGTAGGGTCAATATCGCTATTTGGTAGCTCTTGTTTAAAGAAAGTTCGGGGAAAGGGTATTGGTGGTAGTTCCCCCTTGATACTACTTTTTACCTAACCTTTCTAGCCTAACCCTGTAACGTAGCTGATCTTGAAGTTCATGCAGACTACACGTGATCCTGCGCAGGATTGATTTAGAAATGGGTTGGCTAGGTGCAAAACTGGGACCCAATTCTAACAAGGAACGCACATTTTCCGGAGGCGTTACACCTCCTAGCACAGTAACTCTGGATGTTTTTGGTGCGCAGTCTATTTCAGGGCTTTTACTTGGGACTTGACCAGCGGTGGTCCTTTCATTTGACCTTTTCGAGCGGCGTGATAGATCTTCAAACTTTTTCCTTTGCTTGCTCTTAATATCACACCGAGTCTTTCCGCATACCGATTTAGACCCAGCTACTATTCTCTTCCAAAGATTTTTCTCCAAATGCTGAGTACAATGGTTTTCTTTGTACACACATTTGTTTAATAGTGAAAACATTTCGTTTTGTGTGCACCGCAATGAAATGCGTAGCAGTTTCATTTCGATCCTCAGCATTTGTTGAGAGCTCTCCGGTAAGCCGCATACTTCGTATAATTTCCTACGTTTTATAAAGTTAGGAATAATTCGATGCTTCANTTTCGCATACCGATTTAGACCCAGCTACTATTCTCTTCCAAAGATTTTTCTCCAAATGCTGAGTACAATGGTTTTCTTTGTACACACATTTGTTTAATAGTGAAAACATTTCGTTTTGTGTGCACCGCAATGAAATGCGTAGCAGTTTCATTTCGATCCTCAGCATTTGTTGAGAGCTCTCCGGTAAGCCGCATACTTCGTATAATTTCCTACGTTTTATAAAGTTAGGAATAATTCGATGCTTCAAGCAGCGGCGTAGAGAGTAGGTCTTTTGTCGCATTAAGACGATTTTCTGTCTTAATGACAATACGTCTCTTACAAGTCGGAAATGTTTTGCTGGAACATCTCTTAATAACTCGAAAGACCGACTTTCTATAAACCTCGGCATAGATAGTTGATATATTTATTTATGTGATCTTATGAACTGATCTTCTTAAGCTGACGCGATGCTGGTACAGATCTTCGTTGTCGTTGTCGTTGTCTTTTATGTTATTGATCGATGGCTGATGTTTCGGCGACTTCGTCTTCCTCAGAGCCTGGACGTACTTTATGTTAGAATACTTTTTATTATTCGGTGGAGAAGAAGGTTAAAGTATTAATGAAGATCAAACTTTCAAATAGACGCCATATTGAACAGAAGGGCCACTCACCGTGATGTTACGTGCGGGACTGGCCCACACGTAGTTCACGTGGAGCCGCGAGCAAGACACGCCCCGAGGTCAAAATATCATTCTGAAATAGGGCGCCAGATCGCGCGTGATAGTGAGGCATTCGCCCTTCCGCTTCATCTTTGGATTTTTGAAATTTATTGAAAACGCCATCTACGGGTAGGATGGGGGCCGAAGACTGCTACTTTATGTGCGTTGGGGGTAGTCACTATGGCCGCCCGTATTCTACCTACGGTTTTACACGCTCATAAAACAATGTGTGAGTAAAAAACACTACTATTATACCTGCACCGTACAATCAACAAGTTTGCAATCAACACATGAGTTTCGTAACTGAAGATCCTCACAGTAACTGCTATCAACATCGAGACCAACAACTGGAAATTAACCGCCTAAATGCAAAAGCTCCATGTTTCCATGAATTTTTCAGCTTTACTCGATCCTGGCGCCTTTATTTCGTTCCAAATACTGGCTTTTAGAGGCGCGTGCTGCGCACTAGTCGGAGGTACCCTGCAATACACATGGGATCGAGCTGCTCACCAAGCCTTCTATCCTTCCACCGTCGTAAAGATCACATCCATCCTAGAGAAACTACTGGAAGCAGCAGAGAAGAGAAGCAGTCTGGAAAAGTGTAGTCGGCACTTGTGTCATCACAATGTTCCGCTATCAGCACTGATGAGCGTAGATACGGTCACTAAAACTTCTCGCCTAAATATGGAATTGATAACAGAGACCTTCTACAACAATTTTTTTTGCTCCACAATCATCTCCGTCTATGACCCTAAAATCCCCGCTAAAGAATAACCGCCTGGAATTCTTTGGTCTGATGTTCGAGTTCCGGTGGGAAGCATGAAAGAAGGCACAGCTCCAGGACCCAATAATATCACTGCCGACCTTCTTAGAGCTGGAAGTTACAATTTACATGTAGTTCTGGCAAACCATATGATAGGCTGCTTTTAAGAGGAAGAAATTCCCAACCAGTGGCGGGCATCACTCACGGTCACCCTACCTAGGAAAAGTGACTGAAGGGATCCTCGTAACTACCGTCCGATACGCTTGTTGAGTGCCATGTACAAACTCTCCATGAAGATTATCCGGTCGCGCACATCAAGGATATTGGATGAGGCGCAACCAGTGGAACAAGCAGGATTTCGACAAGGATTTTGCTGCATCGACCACATCCAAACTGTGTCCAGGGTCTCGTCACTTTTTATTTACTGCTTATTCTTTTTTAATGGCAAGGTATTATGCGAAATATAACCATGATGGTGCTCAGATATTCGCAAAATGAAGGACTGCTGGGGTCTGCAGCAATCCCATTGACGAATGATTGCTGACAGCACACACGGGCTAATTATACGGATGAGAGGAAACGAACAACTGGCATGGCGTGGTGGTGAACGCGTTAGCCCCCGGAAATGGTAATAGCGTGTTCGATCCCCACCGCCAACGGTCTGGAGTTTTACGAATATCTCAGCACTATCGTGATTATGCATCTAGGGTCATTGAAGTTTGTCGGGAATACCATATGCCCTTAGTCACAACTTTTGATAACTATGAAAAAGAGTTTGACAGTTTCAAAGCGAATGCAGTCCTGTCAGCGCTCGCCGACCAAAGAGTGGAGCCGCTCTACATAAAAACTCTGTCTGACTGTTATCGGAACTGCACTGCTAAAATACAGCTTTCCCATCGACCTCTTACCATAACCATGAAAAAGGGTTTGAAAAAGCTACACAATACCGCCAAGCATGTTTAGTGCCGCACTACAGCAATCTATGAAGTCACTTGATTAGGATGAGAATGGCATACATATTGATGGGATAGTCTTGTCAAACCCTCGTTCCCCCGACAACAACGTCGCCTTCTCAGGAAGCACCAGTGAAGCAGAGACTATGATCGGTGAGCTTAACGAGACGGAAAAAAGATCGGATTACGCATAAATCAGATGAAAATCCAGTTCATGAAAAAGCCATGGTGCGAAGGAGAACAAATTGAACTTGATGGTTTTCTGATTGCAGAGACCAACTCGTACGTATATCTTAGACGATCGGTGAACATAGAGAACAACAATAACGAAGAAATGGACACAAAAAGGAGAGCAACTTCGGCCGCATTGGACCTCTCAAAGAAGCTAACGATCAACTCAGGGACACGAAAATCCTCGCCCGCCTTTCCGATTCCACGGTTCTCCCAGCGCTGTTATGATGCACAGACGTGGGCTGATACCTCAACCACGTCAAGAATACTACGCACTTCAGCCACGTCTAGAATACTGTGCACTATTCACAGAGTGCTTGAACGATATCTTCCGAAATGCAACCGGCACTCGCAATACCCAGCTGGAATACGAAGGTCTGATCTTCGGTGGACTCCACAAGAATACAGGCGTTCTCTTGCACGCGCACCTACACGTTGGGCAGGCGTATTCGTAACCGAAGCTAATTAGATGTAAAAACAGCTACAGTTATTTTACAGATTACGGTATGAGACTCTTATGCGCCATCATGCTGAAATAAAACCACCACCATGGACGACGATCGATTGCTAGGAAATGAAACGAATGGCAAGTGTGCAGGGATCCGCAGATGGACCGTCCAAGTATCCAAGTACGTAAGTTTTGCTGCTGAACTGCTATTTTCTTCGCGTTATTTAGACAACTGAAATGCATTTTCTCAAAGATCCGGTCGATTCTGTGAAAGATTGCGAAATGCAGCATAATTTAGAGGAACAAATCAATGACGCTCGGAGCACAATTTGGAGATTCCCGGGCTGTGTGAGTAAGACTATCAGGCTACATGTGGGTGTATCGCAAGTGCGTCTTTGGGATTAGGTCGCGTTCTGAACGATGAGGTTGCCTTGGTTATCTTTCTTTAAACAGGGTCTTATTTAGTGACAAATTTGTCCAATGTAGTATATTTCAGCAAGAAATGGAACAGATTTCCAGTGGTCTCGGAGATCTACCTAGGACTTTCTCAGATGCCGAATGTATTTTAACGTGGCTCCCTCAGTTATGTGGTACTTCACATATTCGAACAGATTTGTTTTACGGGAATTGCGAACATAACAGCGTTGTAGGAGAGGCTTTGCTCTGTCGATCTTGTAATGCGCATATCACTATTTACAGTGTTTTACAGTGCTTTTCCATCCGAACACATCGCTGTCAGCCTTTGGAAGTATCTTGCGATTTATGTTGTCTTTTTTCTACTTATCCATAGCGAATGCAAACAAAACAGTCATTTTCTGATCAAAAGTATACTTGATGTAAAAGGATAAAAGGATAAAGCTGTCGGCGTTGATCAATCCTTGAAGGATACGCCATGCATTCGACTGCATTAATCGTCGCTGGAGGTGACTGAATGCATATCTGGCCTTTACAATGACTCGTGGTGGCCTACCGATGTGTCGAGCCAGCACTGCTATCCTCCCAAACAAGTCTGCTACCAATTTGTCGACCCCGGAGGGATGGATGGCTTAGTGAGCTTGGGGCTTGGGATCAATCCCATGTGTTGCAGGACGCCTCCTACCTCTGCATCACAGGCACCCTCTTTCCATGGTGATGTTTTTAATCTACATTGATGAAGAGCAAATTATCGACAAGATACAATGGAAAAAGTGTGGGAAGAAAGCAATATGCGGCACAAAATAAGCAAAGCGAAAATGTTTAAATTGTGATGCATATCGGAATTGGCCCAAATTTACCTGTTCGGAAGTATCTTGTTTTTTCCGGACAATTCATCCTTCAGAAGTCGGTATCATTATCAGCTAGAAAAGGGCAATAGCAATATTTCAAAACCGAGTTTCCTTTAATCTCGGTATGACTAATCAATATACATTCTTTCTTTTGCTGTTTTTTCGTTAATGGATATCTTCAAAGGATTTAGAACTACATTACAATCAGGTATGTGATAATTTCGGTCCTCTGTTTCATTTGTGACTTTCTCTGAAAAAGTGCCATCGAACAACGTACGTTCCGAGACTCCCAGGTAAACCACACGATTCAGGATAGCCCCTTACTGCTTTATTACTCATTAGCGGTCACGTAAAAGAAATTCTCTGACAAACGTTGTGTACTTACGGACTTCACGAATAATGACTATTTGTAGGATTGACTGGGACCATTTATCGAGAGTGTCCCATTCTATTGTCTTTACTATTTCAATGTCGAACATGCACTCCTAATCCATGGGGTGAATACTTGTCTTTTAGGACGGTGATTTACTAGCCTTCTGCTGAGCTTGGATTTGTATTTTCCTGTGTCTCCGAGTACCACGTGTTTTAAATATTGTATGAACTAATTGGCTAAGTCTTATTTTATTTTAAGTATTGACTTTTAGGCGTGGATGTCAATCAAGTCTTGGATGAAATTCTGACGTGATGACACTTGACCTGAACTCTCCTAACGGAACATCTACTTCTATCCTGGTGAGAAGTTATATCAATGGTCTTTTGGTCCTCTCTTTTTGTTATTTCTTGGTCATTCTAGAATTTTCCGATATTTGCTGGCCAGTGTAGTTGTGCCTTCATGGATAAGTAAAAGTTAGAGATCAGGTTTTCTACTTTGGATCCTCAATATTAACGGATTTAGTCGACCACAAGGGCACGTGTAGCGCAGTGGTCGGAGGTGCCCTGCAACACACTCGTGGAGTCGATCCCAGCGCCCATGGCCCACTAAGCCTTACATCTCTCCGGGATCGCAAATTGGTACCAGAGTTGTTTGGGACAATAGCAGCACTGGCTCGATACATCGGTAGGCTACCGCGAGTCATTGTAAAGGCCAGATATGCATTCAATCACCAAACGATGCTAAATGAAATCGAATGCATGTGTAGCGCATCCCTAAAGGGATTGATCAACGCCGAGAGCTTTATCCTCTATCCTTTAGTCGACGGCACTACATTTTCATCCAGTTTTTATTGTTAAGGGGAAAATTCTTGTAGTCTGAAAGCAGTTTGCATGAGAAAACAAAAAATGATACACCTTACTAACAAAAAGATTACCGAAACAGGTTCGATCCTCTTTTGATGGTGGCAGAGTTTCAGAACTAAGTCTTCAGGTTAGCTAGCTGTCTTGTCATTCAAAGGGAGTAAAATCCAAAAAGGCTTTAACGCTTGAAAGTTGATGGGCCGACTTGAAATTGTTTATGTTCCTGTTATTAGCTGTAAAATCGTAAAGTTAGTTTTATTAATTTAGACAACGGTAATTAGTAGGAGTACTCTTGCTAAGTAAACTGCTACTCCTTTGTTAGAACGTGCTGTGATCAGTTATGTAGTCAGTTTTATTGGTATTAGATTTATTAGAATATGGGGAATAGTAGCGGGGTTGTAACGCCATGCATTCGACTGCATTAATCGTCGTTGGAGGTGACTGAATGCATATCTGGCCTTTACAATGACTCGTGGTGGCCTACCGATGTGTCGGGCCAATGCTGTTATCCTCGTAGACAACTCTGGTACCAATTTGCCAACGACGGAGAGGGATGAAAGGTTTGGAGAGCCTTGGGCGCCGGGATAGAGTCCCTGTGTACTGCAGGGCTCCTCCGATCACTGCACTACACACGCCCTCAAGATAGGTAACAACATAATTTCTTATACCCTTCGGACAAAGTAGATTAAGGCTTATTTGACAAGAGCTTTCTGATGGAAGCTGGTTCTACTCGTTGATGCACTTTGACTATTTCAGGATATATTTTCTAAGTTCAAACAGACCGATGTGGATGGTGCTATTGTAAATAAGGCTAGAGAACTATGTGCAGAATATTTGGGTGGAGTCTGGAGGCAGATCAGTAACTCACAGTTTTCCCTACAGAAGGTAAGGTAAGTGATTTAGTCAAGCCATCTGTACAAATAAGGGGGCATACTATAATTTGCCATCCTGTGTAAAATAAGATGCTATATCTTTAAATTAGTGCCTCATAATTTAGTGTTAGTATTCTATGGGCTGAATAACCTATCCTCACATGAATCATTTATTTCAAGAAGATATCAGCAGTTCCTGGATCCATCCCTTTCCCTTTTTGCCCTTGCGCTTTTCTTGGACACTTCAACTTTTGCCGAACATTGTGATGAAGTTGAAGAAATAGGTGTGAAATGAAATTTACTGTATTCTTTTTTTCTGCTAAGCATGTCTTTAGTTCATTGGAGTTGTTGTCTTTCTTACGTAAATGGGTGTGGAACATTCAATGACGGCTTTTCCGTCGTAGTCGGTTACACAGAGTAGTTCACATTGCCACGGCATCTCTTTTTCTTTCAGTGGTGGGTTAACAAATTTGGTTTTTCGCTGTGTGCTTTCTGCTGAAGTCTCAGTTGTTGGCGAGGAGCCCCGTTCTGTCATTCTTAGAATACAAACACAGACAAGCAGTATGCAGTTAATGAGGGAAATCGCTGTTTTCATGAAATTGAACGGTTCGTGTCATTTTATTCTTCTACTAAAGTTGTCCTCATTGACAAATAAGTGATTTAATGCGTTCTAGAAATCACTCTGCCGTAGCCCTCCTATGAGGCGTAGTTAGAAGTTGTTATTGTCAGGGATAGTAAGACAATGTTGCGTAACGTTTGAGAGAGTGAATGTGTTTGTTTGAGAAGAGAAGAGGATGACAAATAGTAGTATCGTCATAAGTTAATGGTTCAACACATTGATCTCGTGTTCTATACGAGTATCTCAGCTTTCAGCACATGGCTATGGACCGAAACTTCTAGGTATCTTCCCTGGAGGCCGTATTGAAGAGTTTATTCCAAGTCGAACTCTTAAGAAAGAGGAAATATACGATCGCAGGTAGTCAGCCTTTTTTATGTGGTTGTAAATCCTGTTAAAATGTATTGAAATCACGATGTTTAATTTTTAATTTACTGCCTTTTCTTTCTTCACGACAGAGTACTATGTGAAATAGAACCACAAGGGCGCCGGGATATAAGCAATGCCCGAAGCCTCAGGTCGTGTCCGAACGCGCAATTATCCTCTCCGACGGCTCGCTTTCTATCCACCACACCAACCAAGAGTTCTTGCTTTGCCTTCCTTTCACCCACTGTTTTACTTTAATGGTGCGATCAGCAATTACGCGTCAACGGCAATGATCTGTGGAGCACATATCGACGCTGAACTCAGTTAAACTGAAGCCGCAATCTACGGGTGATTGCTGATCGCAACTTAACGTTAAAGAACTGTCTGATAGAAAAACAAAGCAAATGCTTCGATTGGTCTGGTGGATAGAACATGGGTTTTCAGAAGAGGTACTTGAGGGTTGGAAGCACACCTGAGGTTCCGAATTTTGCTCATATCTCAACATCTTTGTGATAGGATTTTACATAAAATATTTCGACTTGTTGATGAACTTGTACACGTTGGAAATGGCTTTTTATTGTGGGTGACATCTAGGTGATATCTTTACCTTCAGAGCACAATGATTCGAATGGGGCGTTCCCAGCGCAGTTGTTGCTTTCACAGAGGGAAAAAACCATCAAGTTTGTGAATGGTCACGTTTCTGAAAATTTACTGAAGAATAACTATGTTGGGGCAATCGTCTTAAATCATTACAGTTCCGATTTTACTGATATAATCGAGACGTCAGCCATGAAAAAAAAAAGCTTTAAGCACAGCATACTCTTCTTGTTCACCGAATAGACTACATAGAAACGTTTAGATTTGTTCCTGCTATTGCAAGTTTGATAGCAAAATTGAACAATATCGAAATGCCGTTGCCCAAATACCCACAGTACATTCCATTTGTTCATTCGTGGTTGCAGAAGTACAAGAACAATGGTGGTGAATCACTCAATCTGGTAAAAACGGCTGTTGCAGCGGACGTATCGGTTAGTCTCGGTTATAACTTTCTAAATTGTGTTAGGTATTAAAATGAGTTGTTACATAGTGAGTACGTGACCCAAATCAAGTCTATTGTGCGGTTCCCAGCACTTCTTGCATTCAATTTGTTTTCCTTGTATTCGTTGTCCACAAAAGTCCTCAAATATTTCGACTGTTGTTTCGGCTGCTGCTTGAGGACTTCGCCTTTTTTTTTGACTGTCGTTGAATGCAGGTCATGTTCGATTTTCTTTGCAATCTTGAGGATAGTCGAACTAAGGCGTTCCCACGTTGATTAGATTAGAGCGTAGAGGTTAGGTTGAACCAGTATCTTGCTTCATAATGGACTGCATCACCAACCACTGCGTCTCCCATTCCATTATTATGAATACCACTTATACCATTTGTTTATAGTAAAGTTTATTTTCAGTTTCCCGATGTACTCACATTGAATGAACTTGAAAAGGAAATTGAAGAAGTCGAGAGATTCCTAAATCTGCAGGAAAGTCCGTCCGTATTCTGTCATCAAGACACAGTGGTAAGTCTCTTAGTACTTGATGACGGGGTGTATTAAACAAATCCTGTTGTCCTTTAGCCATCGAATATCCTTCTAAGGGACGTTGCTGACGAGGTTTTTGATGAACATGGTGTAGTTGATGCAAAAAGATTACTCATCATTGACTTCGAATTCGGTTGTTATAACCACCGGTATGTTTTTGTATTGAATTTGGAAAATGCGGTCGCCCAAATAGTATTAAACAGCTAAAGCCAACTTTTTTCAAGATAGTAGTGCTTTCTTGTTCACAGTATCTGGCGCTAATTCCATTTATCAAAAATTTGTAGGGCATTCGAGATTGCAAACCATATTGCTGAATACGGTATAACTTATGGAACACTTAATCCACCTTACTATGAAGTAGATGTCGAGACCATGGAAGATGAAAACTTAGCAATTTCGTTCTGCAACGCCTATTTAGACCAAATCTACAGGGTAACACTGATTTACTGTCTTGTTAGATCTATGTTTTGTCAACGGTACATTTTTTCATTACGCAGTAATGTTACAGATCGGTGATGTGTTTTTGTTCAGTAATAGGTGTTTTTTTTCCAACGGTTTACGGTTTTATCGTGGCTGGAAGGTGTTCTTGCGTGTCGGGCTGCGAGGTACAACGAGGGGGGGGGGGGGGGATTAATTCCCCCAGCAGAGTCTCCCAACCTGAGAAGGAGTCTCCGGCGTTTCCATCAAGAAGCCTAGCTAAGAGTAAACCAATACCAAAATCCACGACTATCCCGGTTTCAAACTAGTCGCTTGTTGGCAAATCTCCCTCTAACTCACAAGGGCTGAGACTGCTTGTGGTGGTGACGACCTGCGAAGGACGGTCAGGCTGACCTCAAGACTCCAGAGAATCACAGTGGCTAAACCAGAAAAACTCCGAAAAAGTTGAAAGTTGAAATTATGTTGGGGCCCGTACAACCAGTGATGATGGGCCGTCCAAATATCCAAATATCCAAGTAAGATGTGTGTAGGCGGGAAACAGTATGGGCACATGGTATGCGCGAAAAAACAGGTATACTTTAAAAAGATATTGACGTTTCTTCAGGATCACGTTAGTACCGCTCAACTTGAACGACAGCTTTTAACTGGGCGAAGGAAAGAAGATCTCAAATTACTTATGTGCGAATATCGACGGTTTTTACCACTGCCTCATCTTTTTTGGGGTGTTTGGAATATTCTTTGCAATCAGGTATAATTGTAAATTAGTAGTAATATTATTTACAAAGTGCCAGATATTACGTTCAGACTTTATATTTTACTTCTGCACCAAGCTTTATGGGGCACGTGTGGCACAGTGGTCGGAGGTGCCCTGGTATGCACATAGAGTCGATCCTTGTGCTGCAGGCCCACCAAGCCTTCCTTTCCTTCGGCAAATTGGTACCAGGCTTGTCTGGGAGGATAGCATCACTGGCTCAATGCATCGGTAGGCTACCGCGACCATTGTAAAAGCCTGATATGCATTCAATCGCCTGCAACGATATTTCATGAAGTCGAATGAATGGCACATCCCTCAGGGAATGATCAGCGCAGAGGGCTTTATCCTTTATTATGTTTACCAAGGCTTAAATTAGTGCTGGCAGTAAGTTTTCAATTTTCCTAATTTCTCGCAAATAATCAGAAGCAGTAGTTTTGCTGCCACTTTTATAAATATCCATTTTATGGAGTCTTCTTATGAGATTGCAGTGTTAAAGTAATATTTTTCTAAACGGCTTGCTATTTGTGTGAACGTGAATTTGTGCTCTGCATGATTACTGAACGAGACTCTTATTATTCCCTTTAGAAACTCGGTATGGTTGAAGGCATCGATTTCTTAACTCATGCAAGGGACCGCTTTATAATGTACTATATGTTTAAATCGAACATGTATAAATATTAGTTTTTTAATATCAAAACCTTTTACGTGGATTCTCGTCCTCGCATTAGACGTTCGGTTTAGTTCATAATACTTTCCGTAAGGCATGACAATAATTGAAATCACTTCCTTTTTTTTTCTTATCTCACTTCATCTCATATTCAACACTTCCGTCTTTATTCTTCTCTTATTCTTAGTACAAGTGATTATATGTTGATGTCCTTCGTGAGGCCGGTAGTGGAACAAGGCGTATTCTGATAGCAAACTGTAGTGAAGTATAGTCCTTATCTTGTTTCTGACATAATGGACACATTCCACTGATATTAGCCTTGTTTTCGTCATTAGCACATTTGTCTTACCGACCGTCTTCACAAGTTCATTGATGTGAAAATTTCATGTGATCTTTTATTTTTAAGGCAAATACCCTCCACTAATATGCTATTAATGTGATCTACCACTTACCTTTCTTATTAGAACTCTGTTCTCAGTCCTCCTGATGGAAGCTTTTGTTGAATTCTTCATCATAAAGTAGATTGGAGTGTAGTTCTACAATTGGAACGAAAATTGTTTTAATAATTCTTTCTACTTCTGTTCATCAAACACCAGGTGTTATTTTATTTCTTCATTTTGTTGTTCGTTCCAAAATGTTGCCACGAATAAATTTCGAACAAAAAATAATGACAGTTCTTAGCAAATTTTAGAAATTGGTACTTCAGTTTGGTCCATAGGATACCAGTAGTTCCGAATCAGTATTGTGGGAAGTGTCGTGCGTCGTTAGCAAGTTTTAATATTAATTTGGTGACCTAAAAATGTATTCTAAGTCAGCACTTTTGTACACCTTAGCATCTATCAATTCACCGACTCCGGAGGGTCGAGACTTAGTTCGTTTTGGGTGTGGAGTCGAACCAAGATGAACGTGTGCCTTACAAAACAGGACTAACTACTGCGTTATACAAGTCATGCTGCCTGTTTAAGCTTTACAAATCATCAGTGGTTTTCTCAGTATTGGTGCCACAACCTCATTTTTACAAATCATTCGAACGATTACAGGAGTGTAAACAAGTATGGGGAAACCTCACATTCCAGGAAAGATCTCAAGTTAGCTTGTATTCCCTCACAATAGTATTTCTGCAATAACTGTCGAGATGACTAATGTAAAAAGTTATAAGCGGATTAGACGTTCCCCGCTGTTTGCTCATAGAACCGAAAAGCCGATTCATTACACTGTCCGGTAATTCATAGCTCCAACGTGAAGGGGACTGAGCTGAATGTAGCCTTAGCCGTAACTCCATTTCATTCTTCGCCTACGTCATGTTTATCAGGAATTGACATATGTCTGTTCCATTCCTAATACTCAAATGGTAACATATCTCATTACTAATTAACTGAGCAAATCAGCTAATGGGCAATTTTTATTCGTTGAAAATCTTCAGCACCACTGGGAACATTTAATAAATCATTGCACAGTCATTTCCTGGATCAGTGCTGTTATCACTGTAATAATTCCGAATGGACATATCTGTGCTATCACTAACAGAATATATTCTTGAGAGCGCTCATGAAGACCAGCTAGTTTGTAAAGAGATTCCACCATATGGTTGAGATTGGTCAAGGCGTAAGGGGAACCACGTGCAGATTGTTCTTTTCATATTGTAGTGTGATGAAAAGTTTTTGTGTGATTTCCTACGGAGTTAAATATCTTTTGGTAATACTTTTGCACAGCTTCTCAGTATTGGTCTTGATTTGTCTGGTTAATAGACTAACAGATTAACAGATTTGGTCAAGCTATCAGACTTAGAATAAATGTAAGTTGGAAGGAGCTTATAGACTCAAGTTACTGAAAGTTTAACGCCAGTAATCTGCAGCGAGAAGTGCTTCTATAGATTCATTGTTGGGGTCTTTAATCCAAGATTAGGAGGCAAATGAAAACAGTATTGGGAAATTCGGAAAAGGAGGAAGAAATGGAAGAAAGTGAGAATCGAAACCGTATTGTAGGACTCCCGTCCGCAGCACGTCTCTTCTATAGCGGTAAATTTCTCGAGAACAGAAAATCACAAGTTAACATGGGAGTCTCCTAGCGGCACGACTTAGGTAGAGATCGATAATGTTCTTACGAGCAGAAAATGGTGCCTCTTTGACCCTCTGTGGTACCTCGATTCCATACAGGATCTGATCACCGCCTGCTCCATACGAAGACTCGATTCAGGCATAAGCTGGGAAAGAACTGTTATCGTCCAACGAAAGCGAAACACATTATGTTTGATAGGGATGTTTTCAGTAGAATCCTCTCCTCATATGATTGGCAGACAAAACGAGACCCGAGCGACGGCTACAAGCTGTTCGTCGAAAGACTTAAAACTTGTGCTGAACTCCCTGAGTTCTTCAAACGGAAAGTGCAGACTGCATCTCCATCAGCACTGTGGAGTTGCTTGAAAAGAGAAGGATACTGAAGCTTGATCCTACCGCAACATAGTTGACTGGGCTGATAATAGATACTAGCTGAAGAAGATGATTGCAAGAGGGTTTACATCGTTGTGGACAGAAAAAGTTGTTGGAAGCAACTCAAAAACGGTCTAATCCTGAGAAATGTTGGGATCTCTGCGACTACAATGTTCCGCTATCCGCACTGATTAATGAAGATGGAACTATCACTACATCCTACCATGATATGGAGTTGATAGTGCAAAAGTTCTACACCAATCTTATCTGCTCGGCTACCTCTGCCTTGGACGAATCGCCCAGGTTTCTACCTTTTGAAACTGAGTTGCGATAGAAAGCATGAAGAAAGACACTGCTCCAGAAACCGAGAATATTCCTGAATTGAATCCCACCGAATTCCTTAGAGCTGGAGGCCACCAATTACATGTATTTCTCGCAACCCACATAATATCTAACTGCCAAAAGCGAAAATCCCAGACCAGTGGAAGAAGTTGCGCACGACCATTCTGCGCAAAAAAAGGTGACCATAGCGATCCTCGTGACCATCGCCCAAAATGCCTGTTGAGCGTTCTACAAGCTGATCACGAAGATTATCCTTTTGCGCAGATCAAAGAGCTTGGATAAGGTACAACTAGTTGAGCAACATAAATTACAACCAAACCATGTCACTCACTGGTGATAGAAATCTGTCCAGAGTACTATATATCCTTTGTCCTAACCTTTATCGGCTACGAGAAGGCGTTTGTCACCGTCGAAACGAATGCAATTCTATTAACGTTCGTCCATCAAGGTGTGGACCCGTCCTATATACGAACACCTACAGAGTGTTATTGGAACTTCAGCATAAATATGTAGCTTTCCATCGAGCTCTTGTCATACCTATAGGAAAGGGGGTTCGACAAAGTGATATCATATCGCCAAAACCGTTTACTGACGCACTACAGTGGGCAATGAGGTCATTTAATTGGTGAGAGAATGGCATACGTATTGATTGAAAATTTTTATTAAATCTTGGTTTAGAAATCGTCGTCTTTTCGAGGAATATTAGTGAAGAAGAGACAGAAACTCAATGAAATGGAAAAAGAACATTGGACTGGGCGTAAATAAGACGAAGACTCAGTTCATGAAGAACCCATGCTGCGAAGACAAGTGAATACAACTGGATCGTTTTGTAATTATAGAGGCCATCTATTAGGTATAGCTTGGACGTACAATGAACATGGAGAACAACTTTAATGAGGAACGGGAAAGAAGAAGACCAGCAGCATGGGCCGTATGACCTCTCAAAGAAGCCACTGACCAAGTAGCGGATCAAAACTTCGCGCCTACATTTCCGATTCGACAATCCTCCCAGCTCAGTGTTGTGTAGCAGAGAAGTGGGCTAGTACGTCAATTGTGGCAAGAACACTGTGCACCACCCACAGAGCGCTTTAACAATGCCTCTGAAATTTAACCGGCACTCATAGCGTCTAGCCAGAATGCGCGTCTCAGATCTTCGGAACCTTTTCCGTTTTTGGGATTCGAGAGAATACACATCAGTTGCGAAGCACAGATGGTCCGGTCACATAATAAGAACAGATGACACGTGGATGAAAAGAACAGTGGAGTGGTCTCGAACAGAATGCAAGCATACTCTTGAAAGACCAACAAATGATGGGTGAACGTGTTCATGGCTAATGTCAACCATTTGCATTCGCATATAGGAACAATTCTAGGAATTCGAAGTGGGCCTCAAAGACGTCAACATGCTTGAAGCATATGACCACCATGTATGACGACTGTTCGAGAAAGAAATGAATGGAAATCGTTCTGGGGCCCTCATAACCAATAAAGATGGGCCATCCAGGCATTCAGAGCTCTCGTGTTGCCCACTGCACCACCGAGGCCCTTCGCGTTTCTCCTATCCGTCTTTTTAACCCTAACGGCCCCATCAGCTGTTTCCCGTCTATTGGAACCATCTTGGCAGCACGATTTGGCATTGAGCCCAGTTAAGCTGAGACTATGGTCAAAAGAGCAATGTCTAACTTTTTATTTTCTATTTATTATTTATAGCCAGTAAATAAAAGGGTAGGAACTAAGTTAAGACATTCTCTGAAATCATAAAAGAACTAACCTTACGAGCATTTACGATAACAACATCATAATTGTTACTTGTTACTTGACAAATGCTGGCCTGAAGTAATTTCCAGGAAATTCCGGTAATTCCGAGTTACCCCTGAACTTGGCATAGATCAACAAATTAATGTTTGTTATTTGCGGTTAGAGGTGCCATAGAGCACATGTGGTCATGGGTTTGATCTCGTGCCTCAAGCTCACTAAATCTTTCATCCCGGTGCCTGTAAATGGGTAGCCAGATTTGTCTGCGAGCATACCAGCACTAACTTGATACATCGATAGGCCACTACAAGTCATTGTATAGTACATTCAGCCACATCTAGCATTGTTTAATGAACTCTAATTCATGGCGGATTCCTTAGGGTTTGATGAACAGCGGAAGCTTTATTCGTTATCGTTTCATCTTGGAGTGTTTTTAACAGTATTAGAATCTGTGTAAACCGAAGTAACGTAATCGCAATATTAATACATTTCTGTTGACATCACTTGACCAAATATTCTCAACATATATGTTGTTCTTGGGGATTCGTGAGGAGGTTTGTTGTCTACAAAGTCTCTTATTTGCTATATCGTGATCATCATCACCCTAGTCGTCGTCGTTGTTTCTTCGATTGACCATTCGGTACCCAAATGGTTTGTGGGACTTATCTAAAAATGGCTAATTATGTCACCTATAATAAGTTTGGATGTTCGCAGAAATAGTGACGAGTTCTAAGGTTTCCACTCGTTTTTCATTTGTTTTCATAGGAGCCTATTGTAGGCAATATAAGCATCTAGTTTACGACAATTTATATCACTTATTTTTTCTAATTTTTCATTTCTTGTCATCAGTTGGCACTATAAGAACTGGGAGTGTTTTGATTCTGGCCTTTGTATGCACCAGCCATTCTCCATAATAGTGGCGCTTTGTTTGGAGAATTTAAGGTTCCAAAGCAGTAAAATTGTTGATGCCAGTGAACCACGAGACAACAAAGATGCTGTGAAATGTTCAGCATTTAGCTTCGTCGTCAATGACAAAACTATAAGTAGCTCCAAGCACTGCACAACCTGTAGTCCCGTCAATCAACAAAGAGTTCAAGTAGACATCCAGTAAACTCGATTCATCCTATTCGCACAGCATAGTTCCTCAGTGGTCCTTGTCTTCTTGCAGGTCAAGGAGATCGTCATACTTTTGATGTGATGCTCTCCTTCATCAGTCTTTGGCTTAGCCATGGGCCGTTCACCGAGCTCTGTAATGGCGTGGCTACCAGTCGTAGGTAGCTGGCGTTCCTTGCATTCCTCATGTAATTGTCGGGACTCTTCTGAGCTTGCATTACCCTGAGAGATGGTAGATTTCCGCCGTATATCGCAAGGGATTGGCAAACGCTACAATAGATTATAGCACAAAAGTATTCGGGGTTTTAGCACTTTTTCTGTACATAAAATTTGAGAACTAGTTGAGAATTTGTAATTGTATTGAAATTGCAGCGATTTCGTGACGTATTGTTACTGGTCCATCTCTCCTACATTTTATTTCAATGACACTTCCGTTTTCCTGAGAGTGCTCGTGCTTTCTGATGCGTCCTGGAGTCTTTGTCAACTTTAATGGATACTTTCGCGCAAATTCTCCTTGTATTGTTATTCCTTTACAATGTTGTATAAATGAAATAAAACTAGTGAGATTTGGCGGAGTTTTATGGGCATGGCAATGAAACATAGCAGGGCTAATGTGGGTGACCTCGACTTGGAGGTCATAGTGATAGTAATGGGAAAACGACCTGGTTTGTTTGGTGTTGATGTCAATAGATTTCGTTGATAGATTTGATAGTGATCGCTTTCTGTTGCACGTTCATTCCTACCCATTCGTAAGTCTTGTTGTGCTTTATTATCGAACTGACCGATATTTTTGGTGTGCATTACATTTTTTTAGGGTGCCTATAGCGCAATGGTTATGGGTGGCCTACAATAGACACATTCGTTGGTTCGATTCCGGGTCCTGATCTCACCAAGTCGTCCATCATTCTGGGGTCGGCAAATTTAGGAGTATCACACTGCCGAATGCACTGCGCATTCTCCATGGACACGAATGGAAAGCTCTATCCTATTAATAGGGCGAAGGGGACAATTGATATGTTCCATACGTAACTCCTGTTTTACCGCAAGATATCATGGCACTAATAAAAGGTCTTCAATAAATGTTATGGTGTTGATTTCTATGCGCAGCTAAGTCCATCTATGAATCTGTTAGGATCTTGAATGAGAACAGAATTTGACTTTTACAAAATGACCTGAATGAGAGACAAAACAGCGTTCTTTGCTATCAAGATGAAGTAGAAGTCACGACATGCATGACCATAACGAACAAGGTGCATGATTATCGCTGGGTAGCACTTCTCCCATGCTGTGCTACTACAACGACATTCTTTCGGTATTACCAATAATAACAAGAGCATGTTTCAATCTCTAGCACATTTTGTGACAATTTCAAAAACCGACTGTCAGTAATCGACCTCATCATTAGAAAACAGACGATGTGAAGTGAACGTAATGCTGCCAAAGAAAACTAGGAGTGATCAGCTGTAGACTAAAATATTTCGGACCACAGTGGGGTCTACTACTTGAAATAAAGACCGTTAGAATCTTGGAATCTTCGCAAAAAAAGATATGCATTTAGCTTATTCTACAAGAATAAATTCTGATTTATTGGAGTTGGTGAAACTTATCCTTCTCGGTTTTCCTTCTGGAAGTCTCCATTTGAAAGGCCGAATCGACTCAAAAGTCGTCAATTTGTCCACCAGGACGCTGCGGTGTTTCCATGATTTTCCCTCAATCGCGGTTGCTGAGGAAACTACAAAAATTTACCCTTCGTCTTTAATTTTTTCTTGAGAATGACAGTTCTAAATTCCTGGAAATTCTGAACATTTTCTTTCTCGATGTACATCTCAGTATTTCTCTATCCGCTTGCTTTAAAAAAGTCTTAACTCCATGTTTTTTCTTTTTGAGAAACTATAAATTTAGAAGAATAAAATTTGTAGGGAGATTTATAATGGGACAAAGACAGAGCAGCGACCGCGCCCCTCCGACGGAGGATTCTCGTGTGGTGAAAACCAAGTATGGTAATATCGTCGGCCGGCGATTTACTTTCGAAAACCGGCAGGTTTCTAAAATTTTTTTATTGCGTTGTTAATTTAACATATTAAATGAATCACATCTCGATTTGATAAGTTTTAGCTGAACAAAGGCGCCGTAAAATTGGCTTGTTGTTGTTAACTGACCATTAATTATATATAATTTATAGAAATTTTCTGAGGTACTAATAGCCGGGGCAATGAGGTGGTGAGAGGTGGTCTACAATACACACCTCATCTTTGGTTTGTTTCCATGCTCCTAAAAACAAAACTTACCAGTAAACTATCTGGAGTCAGGAAATTAGTACCAGACCTGTCTGGGTGGATAGTAGTACTGGCTTTACACATCGGCAGGTCACAGCAAGTCATTGAACAGGACAAGCAGACATTCAATTACCCCTGTGATATTTGATGAAGCCGTCTGCATAGCGTTTCCTTAACGAGTATATCAACCCCAGATTGCTTTTTCTTCCGTCCTTCACTTTGTAAGTAGAACTGTACTGTTACAGACCTAATTACTAAATATAGAACAACAAGCAACATACAGTTGACGTTGTCCATCGATTCTGTTGAAATGCGTCATTAAATTAGTCTTTCATTTATATATTGTAAATTGCTAAAATTGCCATATGAAGTTTTTTATGCCACATGCAAGAATGGTGAGAAACTCTATGAAAACTTATGGAAAACAGAAGCATACCTCAGAAGCTTGGAGAAAAACATCTTGATTTTTCTGTGCTGGAAACTATCAATGTAAGTAGAATGTGTGAGGACGGAAGAGTAAACCTCTTGCTACGTAGTGGGCGAGAGCCACATTCAACTATGTTGACGAGGACTGATTGTATGTTTATTTGAGAGTTAAGATGCGAGTAAGGGTAGTGTTGGCGAAAACCCAGCATAAGTGTTCACATTGATATGATTTTTTTTAGTTTACAAAAGGAAAACTCACTATTGCGATACTGTGAAGATAACTGTGGTCGGAATGAACACCAGATTACTGCGTAGTACTTAACTAAAGGTCGATTACCCGTTATGCATTGATGCATGATGTGGAGACGTGACACTGTTCCTCTACACAGCCGGGCAGACTGGTGATGTGTAATCACGTCACAACGTCAGCAGTGTTGTTGCTCGAATTATTTTTGCCTAATATTTAGCACCATAAACTAATAATTTCTTCTTCTATGAGAACCGGTGAAGCTTTGAAGAAACTGTTTCATAGGTGGACGCCTTCCAAGGAGTACCATACGCGAATCCGCCTGTAGGCAACTTACGATTTCGAGTAGGTTTTTTCACTAGTTTGCTGATTATTCTAAATATAACAGCCGTATAAGGTTTTAGAAACCCGAACCACCTGAACCATGGGAAGGAGTACGGGAAACGAAGGCATTTGCAGCAAGTTCAATTCAAAAGCCCACTTTGCTGGAAAGGAAGGTTGTTTTCTGATGGACCTTGCTTAACCCTCTTGAATTTTCTAAAATTTTCAGTCGTCATTATTTTCGTTGTTTAGTACAAGTATGTCCTTTTTAACTAAACGATTAAACGCTGAATAGTTACGGCAAGTGGAATGTTCTACGCTTATGGTGAAATAGCTATATGTGTAACTTCATCAACACTTACGAAGAATAAAAGCACACCGCTAATTAAATTGAGACATTTTTCGTCATTGTTACCCCATGTTAATAGCTTGGGAATATCTCGGAAGATTGCCTCTATCTGAATGTGTTCACACCGGTGTGGAGTCCCAGCTCAGCGTCGGGTTTCGCAGTGCTCGTCTTCATTCATGGAGGTGGATTCGTCAGCGACAGCACCACCAAGTATGGAGACGTCGAAATCTGCAGGCACTTAGTAAGTGGTTTAATTATTTGTTTCTATGCATACACTTGGTACAAGACTTGTCTGGGAAGATAGCAGTACTGGCTCGATACATCGGCAGGCCACTGCGAATCATTGTAAAGGCCAGATATGCATTTAATCTCCTCCAACGATGCTTAATGAAGTCGAATGCATGGCGCATCCCTAAGGGATTGATCAACGCCGAGAGCTTTATCTTTTCTTCTTTTTATTAACTGCTTTCTCTTCCTGCAATGAGTTGATTTCTCGTTTTCTTGATGGCTATTATAAATCTTTGCTGCAAGAATGATAGTACCCTACACATGTTGTACAAATTCCATTTTCTGTCAAAAAACCGTTGTGTGCTAGAGGGTAGTTTTGTTTTCTGAAAAAGGATTTTTGTGAAAGAGAAACTCATAGGAAATCCCCAACAAAGACTTTTATTTTCCTTTTACACTCGTGAGCTAAATATTAAATCAGTTTTCTTTTCATCATCTAATGGTTGTATTAAGCTATTGAAATTTGTAGAAAGACTTTTTAGATGAGGGAGGACCTTGAAATTCTTCGTTGAATACTTTGAATTCCAGAGAATTAGGATCGTGGTTAACAATTCTTTGCAGAATTTTAGGATGAAGAAAAGTTCTGTGAGAGACTAAAGTTATGATCTCATGTAACAGAGTGTCTACAACACTTACCGTTGGGTCAGTATGTCACACAAAAAGAGCTCCATTGACATTCGTTTTGGGCGACTTAGTTCTGAGATACGTTTAACAATCAAAACATTAAAGGAGTTGAAACATTGAAGGAATTAAGCGGAGGCGGATAGCACAGTAGTAGTGATATCGGTTGCTGTCATCACTGTGCTAGTTCGATTCCGCTCCGGGCCAACAAGCCTCTCATCTCTACGGGGTGGGGAAATTGGTACCGGACTTCTCTTTCTGTAATCCAATTGGGAACGCTCCAACTCGGCTATCTCAAGACTCCAGGGATAATTGCTCGACCAGCATTCTACGACATTCAAGATGAAATGAAAATCCTCAAGTAGTAGCCGAAGCCACACGTAAAAGTTGGAAGATCTTCGTGGATAGTGGATTCGAGGAAACGAATCGAATGCGAGAAGTTCTGGGATCCGCACAGTAGACATGAAGACGGGCCATATAAAATAAAAACAAAAGAAAAGAATTTTGAGCGATTAAAACCTTAACAACGGCTTCGTATTAGCTTATTAGCGAAACAAGGTGTGATCATTTATATTGAGGTTAAGTGAAAGCCATTTCACAAAGACGTTTGGCAACGCTTCATATCAGCAAGTTATCTTTTCCATCACCTTTAAGATTTATAGAGTAACTTAACTCTATCTGATCAATCACTTTTCTTGAAAGAATGCCATGTGTACCTTTGCATTTATCCTCGAAATATTAACCTTGAAGCAAAAAAGGTGTGTGAAATATATTACGTGGGGTCAAGAAAACCATCGTTTCACCGCAGTGATCTAAGAGGGTCGTTCTTATAGGCAAGGATTTACAGGTTCTACTAGTTTTTACTGTAGTCATTGAAATTCACTATGAGCTCTGAGAGGTTGATTTAAAGCTGAAAGCGGCCGTTATTTTCCCACCTTATGACTCCTATAGAGACCAGGTCGTCACGTAAGAGTTACTTTTAGCCTATAATGATTTGTTAAGTATAAAAGTCAAAGACATGGTGAGGCCGGATTGGGCAAAGGTGTTCGGTGGCTATTATTATTTGACGTAGTTTGAGATCCCATGGTGATCATAAATTATGCACCCAACGGTGGTCATAAAAACTTCCCATCGAAAGAACTCAGGGCAATCCTTGTAACGAAGTGTAAGAAATGTGTAACGAGAAATGCGAAAACCACGCGTAAATTGTGTTTGTTATGAGAACTTCTTATGAATTCGCCATACTTTACTAAATATCTCATCCTGACTTACTAAACCTACACATGAGACAAAAATCATACTTAGAAGAGCAAAATTCCCAGTGTAGTCCTGCTGACATGAATCGTCAACGGAAACTGCTCAGTGTACGAAAGACGTCGTTGTGGTTACTGTTCAATACCGTGTTGGATTCCTCGGCTTCTTTTCCACTGGAGATGAGTATTGTCGTGGAAATTTCGGTCTATGGGATCAAATCCTCGCCCTCAGGTGGATCCAGGTACTAGTTTTCCTCGTTTTATTTGCCAAAAATATTTTCTCATCGTTATTTTGTGTTCCCCAAGGATAAATTTCAACTTGTTTTTCGTTTCCGTGCTTAACGTCTGACATTTTTTTCGGACGAGAATATTCTACAGTTGAGTGACTGTTTAGGAAAATACTGTTTAGGAAAATATTTCATTTTTCAACGGCGATCCAAGCAATGTGACAGCGATGGGTCAATCAAGTGGCGCAGGCAATGTAGACCTGCTGAGCATCTGTCCCGCTTCCAGAGGTACCATTTCTACAATGTATTATTTTTAATCGCTGTGAAAAAATAACGCGAAGCAGGAAAATACTTTATCAGTTGTACTATTCATTTATGCTCTATCATAATTTTTTTTCGACGCTTCGAAATCGCTCTGTAGCCAGATTCTTATAGTTGTCCACTTCGCTTCGCTAATTCGTTTTTACTTACCTTCTTATTCTTGTTTTTCACGTATGTTCTGCGTTGCTACTTTTTGCTGTTTTATCTACATATAACATATATGATGTAGTTCATTTCATCTCCGCCCTTCACCACTAATCAGTTCTGGCCGACTTTAAGAAACCCTAGAAAGAAATGAAGCTACTAGTTGTCCAGTGAATCGAATCAGAGTCACCACTTGGTTATCGTAATCCAATGTTGTACAGTACACTTTCCTTATACAAGGCAGTCATAAAAAATCTCATACACCAGTTTGATCATCATCGTGGGAAAGCTGGGGCGACGGTTCTTTATTCATTTGACGATGTCACACAGAATCTAATGCAACGATGTTCTGATGCGCACCTAGAAATTTACCAATATGCGTATGCTGATGCTGACCTTCATCTGATTAGCATCAGAATGGGATCTTTGGCGCGTATAGTGCAATAGTCGGAAGTGACATGCATACACGCGTTGTGATTACTGGTTCGACCACACTCTTACGGTTCTCTGAGTCTTCCAGGATCGGCAAAATAGTGCTAAAATTATCTAAAAGGGTAACAACACTGACTTGATACATCAGTACGCTTCTGTAATTCAGATATGTCAGATATGGTAATAGGTTAGATATGCACTTAATCACCCCTAACAATATTTGATGAAGCTGGATGCATTGCGCACCCCATAGGGATTGATCAACGCAGAACGCTTTATCCTTCGTATTTTATGTGACCAACAATGTAAAGAAGCTGGCGAAATTATAGGTTATCACTTCCCAGTCCTACGTCTTACTATTCTTTGCTTGCTTGTCAGATTTTCACCCAGACCTATGAAGTCTTTCCTCTATGGTACTTTTGCTTGTCGAACGCTTCTGTTTATGCCTATGACTCCGTTGTGGAACTCTGTTGTCAGTATATCGAAATTATTATCCATCTAGCATTATATGAGAAAATGTCTGTGGGAAAGTGGTTAGGGGTGCCGCATAATATTATACACGTGTGGTCGTTGCTTCGACTCAGTGCACTAAGCCAACCAAGCCCACAAAAATCTGCGTGGTCGACAACAGGCTACTGTGGTTGAATAAAAACACTGATTTTGTTTTTTTTTGAGAAGCGTTTTATTTAACCTCGGTGTAATAGTTAATATCTTGCTGTATTTACAAGCCAACACAAGCTTGCTAGAAAACTTCGTCGTAGCTAACGTTTCCACTTCTTCACCTTCCTCGGTGCAGCGGTGGTTCGAGTGGGCTGAGAGACCGTAGCCATTTATTCTTGCGATATGAGCTTTTGTAGTTGTATCGAGTCAAATACACTGGGATGAGCAATGTACGAATGAAGTAACCACATTCAGCAGTGGCCTTTTTTAGAGGACAGTTTTCGACTGATTATCCATTGATGATCCGACTACGAAGACCTGTATCGCAAGAAATAACTGCTATTGGACGCTCGATTCGAATAGCTGCGACACCGAGGAAGACCATGCCGAGACACTTTCTTGCTTTTCATTTGTTGCATGACTCGGCATCATATATTTCACACTTTATAGATTCCACTACTTCTTGCAAACGATTTGTTTCCGCATACTCTCCATCTTATGAAAATATTCGAGCTTTTCTTTGTGTGTGGATTCGACTGCTGCTTGAGTATTTTCTTCATTTTCGTCACGAATGCCATTGAATATTGGTTGAGACGATTTTCCTTTGAAGCATAAGAGAGTCGCGCTATGGTGTTGCTCATGTGGATTAGACAAAGTCAACTTGTCTGAAAGAAGTCTGGTAGGAATTCCGTGACCTCGAAAGGCTGAGACGTTTAGTGGTTTCGGTGTGGGGTCGAACCAGTGCCACGGTGGATTGTGCCATACGCAAGACTTAAGGCATAAGGAAGGCAAAGCCGACAAAACGTCAGCCATTGAACAAAGAAAACAACAACGATAAGAACATCTATACCATCCTTCCGTCGGCTAAAAAAGGGCAGTTCATAAGAACATATATGCAGATATATCGATTATTATGCCAAGGTTTGCGGAAAGTCGATCTTTGAGTTATGATGAGTTTCATTTGTAGATCTCTTTCATGGAGTGATCTTGATGAGTGGCAACGCAAGCTGTGAATGGGCCATACACCACAACATATTGGAGCGATGTCGGAAGTTCGCCGAGAAGAATGGTGTAAGGCTGAGTCGTGACAGTTCCATGGTGAGTACTGTAGGACTAGTATAGTATATAGTATAATATAGAATAGCATATAGCGTGGTATCAACGTCCTCGGAATATTACGTCCACGTTTGTTTCCTATCTGTCTCGCATACGTCATTGAACTGAATGTAGGAGATTTCGATTAGCAGCACCGTTTTTGTTTCATTTGCGAAAACCATTTTCATGAGGGTAATGAAATGAATAAAGTATTTGAGGAAATAGTTCTGTAAACTTTTATGGTATTTCCTGATACTGCTCGAAAATGACGAAAACAAGCTCCAGTGGCAACACTTTTGCTTCCTAACCAAATAGAGGTCTTTGTAATTATATACCTTGTTAGATGATCGATATTCTTCGTGGAGTTCCTGCTTCAAAGTTTGCTGTCTCATTGATGGATACGTTGAACATGTCAGAATGTGTTGTTGGACCATGTATTGATGGTGATCTCATTCCTAAGGTCTTATTTCACTTCTTTACCAATGAATTTTGATGAGGAATCATAGGATTTTCAACTCACCAGTTTTAATTATATGCACGTTTAGAATGTTAGCGAATTACGGAAAGAGGCTCCAACGAAGCCTATGATAATCGGCTGCTGTTCATCGGAGGGCCTAATGTGTAAGTTATCTAAGTTCCGTCCTTACGGCAGTTAACCCTAATAAAGGCAAGGCTTTTGCATGTTTTCGGGCTAGCAAATTTGTACCAAGTTGCTGATTGATGTATGAAATTTCCACAGCTGCTTTATATTTATCTTTGTTCATAGAACTTCAAGAAGTGGTGAAGGTATGCGATGAATTCCCCACACAGCGTAGCAAAAAGAAAAGAAACAGCAATCTAGGAACCCTCGAAATTTGGTTCCGATGTGCTGGATTGTTCGGAAATCGATGCAGGACTTGTAATTTTATGTTTGTTGTGTGCGTTTTAGAAATGATTTTTCATCGAGTGATGTACTGTAATGCATCATCGCAAAGCTTATTTTAAGTCTTGTCGCCTTATAAAAAAAGAATAAAGCCCCTGCCGTTGATCAATCCCTGAGGGATGCGCCATGCATTCGATTTCATTTAGCATCGTTGGAGGTGATCGAGTGCACATCACTCGCGGTGGTTTACCGATGTATCGAGCCAGTGTTGATATATTCCCAGACAAGTCTAGTACCAATTTGCCGATCCTGGAGGGATGGAAAGCTTGGTAGGCTGTGGGTACGGGGATCGATTCCACGTGTGTGTTGCAGGGCGCCTCCAACCACTGCCACACGCGGCTTATTACCGAATTATTATTACTTGTCCTTCATAAATTTTGTGATTGGAATTTCAGACGTTAAAATAACAATGTAGATGAGTCTAGTTCTGCAAACTCAAACCCGGGCGTAGTGACCGTGAATAGCTTGAATCTTTAAGGAGATATGGAGCGGAGAAAGTGCTAACGAAGGGACTGTAGTAACTATTCTTAAATAGTTCCTATTTCTCTGTCACATTATATCTTCTACAATAGCTATTTACTTGTAATCGTCATACATCTGTTCTTGTATATTCTGTAAATTGTCTGTTGACGACCATTTCATGCGATTGCCTCGCAAGTGGCTGGTGGAATGGGAATCAGTAGCTGAATGTACTTTTCAGCATCCGCCGTCCCAAAAAAGTTTCCGAACAAACATCTGCACCCTTCCAGATGTAGTCCTATCAGATTGTGCTAGTAGAAAAACTTTTAGAACCTCTCTCTAGGCGCTGTCCTTAGTTCCCTCTGGCAAAGCTCCACCCACTACACAATAACACAGGCAGCCCATCGGCATTCGTCGTCAAGTGTTCGCAGCGTTCGTGCTCCAACTCTAGTGTCCGTCTAGCTTCCTTCAATTGTATCACTTGTTTTCATTTCAATCTCGCTCGTTTATTACCCATTATGATTGTACCGTTGTTATTGCTAAAAATTGTTGTAACCCAAATTCGAGGTTGTCCACGGCAGTTACTACAGTTGGCGGATAAAAGACAAATCCGACCAACTCCCTAATCCACCTGCCAACTAGCACAGAGGCAGTGCATCTTTCATTTGTAAGATTTCACCATGACTAATTCAACATTGAAGATGAGGGAAGCCATGGACGTTCTATTGTTGAAGACGATGAATTGAAAACATTGGTGGAGGCAAATACATGCACAACTCCCACGACCAACTCTCTATTGACCTCGACATTGCTTGAACAATTCTTTATATTTATGTTTAGCAAACATGAGTGCTATTATTTCTTTATTTACCCACAAGCTGACGTTTCGGCGGATTTCGCCTTCCTCAGAGCCGCTTCCATGAGGCTTTCCTTCCAGTTTCTTTCCTTCATTCTGAGGAAGGCGAAATCCGTCGAAACGTCAGCTTGTGTGTAAATAAAGAAATAATAACACCTCGTGTTTGCTAAACAGGAATATGAAGACATTCACAACTATTTGTGGACTAGTGGAGTCACTCGATGTGGTCGTCCCAACTGTTTTTAAACATCTAAATAAGACTTGAATGTCAGTTAAACTCGATAAATGGATGCTGTACGAATTGGTAGTGCGTCGCGGAACTGCTTCAGAATTCCAGAATTCTAAGGAAACAGAATGAATAAATTTTCTTTTTGCAGGCTCTATAGATTACAACGGTTTTTATTTCGATTGACAAAGTTTATTCTAAGCTGACATACTCAGCTTTAAGGAATAGACGTCAATGTCCTACATAAATTTCTGAACAGCCTAGAACTGCGATCGTATTAAGATACATAGGTCTATCTATAACTAAAAGCTCAAGGTTTATTAAAACCATATCATAAACGCTTTCCTCCTAGAGACGATCGAAATGCTAATGAAGAGTTGGACATTGAGTTTCCTTACAGTCCTACGAGAGAAGCCGTCGGTGGATACAGTTATGGAGAATGTGGCGCTAATAGTCCCGGAAATTGATTACCCTATCGTGTTCAAGAAGTTACGAAATGAGGTCTTCGACCAACTCCTCACCGACCCCGAAGACTTTGTGGCCGTGGCGCGAGCTAATGTTGAGGTATTTTGCTTCGATTACTTGTCTGTGGACTACTCGACAAAAGAACTTTAAGTACATTGATTAAGTATTGATTAAGTATTTAAGTATTCATGGTTAGAATACGGAACACCGAAGCTTTCAGAATGGTCTGACACTAAACATGAGTATTAAGTTGTAAGAAAAGTGCGTATGCGCTCCTCCAGGTTCTCAGAAACTTTTGAATGGAAATAAATTAAAGGTACTTGGTGATCTTTTCATCAACATCGCAATTCAACGAACTGTTCTCGATGGGCTGGAGACACACAGTGCACCAGTGTATTTCTACTCATTCGACTACTACAACCCTAAAAGTTGGGGGCCTCTCTCACTATACTTCCGTTGGCCTTTTAAAGGTTATTTTTTTTTAAATGTAATTCACTTTGTCTGAAACTTACTTTCATTCCTTTTTTAAAAGCAAATCTGTCGAATACGATTTTTAAAGTCACACCCACCATTCATAACGTGGATGCCACTTCAATGCTTTTGCCAATTTTATTTCACTTCTCCTCCTTCATTTCCTCCATCGTCTTAAAAATCAAAATTAGGAAGCATTCATCAAGTGATTAATAGCACTGTCTGAGCTTTGATTTACTGCCTATTCTTTTTCAATATCAGGGTGATATGTGAAATACAAACAAAACGATGCTGAGATATGAGCGAAACTCGAAATCTTAGTTGGGTTTTCCGTTGAACAAACGATTACCGTTTCTAAGGGCTCACGTGTTATCCACCACACCAGCCAAGCCGCTTTTTTTTGCCTTCCTCTCGACCAGTTATTTTTTGTGATGAATAGTGCATGGACTCCAGGTAAGGGTAATCGTGGATTCGAAGCTCACCTGGTGTTCCGAGTTTTGCTCATATCTCATCATCTTTGTGGTTGTTTAATAACAATTCACTTACGAGTGTAAATGAATTATTATCAACAACACATCTCTAAACTTCATTCTCATAGGAGTATAGTGGTATCATTTTTCAATATAGTCTTCTGGCTTCTCATCCGTTTCCTTTCTTAGTAGCATAAGTTTCATTATAGCGTGAAATAAGTTTCCAGTGAACTTCTAAAACCTGAGAAGCAATGATTTTTATGTCTAAGCTTATGTTGTGCCAACTTCTACCATTTCCTGCTGTGTATTTCGAGAAATAATTCTGCATTATTGCAAACGAAGCTTAGTGCGGGTTTCGTAAATGTGATGACGTCGTTCCTTCTTCGAGTTCATTAAGAAAACATTCCACCACAGTTTCTATGTATTATAAATCTAAGTTTTCTTCATAGACCAGACCGAGTTTTGTCAGCCTCCTTGTTTTCACTCTTCCCAACGTCGCTGATAAAAATTCCCTCGAAGTTTATCTGTTATGTTTTTGGCTAATGGATTTCCACCTATAGAACTTCGAACTCCATATCAATTTTGATCTCTTGCCGTATTCTGTTAGAATGGAGTCATTTTTGCAGTTTTTTTACTTTTAACAGCGTATTCATTATCATCTGGCTGGATTTTGGAATTCGCCCAAGTACACTGACGGTCGTATCCCAGAATGAAAGCCTGTCCACAGCAGAAACTCCATGTGCTCATCGGTGCCTCAAAGAAAAAAAAACAGTGCCTGTTTTTTTCCATGTATAACTTGCTATCCGCAACCCTCCTCAACGGTTTACCGCCTCATGGTGGCTAGGTGTTCCTGGGTGTCGGGCTACAATGCACAGCGGCGTGATCATATGCCCAGCAAGGTGTCCCAGGCTGAAAAGCAGTCTGACGTTTAGCAGCCCAGAAGCCCAACCAAGAGCAAAGCAGTGCTAGGAATCACCACCATTCTGGTATCGAAGTAGTCGCATGGCCCAAATCTTTCTCTGACCCATAAAGTTGGCGATTACTTGTGGTGGGTAAGACCTAAGGAAACGTTTAACCGAATAAAAAAGAGTAATCAGTGAATAAAAATTGACAATTTTGGGATTTATAACACAGTTTCATCTTAACTGGGTTCCATGCCGATTTGGGCTCCCAGATAAATCCTCTTGACGGGTGATTGCTGATGGCATTAGTAGACAGAAAACTAGCTCAGAGACAGGCGAAACGAAAGGCCCGCATGGTGTAGTGGTGAAGGCGTTACTCCCCGGAAAGGACAATAGCGCGTCCGTTCGCCACCGCAGACACCTGCTGTCCGGAGTTTTGAAAATGTCTCAGCATTATTACGATTGTATTTCACATAATATTATACCGTGAAAAGTTGTAGTAGACGGCGAATAAACAGCTAATAAACATTATGTTGATATTTTTCCTACAGTGTTGAGGTAACACAAGGTTGATGTAGAAATTTCTATTCAGCGAAGAGATATGGACCAGCTTCTGATCCAAGTCTTTTTTAAGGAAATAAATTTCACATCTATTTCATGTTAGCTTGGTAAACTAGGAAAACTGCTAGCTGTTCTTGCGGAGGTTCAATGAAAATCGGTTTTTATGATGCTGAATTATCACGCTTGTCAAGTTTTATCTCTGTCTCTGTGAGACTCGAAGACTTCGTTTTCCCAGATTCGTCTCACTGCACTGATCTGACATACGTTTTTGCTGTTGGAATCCACTGGGATTTCCAGTTTAATGAAGATGACAAGAAGATGTTGGAGCTCACAACCAGAATGTGGACAAATTTTGCTAAATATGGGTATTGTTTTAAGACTTCTTCAATATGCCAACCATATCTTTTAGTTTCCACCAATCATGATTGCTGCTTTACTAGTACTCTTGAAAACGATCCTATAACCTGGTTAATGCTGGTAATGATAAGATTCAATTCAGTTGTCGTAAAATATGGAAGAATTCTGCTTACTTTGAGAACCTGTCGCTTATATTTGACTGTTGTTGACGTGTAGAAGTGTGCTTGGAAACGTTTATTATCGTTATCGTTTTGTCTTTTATTGTAGTCTCTCAGAAACCCGAATGGATTCTTCGGCGACTCAGCCTCGTCACTCCACCAACTATGTGGTGAAGATTTTTCTTGGGAGCCGACCACTGAATGCAATCCACAAAAACACCTGTCGCTGAAGTTACGCCCGGAAATGAATGAGCAATTCAAGGCACTGAACCTACCTTATGCTACTACCTCCTTCTAATGAGAAACATCATTTCAGAATGGAAGGCCGTTGTTCATCGTTCAAATGCAGAAAAACAAATCAATGCCGAAGGAAATATGATGTTCACAGAAGACCTTCCGATCGTTTACTTATAAAAGCGAAGCTTCTCTAATTTTGTACACATGGAGAAGTTTATGCTTTCGTTCCACTGCAGTTTATGAAAAATGACAGTGATTTCTCGAAATACGAATTACATGGACTTTTTATTAAGGCTCAATAGTATTTATCAGGTTTATATTTTACAACAAAATCAAGCAAAAAAGTCTAGAAAACGAAGTAGTGAATGCGCTGAATGCGAGCCATGAAATGGCTCTTAAGGATGGCCGATGCATATCAAGACGTGGTACCGTGGTTTGGAAGGGTTTCCAAGCATCCAATCGAGTCCTGAGGTATTTATAAAACCTAGGTAGGGAGCTGGCTTTATGAACGAATTGTGGCTTAAAAACTTTGGTAATCAACTTACTTTGCTTCAAGAACTTTTTTTACTTCTGCACATTATATTTCTGCTTACATGAGGAAAAGAGTAGCACATAATGCTCAAAGCTCACGTTTCGACAACTAAAGCTAATTTCTCGATCGCTTGAGCTTTCAAGGAGCTGACAGCTCTAAAGACTTATTTATAGAAGAAGTTTTGCAGTATCGGCTGAAGAATATACATAAATCTAATGATATATTCTGTCAATTTTCTAGACTCTTATTTTTTACCACCTTGTCTTCGACACCAAGATAGTCCCTGCCTTAACGTATGAGGCAGAAACCTGGTCGCTACGTAAGCAGGCTGGAAGAGCATTCAGCGTTATTGAACGCTCAATAGAAAGGACGACGTTAAGAGTATCCCTTATTACGTAAGCGATGGAAGGGATTCGAGGCTCTGATCTACGCCAACGATCAGAAATGAAAGACGCTGTTCTATGCTCCAAACTGCCGAAGATAAGATGGGTCTGACACGTAACTCGTATAATCGACAACCAATGGTCAGGAGTGGTTAGTGACTGGATTCCTCAAGATGTCAAACGTTTTGCAGGAAGCCCACTAACCCGATGGTCAGAGTTTTTCATGAGAGCTCTAGAAGAAATATATAATGCTCAACGGTTTTCCTAGCGCGAGCAGAACTCAGTGGACTAATCTTGCAAGCGACAAGGAAAAATGGAAGATTTACCGGCGCCCATTGGAGTTACTCGATGATCAACGAGACGACATGTGACATAGGTGGCACTCTTTCAATTTTAATAATTGCAAGATTAAAATTGCCAGAGAATTAAAAACAAGTCATAAAATTTTAAAGTTTCGCCAGCTGGCATGCTCTAAAACACCAGCGATACATTGGTGAACCTCATTTTATCCTGTTGGATGAAATCCTGCTTGTACAACTTTTTCCGGTTTTCGAAATGCGAGAATTAATTCAGGGAGGAATAGAAAAAGTATGTTTTGTAGGCTCCGAAAATTTTGAATTTACTCTTTGTAGAATGAGTGAGCTGCTATTATACAGAGAACCATCAATAGATTCTATTCGTGTCTGCTCTGCCTTATAGAGTTCACTATAAGCAGAGTTGTGTTAGCTTTGGCCCAAGCTGCAAGCGGTCAATATTTTCGCACTAAATGCATTGCATTAAATGCATGCCGGGCAGGAAATATGTCGAAGAGTGCTGAGTTGCAGTAGAGATATGATATCTTCCACCAGCGTTTCCATGCTCAAATTCTTAGCATTGTTCGTTCTGCTCCTTGTTATATTAATGACGTCGTTTCAAACGTAATCTCCAACTTCGACGACTTTTGTGATGATTCAGTGACGGCGCACTGTCAAGATGGCAAAGGTCGATTCATTCCCGCAACCTGTTCTTCACGTGTGGTTATATTGCTGTAAAATTGCCGTAATACGTCATTCGACAATTGATTCTTTCGACTGTTTGGTTTTAGTGTTTATTTGCTTTCAATAACACATTTCGCTATATTCTGTCGATTTTCCTACTTGTTCCCAGCTACAAGTAAGGTGTTCTTCTCATGAAGCAAAGCGCTATTTCTTTACTGGTAGCGTTGCCAGAATTTTCTCACGAAGTTTTAAACTTTTAGTGTTTAAAGAATACAGTCTTTCAAATAAACGTGCCTACTATACGTACACATGTACTCGATCCGTCATTCTCCATCGGTCAAACGAATAGTCCCGGCAAATTCCTCCGTGCATCGATGTTAACTCCGAGGAATTTTGATTGGTAATCGAAAACAATCCCTACGATCCATAAGGTCGATGGGCAATTGTGGTGAAGACCTTGGAGTATCGTAGAAGAGCTGTCTTGGTATTTTAGAAAGAACTACTTTCAACTAGCATTAGGTGTGTCAATAAGGGGAGACGATGACGTATTCGTCAACCAGTGGACCGAACTAACCCAAGAACCGAATGACCTTCATAGATGATCATTGTAAGATAACGAAATACTGAAGAAAACTATAAATATTTCAGTTCGTAACCAGCTTTACTAATTAACAAGTGAACTTTTGGAATATGCGCATATTCCTACGCAAATTAATTTACCTCATTCTGTGGAGAACTTCAAACTTCAAGAGCCCAAAATACCTGTTTTAGAAGGGATTTTTGGGTACAGTTGCTGACAATTTTCGGATTACTTCATCAGTATTAGTTCATCATATGTCGAGCAGGAAAAATCCATAACCGGCTTTTCACACACATTAGGGTTTTTCGGTGCTCAACTTACAGAACGTCGTCCTTTGTAAGAGTTCAGTCGCATGTCATGGAGTGACAAAGGAGCAAACCGTTTTTAGTGCATTTACATCATGTTACAATTTTGTTGTTTTTCTTTACTCCTTTGGACTTTTGACTCCTCATTTTACTTGAGGTGCTGTGAAAGTGTTTTTATACCTGCATAGATTATTAAGCTAGAACGGGGTTCATAAAGAAAGACTATGGTCGGTTTGAAAAATAGTGATTTGCTATGTACTAACGAATATAACACCTACTGCTGCTGGACGCATTGCCTGCCCAAAGTAATAGATCGTTTTGGAAGCCGGAAGTAGATCAACATCTGTCATTACAAAAGGGCACCGTCGGGTGAAACAATGAACAGCCACTTCACGAGCACGGGCAAGTGTGGTCCATCGACTTGGAACGACGTGGGACTGAAGAAGACGAAGGCACAAAACACTAGTCGAATGAATCTTTTCTTTATAAATCTCATGTCAGCTTAGTAACCCAGGAAAATATTGATTATTGGTGCTGAGGTTAAAGGGGTTGAAAAATACTGTTTTTATAAGCACAATGAAGTTGAGTTATTTGGAAAACTAGCGCCCTAAGCCTAATTCGAACCCACTGTTACCCTTTCCCGGAGTTCATATGTTAGCCACTTCACCACCGAGAGCTTTGCTTTGCATTTCTCTGAGCCCGTTTTTTACCCTAACGGTGCCATCAGCAATCATCCGTCAACGGGAATGATTCGCAGAGCACAAATCAGCGTTGAACCCATTTACAGTGAGATCAGAAATAACGATGTTTTTTTGCTACTGTTTTTATAGTTACGGCTACTTCCTTTGTAACCTCTGACACCATTACATATATGCATCTTTTTTGGCTAAAGTCATTAAATGGTGACTTCCACCCAGGTTGAGAGCTCTGTAGACTATGTCAAAGTTCTGAAACCAATGTCAAGCAAACATTGTATCACATCATCATCAGTTGTGTTAAAGCTTACGATGGGATAGATCTTCTGGTTTCCGCATGACGTCGGAACATCCGTATGTGTGCAAGCATGTACAGCTGGTGGCCTCTCGCCTTCATGCACGTGAAGGTCACTTTACCAAAACATTGGAATTGAGTAACTGGAAGGTGCGAAATAAGTGATTCGCATGTTGCTGTCAGCCATTCCTAGCTATTTATCGCTAAAATCTTCGCAAAAACGATATTTGGCTAATCATGAACGATTCTCTAATGCGACACTATTCGGTGGGAGAAATGCTCCTAAACCGATAAAATGTCAAAGACATTTTGGGAGAATCTGATAGCGCCTTGAATATGGTGTCCACAAGAGGCTTACATGAAAAACATGGTGATGTGTAGGCATAAGGGGTTAGTCGCGGACGAAAAGCAACCACTGCTTCCCTGCGATGCACGTGGATCTACGGTATGGGCTCCTTCTTCTGCTGTGTCAATTTGGCACGTACTTTCTGTATTTACGAGGGCGTATTCATGCATGCGTGCGTAATTGTGTTTTCGTTTATGCGGACGAGACAGTTCGGCCAAAAACCTACAACAAACTTACGAGGAAGTATGTCAGGGCGGTTAGGAGACGCCTCCAACAGATAAGCTCCTTCTTCACTCTGGGAGAGAATCACATGTACGTAAGTATACCCAGTCCCCACGTTCAGAACTCAGCAAGTTAAACGTGGGTATCCGAAGCCAAACACATTAAAGGAAACAGACCTCACCTTCCTGACCACTAAAAAGTCTTCGATGCAGTAGCATTGGGTACGACGAGTCCGGAGAGGTAACTAAAATCTCAGGGCCATTCAAGGCTGCCTAAATCGCAAAGGACTAAGGTCATGATCTGTAATTATAATGAATGTACACTTGCATCTGAGTCGTAGAGGACTTAATCATGCAGGTAAGAGAGTTAAGGTCTTCGCACTGGCTGAGACGAGAAGATGCCAACCATTCAAAGCCATCTATGACATAGGAGAAGAACTTGGAGAACTATTCCTTGGAACATGCGAAGGTAGAGAGTCGCCGGCATTGGCGTTCTCGTCAACATGAGCTTTGCAATGAGCATCAATTCATTCGGAAAACTAGCAACCCGAATCGGTCGTTTATGGTTGAGGAGATGTGGATCAATACTGGTTTCGACAATCTTCGTCGTCTACGCACCGACAACAATCTATGACGAAGGAGAAGTTGAAGCGTTCTATATGGACTTAAAGAGTTCTACAGAAAAGACCATACATTCTTTGGGGCCACATTAAAGGATAAAGCTCTCGGTATTGATCAATCCCTGAAGGATCGGCCATGTATTCGACTTCATCAAATATCGTTGCAGGTGATTGAATGCATATCTGGCCTTTACAATGACTCGCGGTGGTCTACCGATGTATCGAGCCAGTGCTGCTGTTCTCCCAGGCAAGTCTGGTATCAATTTGGCGACCTCGGAGGGATGGAAGGCTTGGTGAGCCATGGGCGCGGAAATCCATTCCACGTCTGTGTCTTAGCGACGCCTCCAACCACTGCGCCACATACGCCCTTCAGGCACTAGAAATTTTGAAGGTAACATTGAAACCAGAACAAGGTTTGGAAGGTGTGACATTGGGCCCCACAGATTAGAATGGAAGAGCAGGTGAGCTTTTGTCTAAGTTTATTTTGACGACCGAGGTCATTTATTCTAACTCGCAATTCCAAAAATCCCTCTCAGTGTTGAACGTGGGAGTCTCCCATTGATGAGTACTACAACAAAATCGACCACATCATAATAAATAGAAATTTTCTGCCTAGTCGATATCGCTGTTGTCCAAAAATTCTACGCTGGATAAGAACATCACCTCTTTCGTGCGCCCGCTTCATTTCTCGCGGAAAGGAGAAAAAAGCTGCGAGGTTCAAAAAACGAAGTACCAAAACCACCTTAAGGTGAGATTTATCCAGTTAATCATTCTGCTGTTGGAAAGATGCCGTTCTTGAAAACATTGACGAGGAATACGATCGGCTCATTCAACGTCTTCACGTTAGCGCTATGAAAGCTGAGAGCTCGAAAGTCACCAAGAAACGTCTATCTCCAAACGCACTCAAGCTGATACGTCGGAGTGGAATCGCACGAGTTGCAGGCAAGGACGACCTTACGCACTAATTTGCAAAACAATGCGGAGAGGTGATGAAAAAAGAGATTTGTAAAACCCGCCGAAACTTTGTTATTTAAAAACCAAGATGGTTGCACTCCGACGGGCACACGGAAAGGTTACATCTTCCAAAAAGATAGTGAGGAAAATCATTCACAGTTACTACCCGGATCTCTTCAACAGTCACGTCCTCACGCCCTCATATGAGATGGAGGGCGGATGTGTCGTCTCATCGCTTCTGCCTTCCGGAACATTTTGTCTGACTGGATAAGACCTGAACTCTTGAAAAACTTCCTGCCATTTCTCACAAATGCACTGGTTCGGCTGTTCACACGTTATCTGCCTGAATTTAAAGTTCCCATTCAATTGAAGACCAGCAAGGCTATGTTATTGTTCAAAAAACGTGACCTTCACAATATCGACAACTATCGCCTACTCTGTTTACTGTTTGTCCTCTGCAAACTTTTCACTCGACTCATCATAAACAGAATTGACAGAACACTGGAGGAAGGAGAGCCATGTGAGCAAGCAGGGGTTCGGAAAGGATTCAGTACGATAGACTAAATGCACACAATAACAAAACTCGTAGAATTATGTTTAGATTCAAGAGACTGCTCTGTCTCACTTTCGTCAATTTAAGGTAAGCTTCTGGCTCAGTTGAACTAGAAACATCCATGGGAGCGGCATAGCTAACATAGCCTTGCTGGTCTTCAATTGAATGGGAACTCTGACGGCATCGTTCTTCTAACAGCAAGCTTTGGGCAGGCGGAACAAATGCTTAGCGGCTTTGATAAGGCCTATTTAAAGATTGGTCTTCGACTCTTCGACTAAATCTTGGAAAAAACAGTTCGCACGAAAAGGATTGATTTTCTACGCCCTATTCATGCTCAACGGTAAGAATATCTCCGATTGCTCCAGCGACGTCTGTTTAGGTAGAGATATCAACATGATGGATTGCTTAGCTCCAGAGTTGAGCAGGAGGTAGCGAGTGGCTTGGGAAGTTTCCAAGAGCATCGAGCATGTAGTGAAGAGAACAAAGAACACCCGACTTCGTGCCCACCTTTTGATTCGACGATTCTTCCTGCTTAACATATATGTCAATAACCTGGCCACTAGGCAAGCAGGAAGATCACTCATCGTTGTTGAACGGGCATCCGAAGGGACAATGATGGGAGTATCCAGCGTTATGTAAATGAAGGAAGGGATACGAAGCTCCGAGAGCGTGTAAAGCGCATTGGGATATTTTTGCGCGCGACAGGGGAAATGGAAGATTTAGTGACGCCAGCTTGAGTTACTCGACCATAAACACGTTCATGGCCTTTCCGAAAAAGTATGAATGTCGATGAATGCTGGTCGAGTTGATTTCATGGAACAGCTGTGCCACAGCGTTCCAGAGTGGATTTGAAGGAGTGAGTTGATCCCGGACAAATCTGGTATCAGTTTGCCAAGCTCGGAGGGATGACAGCCTTGGTGAGCCCGAAAAAGGGTCGAGTCAGCACCGTGCTCATGATCCATTAAGGTCGATGGGTGTCGTTAACGCTGTGCCCCACGTCCACTCGTGTCCATCTTTAGACTGAAAGATCGATATGACGGCATGGAGTCGCACGACACGACCATTTTAAAGCCAGACGTACGAAATTCTTCAAAGTGGTAAAGGATCTTATGGGAAGAATAACAGTAATATTGCCTGAGATCGTAGAAGTAAGGAAGGCATTCGAATGGAATAGTTACTGTATTCAGAAAAATAGTGAAAAATTAATGAAATTTCCACTTGTTTGCATACCAGATTAGGGAGGGTAGACATGTCGTTCTAACGGTGTTTCTATCCTTACTTCGATCTCTTCGGAAAGAATTAGACCAGAGCATCTAAAGAACTTGAAGACCTGCAGCCGTGATCAAAGTTGGAGCTGTCACAGGGTTTCTTAGAATTTGAGAGTTCCTACTCAGTAGTTATAAACAACAACACAACCAGAGTTTTGCCATTCTACAATGGGATTATCATTGGCGTAAATGTATAGGACCGATAATTGTTTAGGCAAACTCCTGTGAACACTGACATGACATAATGTGGTAGTAAGTGTCAGTGTTCGGAGAGGACACAATGCCTGATTTTCTGATCACATCAACTTTATAAGATAATATAGGGTATTAATCAGATAGAACAAGTGTTTGTCGATTTGGCTAATGCGTACGAAAATCAGTACTTCTTCTAACCTCAAGAGAACGAAGTTCATAAAGAACAGATTCCGCTTTTTATGGAACGAATATCTCCGGAAGCAGTGCGTTTCTGAATTGAGTAGTCGACACTAGAAACAAATTATTCCCAAAAAAGAGCAGAAGGGAACGATTTTCCATAGGTGTTTATAAGAATAACGGAGATGTAGTGAAAACCGAAGGCAACCGGCCCTATGATCATATTCTCCACACCATTCTCTGCCTTGACGTATTCGTCGGAAAGCTGAATGCTTCCTGAGCAGAGTATGAAAGGCCATTCAGCGTAATAGAACCCTTCTACGAAACAATCACGGAAGAACTTTGCGTATGATGCAAGTGAAAAAGAGAATCCGAAATTCCATCTTACATATGCGATGAAAGGTTAGAGACGAATCATCTACAGAACATAAAAAATCATGTGATTTGCATATTTGGTGAGTCTAAACGAAAACTTATGGACAGCAGTGGATGAAGACTAAGTCTCAACGGTAGACGAGTGCGCACCACAAAACCCAATGGCTAATGGTTAAATCTCATCATCAAGATCCTACGAAAAAATATGAGGCTCCTCGAATCCCCTCGATCGAGCAGAACTCACTGGGTAACCTTGGAGCGCGACAGGGTATCTCAACCATTGTTTCACCATATTACAGGCTCACTCCATATATATATCCATACATATATACATATATATATACATATATATATACATATATATATACATATATATATGTATATATATACATACATATATATACATATATATACATATATATATACATATATATACATATATATACATATATATATATGTATATATATATATATATATATATATATAAAGCCTTCGGCGTTGATCAATTCCTGTGGGATGCGCCATGCATTCGACTTCGTTAGGTATCTTTGGAGGTGATTAAATGCATATCTGGTCTTTACAATGACTAGCGGTGGCCTACCGACGCATCGAGCCAGTGCTGCCATCCTCCCAGACAAGTCTGGTACCAATTTGCCGACCCATAAGGGACGGAAGCCTTAGTGGGCCATGGGCGCGGGGATCGACCCCACGTGTATGTCGCAGTGGCGCCTCCATCCATATATATATGTATACATATATACATATGCACATATATATATACATATGGTTGGAGGCGTCTGCGGTTTCTCCTATATTTGAATCAATATATTTCTCAATTATGGAAGCACATATTGGTTTTTTTCTACTAAAAGATGGGTAAGTACTGTGGTTATCATTGAAATGCGTATAACAGCGACGTTACTAACTTTCTCCATACTCTTTCAAATCATCATCCAATCATACATTGGCCGGTCTTATCGATTAAATCTATTGATTTTCAGTATTTACATCCTTTTCTTCTTGTTGTGTCGACGATTTCTTAACAAAGGATTATAACCTATGTATCACCTATGTAGAATGGTCAGAATCGCACCTGATTCTTATCACTTATAATTGCTCATTTTAGCAGGACTAAAATTGATATCGCGATAAATCAAACATGAACATTAACTACTTCACTATTACTTTTTGAGACTTTATTGCAAATGCTGTACATCGTCAATATTCAAATCTAAGATTTTCTGAGGTTAGAGACTTTGCTTGATTTACTCCATCCATCAACAGATTAGTTGCATTTCGAGGTTTTTGATCCGTCAAATGATCTGAGAATACGAAAATAATTTCTACTTTAGATTCGAGTAAAACTGGGATCGTTGAGGAATGTCCAGCACAGGGCATTCAGAAGTCGACATGGAGTCGTCGTCGGCATTCTCGCCGTCCGAGCCCGCTGTTGACAGTGTTTTCGTTTCGAAACACAATCAAAGTGCAGAAATATACCAAGTCAGTTTTAATGCCATTATGACTAGTATGAGTCTAAATGAAGATGTGGCTCTACTTGCAGGTCTTCAAAGACGACGTGGACACACTGCTCTCTGGCAGAACTCCGCAACATGAGCATTCTGTACTTATACAGGTTGTTGACGATATTCAAGAACAAGTAAACGAGGATTCTGAATTCATCATTTTTTCAATCCGACCAAAATTTTCGGAGGAATTTCCGGCTGCTCTACCTTTTGCTACTTTCCTTAGATTTCTGGTGGCTTAAGTTTTATTTTAGTCCAATCACTTCTTTATTTCAGAGAATACATCACACTTGCGGAAATATGTACGTGGTTTTTGAAGACGAGAAACAACATCTCATGAGTGATGTGCTGTTGACTTGGGCGATGAAGCAGCAGAAGGTACGCCACTAAACTTTACTTCGAAAATATGAAATAATGGTTGAGTACGACATAATGGGTCGTTTAAATGCAGAATAATAGAAACGAGGTGGTGGACGATACGATTCATCCTTTTTCTTTGTTGCAGCAGCTAGTAATGAAATAATATTAACATCTATAATGGTGCTGAGATACCTACAAAACTCCGGACAACAGGTGTCTGCGATGGGGAACGAACGCGCTATTACCTTTTCCGGAAGCCAACTCATTCTCCAGCACACCATGCGGACCCTTCGTTTCGCCTGTGCCTCCGCTAAATCTATCGATCAGTGCCATCAGAAATCACCCGTCAAGGTGATTGATCTGGGGAGCAAAATTGGCAGCGAACCCACTTAAGCTGAGGCTGTAGTTGACATCACAGTGTTAACTTTTTATTTGCTTCCTGTCTATACTAGAAACTATCGACACTGCTGTTAGAAAACCTTTCCTAAATTTTGTTTCACGGAAAGGAAAATAGTCAAGCGTATGTATAATTCGAGAAGTAGAAATGGAATGAACATGCACGCACAACACAGTTGCACATGACATTCAATAATGCCAGTTGTGGGATTACTCACGAAAGCACAAGCAAAGTCGTTCATTGGGTAGGAAAGGACTGCTAGAGAGGTTTAATGTTAACAATGCAGAATGTACCATATTGTTTGTTTAAGCCTCTCCGTTTTTACTTTCTTGACGAGAGGCCATCCCCAACTTGTATGAAGGACCGTGCTAAGGAGGACTTGAGTACAGTTACTCAAGAGTGGCCTATTAGGCTTTTCTAAAGTAAATATGAGATTTATTCGCCGTATGAGAATAGGAACCCTAAACTGTACAGCTGTGCCCATAGTAGTAAACACGATTACATGCATACCGAAGTTATAAATTGACCTGAACCAGTAAAGGCAGAATGCTGGATTGTCATTCCCAATTGCCTCTTCAAGCAACTATATGGTCATTTTTGGTTGGCACTTAACCACTTCAAGCGTTATCAGGCGCTAAACGCAGATGTGCATAAAGGATGAGTGTTCCAGGCATCCCTTGCCATGTCTTTGCTCGGAAGTTCTTAGGTATAAATGTCCTACGGCGAAAAAAATAATATCACAAGGATCATGCTGAACTGCAAGGCTGTAAGCCAACAATGACATGATCCTTGGTTTCTTCTTTGTTCAGCAGCGTCCGAAGGAACCAAATGGGAAAGCAAGAATCGTTGCAACATCTTGTTCGTTTTTTCAGCGGCTTATTTCTTCTTCAAAGCCGTAATGATTCGAGTCAAGTGCCCACAATAGTAATTCGTTGTCATGTGAACCTCCACAAACATATCAAGCCTAGTCGAATGGAGTGGTCGAGCACCGCACAGATAAGGCAACCCCAGAAGTCTCGTCGCTACTATTTCGTAAGAGTTATCATAGCTACTTTGGACAATCATCTCCAATCATTGCGGTTCTAGAGGAGAGATGGCAACGGTGGCCACAAAAGGATCTGAAACAACCTCGTTCGTGTATTCTAATCATTAGGCCAAGATCACTAAATATCCATGCCAATATCCATGCAGAGGTTAAATGAAAGACGGTTTGTAAAAATTTTCCAATATTGCTTCGGTTCTAATCGAATGGCTGTCAACACTAAGGTCCTTCAGGGATTTCAACTACAAATTTTCTGTCGTTGGAACATTTTTATGCATTACTGTCTGCTAAGAGTTTTTATGGTTTTAAGTTTATAAATTTAGGTGAGCATCGGGACATTGTGGACCCAACAACTCCACTACAAACAACTGGACATGATTCATTTGCAGTGAGTTGCATATCGTCTGTTTTTTCTTCAGGAATAAAATGTAGAATCCATAAGCCTATGAAGGTGCTTCCAATCCTTCATTGTGGTGGCGTTCACAATAATAGAAATACAGTTTGAATAGTTAGTTCCAAGAGCTATTAGCTCCAGTCGACTTCTCGCTCTTGTATGAATATACCATGTGGGACTTTTCGTGTGTTGTCGCAGGACACAATCTCAGGCTTGTCTTATAATGGTTTACTGCAAAAATACCAGTGTAATATTGACGAAGTGGCAATACAGAGAATGATTAGAAATGCAGGTGCCAAGACCAAGGTGAAGATTGTAGGAGTACTTCGTTGAGCAAACTCGCCAGCCGACTGACAAAGATTCTTATATTCGTTCTGTAATGGCCAGAGTTTACAGAGATTTAAGAGATAGTTTCTTAAAAGGAGATGGTAGAGCTTTTCTCAGGCCGTGCAATCTGATAAGGATGAATCAAAACACAATACGGTAGTTGCGAATCCTTTCATCAGGTAAGCGACACAGCAGAAGCTCTCAGAGAAAACGTAAGTATATGTATAAGCGATGCGAGGCAAATGCATGTGTAAATAGGGAATATTCTCCATATATCGAATATTCTCTATCTTCATCGAGAAGCATGAAGACAGCCAGCAACAACATTCTTGACGCAGTGATTACGATCGTTTGAAAATCACCATAAACATTATAAAAGACTGATTACAGCCTTATCAAAAGTTGTTTTATTGGTTCTATTCAGGTTTAGGCTTTGTAAACGTTTTCATCAGTAACTGAAAAAAACATTATGGACATGAAGTAGTAGGTGACATCTACTGAATAAACTTTAGCATCCTTTTGGCAAGGAATTCAACTGGAGTAGTAGTGGAAAATTTATGGCAGAACTATGATAATCACCTCAGATAACCAGTAATAATCTTCCAAACCTTAACCCTTTCGCGATCACGCGCGTTGATTTCCACACAAACGTTGGCGGGCTTTACACACCGTACATATCGACTTCGATGCGCACTCTTTTCGTTGACCTCTTTCGGTTTCATGAAGCTTTTTTGCCATACTTTTCGTAGCCCATCGATAGCTGTTCCAAGCAAAATGCTGTGTGGACAGCATTGTTTGATAACCTCGGCTGCACTTTGAAATGTGAAAAAAAAGTTTTTTGAAACAGCTTATTGACTGGTAATAAAAGGATAAAGCTCTCACCGTTGATCAATCCATGAGGGTGCGCCATGCATTCGACTTCGTTAAGTACCGTTGGAGGTGATTGAATACATATCTGGCCTTGACAATGACTCGCGGTGGCCTACCGAAGTATCGTGCCAGTTTTGCTACCCTCCCAAACAAGTCTTGCACCAATTTAGCGACCCAGAGGGATGAATGGCTTGCTGGGCCACGGGCGCGGGGATGGATTCCAAATGTGTTTCGCAGTGGCGCCTTCCTTCGACTGAGCCACACGCGCCCTATTGACTATTAATATGTGCGCAAATTCATACCCATAAATCGATAGAGCAAAATCTAGTTTGTGTTCTCAATCCCTCAAGTCGAATTAGGAATCTTCTATCTGCTACTACAGTGCATCACCCAAGCATTTCTGTCAGCATTTGGAAGAGCAGTGCAGCTTGTGTTGAGTCTACTTCTGGCCTTTTTATATCCGTCCATTCAACAAAATAACTCTTCACTTATCATAGTAGCAATTATTGACATAACAGTCAAATTTTGTTAGGTTACCAATCAATGAACTCGTACGAAAAAAGCCTCTTCTATATTTTTAAGTGCAGAGTCGAATTTCTCTTTATCGAGGCTCACCACAACATCTCTTGGGTAAGGTATCGTTTGATTACAGTAAGTATAGGAAGTGTTCTGTGCACCAAAATTAGCCAGCAGGTAGGGGTTAACCAGTACAGAGGTCATACCGGAAGCATCATATAGCCCGCTGTATGTTAAAAGACAAGTGGAGCTAGAGGAAGATGCACCTCTTAAAGTCTATTTGTTGGTTTGAATGCAAAGAACCGTATGTGTAAGCATGTTTATATAAATGCAAACAAAAAACCCTTAAACGGCAATAAATAGTAGTAAAACATTTAGGTTCGAGTACTTTGGAGAGTTGTTGCAGCAAACGCTTTCTGGATTGACTTATCTAAGGCAGTATTTCCCCAATGCGTCGTTTGACGAGGTAACTGGCACAGCTTGACTTCATAACTACTTAAAAAGCAGAATGATCTTTGTCTACGAAGAATATGCATCTTATATGTTACTGTTATCTGGAGTTTGGTAGGATTCCTTTTACTGTTGTCTCTAAAAACTCGGTCCCAAGTCGTCATGAGAGGAAACAATTGACACTTGTGGGTCGAAGCAAGTTTGCCCGCATGAGACAAGTTTTCTCCAGGGATTCCTAGTATTAATCCACACAATTCCGTCTTCCAGAGGAAAATATCAAAGTCGTTCTCACTTGCTATAATTTTCCTGAGAAATGAACTCCCAGATGTGGGCCGCAAGTCGACGCCCGAGAATACCTAGCCTCGATTATTGATGTCGATGCGAATATTCGATTTATTCGAATGATATATTCAAGGAATAGATTGAAAGATGAAATGATTCCGCCCTCAAATAGATTTCTAAATAACTTAGAACAACTTAAGTAAACTGAACTGTTGAGAATTATTTAATGGCATCGTCGATTGCTTTCTTAATAATACACATGGGTGCCTTTCTGTCATTTCGGTATAAATTTTGCTTATTTACATTCAATGATGAAGAGTAAAAAGCATAGAGAAACTTTTGAATTGAAAAGGACGCGAAAGTTCCCAAATAGAGGAATTTTTGCCTTTATTTCATTAATGCGCCGCAATACGTATGCTTGTTGTGTGGCTCTTACAACTTCTTTCAAATGGGCCATTTCCTCGTATCCGTCATCCAAGAAAGTCTTCTGTTTTGCGGGCTCGGGTGCTGCTTTAAGATTTCTATTCTTCTTCATGAATCAGCTTAAGCACCGATCGAGTTGATTCTCCTTTAAATTCCATGTTAGCCGTACTAGGGCGTTAACAGATCAGCACCACAGATAGTCGCTAATTTTGTAGAACCGACCGGTGCTAGGTAGTCCTAGACCGATCCTGTGCCACTTCCAGGATGGATGACTTAGCGAATCGGGATAAGGTCAAACCAGCGTTTCACTCCTATCGAGCGAATCACTGCGTTAAAAAATCCACTGTTGTCGAGAAGTTATCCAAGGAAAAAATATAACCTTCATCTTTTTACATTCTGAAAACCATAGCCAGTAACGGTTACTTTCTGAATAAGTGTTCTTTATAGGCATTCAACAAGTTCTGCAGTATGGCGCACTACTTTCTCTACTATTCAGTGATCGTAAGTCGTCAGCCTCCGTCGGTGATCGTCAAGTGCGGTGAAGCAGAGAATCATCGACGAAGCCGGTTCTGGTTCAACACCGAGATTAGGTATATCTAGGGTCTTGCACCCAGCACAGGGCATTTAAACCTAAATGACTAGGACCGGCGAACTCTCCTATTGTTCTTGACGATTTCGCGATGAGTGATTTCTGTGGGAGTCATCTCGAAGTTTCCGGAGTGGCCGGTGTGACCTCCATACGTTTTATTTTCTCTTTGGTGGTTTATTTTAACGCATAGGACAGTTTTTCTCATCAGTCGAGATCTTGTAGGATACAAACGTTGAGTGTAGGTCGGGAAAAGCTCTATTCTTCAACTAGAAATATACAAAAAACTGTTTTCCGAACGCTTTCGTTGACTAGAAATTTGACTGGTAATCGACTATTATTTCAATTCTAATTGCTATAATGGGCCTTAGGGGTCGGATATCACAGTGGTAGTGATGCCCGTCATCACGAGCGTAGTACTAGCTCGATTTCGCTGCAGGACAACCAAGCCTCTCATTCATTCCGTGGTCGGAAAATTGGTACCGGATTTGTCTAGGAAAAAATCACTCTCAGCATTCCATTTGGGAACGCTCTAGTCCAGCTATCTCAGGACTCCAGGGAGAGTTTCTCGACCAACATTCTGCGACATTCAAGATGAAATTTAAATCCTCAAGCAGCAACCGAAGCGTATATAAAGTTGGAAGATCCTCATAGACAGTGGATGCGAGGAAACGAATCGAATGTGAGAAGTGCTGGGATCCACACAGTAGGCGTGATGACGGGTCGAATAGAACAAAAAATAAAAAAATAATGGGCTTTTTATCATATAGAGAATGCGGCTATAAAAAGATCCTGAAATTGAGGTGCATAGGTTGCAAAACCCTTCCAAAGGCCAGGGCAATATTTTTGAATCATGTACCATGGTAGCATGTAGTAAATTCTATCATACGTATCATTTACAACTAGAACTATAGAGGGCAATATCTTCTGCAATTACGTAGTATTCACAACTCATCGTATCCTGCGGTTATCTAAAGACTTGTTTGCTTTCAAAAAACCAACATTTCCGTAGGAACCGAGAATTAGACATTGTCAGTTGCGGCTGGAAAGCGAAATTAGACGTCTTCACACGAGTGTTAATGCAATCAGTTTACTAACATTGCTTTCTAAGGATAAGGGAAACTTTTACTACAAAATATGGTAGCAGTAGGGCGAAAATTCCTCTTGGAAAATTCAAATGGTTTCTTCCTCGAAGCATCATGATTTCCATATTTTGTCTAGGAAACGTTTAACTGCTGACAAAAATGACTAGTCAGTGGAATTCAACGAAGGCTGTTGATAGGGTGCTCGGTGGACAGGCGTTCGGAGTTGAAGCGGTTGGTCAAGGGACTGACGTCAAATGCTACCTGATAACGGACGACACAGCCAAGCAGCTCTTGAACAATGCATACTTGGAGATGTGAGTTGTAAGTGGTTGGAACTGAAAAAAGTATATAATGCTGAGATATTTGCAAGACTCCGGACTGCAGGTGTCTGTGGTGGGGAATGAACGCGCTCTTACCCTCTCCGGGGGCTGGCGTGTTCAACACCACATCATGCGGGTCATTCGTTTTGCCTGTCTCTCAGCTAGTTCTATCGATCAGTGTCATCAGCAATTACCTGTGAACGCGATTGATCTGGGGAAACCAAATCGCCAATGAACCCTGTTAAACTGAGGCTGTAGTTGAAATCATAATGTTAACTTTTTATTTATTGCCAATTACTGCCTACTTAAAAAAGGTTTGAAACCTTGTGACCTGATCGAGCAAGTGCTATAACACTAGTCCATCTTGTGCAGTTCGCGAAAGTTTTACATTCACACTGCGCACTTGCATATTCTTCCAAGTCACAATTTGGGGACCTACTCTTCCTGGCAGCGTAGCGTAGTCGTTCGAAACGTCTGGCAACATGCGCATGGTTGTTGATTCAGTCCGGCATCCCGTGCAAGTGAAGTCCTGCATCCCTCTTCGGTTGGGAATATTCTGCGAATGTTGTCTGGGTGGACGAAAACGCACTGACATCAGTAGGCGCACTGAGGGTATTGTATACGCTAGATAAGTGGTTACCTCTATGGTACATAGTGGAGTGTGATACATGACGCATTCCCCAGAGATGCATTAGCTTTTCATGCTTCATCTCTTATCGTTTTTTTTGCAGATTTGAATCAGAAGAGTTTTGCATTGAACCGTCGTCAGCCGTCTTCCAAAAGAAGGACACTAGAGGACTAAGGGCGAAATTCGATGACATGGTCAGCCGTATTCCTATTCAATAACATAATTTTATTACAATTAATACGATTAGGTTTCAGTCACATATCTGTATGAGATTTCTATATTGTTTATCAAAATTTTAAGCGCGTTGCGAAAAAAACCCAACTACGTCGCGACTCTGTTGCGTCAAAGCGCTACTGTCTCTGTTATAGCATTCATCTAAAAACTAACTGTGGATTGGAACTGGTTGGAAAAAAAGTATGAAGTTGCCTATTAAAGTTTTTTCTTCTAGTTTTAAATCAGTTTTTGAGCACAGCGTACCACTTTCCGACGACGAGCTGCAAGTGAGACAAATATATTTGCAGGTGTCCCTTCCATTTGCAGTGTTGGTTGGTCCGAAATCCGACGTTGAAGCGAGATTGTTCCTGGAGAGGTCATTTGCTGATTTGGTATAGAGGATTTTTTTTGGTGGCGTTGCGCATCTTTTCTCATTAATATTGCCTAGCGTTTTACGACGTACCATATTTACAAGTTTTTTTTCTATCACAACAGAAATATTTTAGGTAGTAGCCGTGGTGATGAATTAGTTGTATAGTAGATGATCTGTGGCTTTCGGCGATGATGGATTCAAATAATTGCATAGATCAGCCTATTTCTAACTGGTGGTTTTTTGTTACAGTGGAGCTTAAATTATATAGCCAAATAGATATTTCGATGAACCGTCTTCGTACGACAGGAATTCCTCCACTCGCTTTTTTGCAATCCGTGGAAGCTGTCGGAGTTGTGTAAGGGTTTGCCCAGGGCTTCAAGATTAGACGGTCTTCCATGATGTCGTCCTGTCTCAGTGACGCGGTTGAACTCAACGTTTGTAGTTGTTCTAGAATGCCGTGGTAGGTGGTAGTTTTTTCATGGCGCCCAAGTCTTCTCCACAGGTAAGTTGTCGGAGACAGATTGGCTTCCTTTCCAATAGGATTCTTCAGAGAGGGCATCGATTTATGTAGTTATTGATCGGCCTATCAAAGGCAATTCATGTTTCTAAACGAAGTCATATAGTTACCACCCTCTTCAATACTTCGTGAAGGGGCTGGTAATTTAAGATATATTCGAGACAGTAGAATTTTTGTAGCGCAGTGGTTAGAGCTCCTCTGCAATACATACGGGTTCGATCCCGCGCCTCAGACTAAGCAGGGCTTCTATCCATCTGAGTTCGGAAAATTATTACCATACCTGTCTTGGAGGAAAGCAGCGCTGGCTCGATGCATCGGTAGGCCACCGCGAATCACGCTATAGGCCAAATATCCATTCAGTAACCTCTATTGATGCTTGACAAAGTCGAACGCATGGCGCAACCTTCGGGGATTGATCAACGTTGAGAGTTCTATCATTTATCCTTTATTATTTTAGCCAATAGAGGTAGGATAGTTGCTGGTCTACCATAAAAACAGCTGAATGTTCCAACTAATGTAAAGATACACTGTTAACGAATATATTAAAATAATATGCTTAGTTTAACTTTTAATTTAGCCTATTATTTTCTTTTCGTTTTTACTGTTATTAATTTCTGCTTGCGATCTGTTTTATAGGTTCGACATCCACTTTCCGACATTCCGACCCATGTCAGCTGTGCCGAAATGGCGGATGCTTTGGAATTGAAATTTCAGGTACCTGTGAACATGTTGGGATAGTACAATCGATCTATTTTCATTTATGCTGTCGAGTAAAAGATAAACGCCATTTAAGGCGATTGTGGAAACACCGCAGAAAAACGCAGATGTTCCAGCCGTGGTTCAACCACGGATGTTCACCATGCAGGTATTTCTAAAGCCCAGTTTTCAACGCTTCATAGCTTTTGACACAACTCTATTTAAGAATTTTAGATTTGTAAGTTGGAACCACCTTTGAATAAAGCTAGAAGGACTAAGTAGAAGTTACTGGCTATATTCATTAAACGTCACAATTATACATGCTATATGTTTTCTTTAATCAGTGGTTCAATCGGAACGATCTACTCTTCTTTGCACTAGGCGTTTTTCAGTAATGGGCTTTCTTCCAAGTTTTGCTATAAAGAAGCTAAAGTGGTAAGGACTTCGTCGTTGATCAATCTCTGAATGGTGCGCCATGTATTCGACTTCTTCAAGCATTGTAGACATGATTCGATGTATATCTGGTCTTCACAATAACTTGCGGTGGTCCCAATGAACTCTCTTAGCAAATTTCCGAGGTCGCAAGAATAGAAAGCTTAGTGAGCCCATAGCACGGGATCTAATGAGCAGCTGATCCGAAATCTGCACTGCACCATTAACAACGCATTTTCCGCGTCTGTGCTTCTGCTATATTGTTCCAGGAAATGAAGGTTAGAGAGAAATCGTCCATCAACATGTACCCATTTTTCGCCAAAATCTGATGATTCATAGGCCACTGTCTTACAGCCATGAACAATCATTTCATCATTTTTTATTCTTTTACCAGATGGAATAGTGCATGATCGGTAAAAAAGCCGTTGTGGCACACCTACTGTTGCAGTTAGTCAACAAGCGTTCCTTTGTAAGACGCATCTATTCCTTGACCAAGAAGGGGAAATGTGTTGGCATTATTCTCCATACTGTGGAATATATTCTCTTAGTTTACGATGGTTAGGACACGTTCATAGCTTGTTTTTGTTTGGAAAGGTGTGCTATAGATTAGTGGGCGTTTCAGCAGAATCTCGTAGTCTTTCATCAGATCCTCGCAATTGTGCGAATAAGAATTGGATAATGTATCTTTGAAGCAAAATTCTTAATGTAGTAGTCAATACCTTCTTGGATTGTTAGGCTAAATGAAGTTGTCAAAGAGCTTTATTCGCCTAACGTTTCGGTGCCTTCATCTTTATCAAAGCCGACTTTCCGAGTCGATGGTCCACAGTTGTTCGTCTTCTCGATGTGGTGTCTCTGTTATCGTACTAAGACGGATTTTCTTTAGTGGATTACTTGCTCGGATAACTGGATACTTGGGTAGCCCCTCGTCACTGTCTATACGGGCATACGGGCTCCAGCGTAATCTCCATTATTTCGAAGTTTTGTTGATTTGGCCATTGTGGTTCCTGGAATCCCGAGCTCAGCCAGGCCAAAGTCTGCGGATCAGAGGGAGATTTGCCACCACGCCACTAGTTTGGGAGCAGGATGGTAATGGATCCTGGTACTGGTTTATTAATAGTTGGGCTTCCTGATGGAAATGCCGGACTTCTTCTCAGCTTGGGAGGCGCTGCCAGGGGATGATTCCTCTCGCCCACTGGACCAACCGACATCTCGTAGCCACGATAAGGCGGTAAACCGTTGAGAGGCTTCATTGGAATTCGTTCGAAAACAAAACATTATCAATCAATAGCTATATTAACTACGACCGCCCTCATTAAAAGACCATCGTCGGGTGAGGTACCCTCATCCTTGCGGTGCTCCACTAAAGATCCGATTGGCATTCTCGTGTTTACTTAACAGTCCAAGAAGGTTTCGACTATTACCACCGAGCTTAAATGACGGCCAATTTGGAAACCTTTCTTAGTGTGCTGCTTGTAATTTCCACTATTGACTTTTTATCAACCTAGGCATTGATAAATACTTCGCTACTTTCCTGGTAAACACACATGAGGTTGTTATTGCATACTATTTATTTCCACAACGTTGCTGAGATATTTGCAAAACTCTGGACCACAGGTGTCTATAGTGGTGAACGAACGCACTATTGACCTTGCCGGCTAGCAACGCGTTCACCACCACACCATGCGGGTCCTTCATTTCACCTGTTTCTCATCTAGTTCTATCGAACAACGCCGTCAGCAACCACCTGTCAATGGGATTGATCTGGGAAGCCCACATCGGCATTGAACCCAGTTAAGCTGAGGCTGTAGTTGAAACCACAATACTTTACCTTTTATTTTCTGCCCACTACAATTTTCACGGCGGAGTACTAAGCGAAATACAACCACAACGTTGCTGACATATTTGCAAAATTTTGAACCGTAGTTGTCTATAATAGGGAACGAACGCGTTATTGTCCTTTCCGGGAGTAACGCGTTCACCATCACACCATGCGGGTCCTTCGTTTCGCCTGTCACTATTTATTTCGTCAGCTGACGTTTTGGCGGATTAACCTTTTTCAGAGTCTGGGAAGGTCGAGTTAATCGCAATCTACTCAGTTAAATATTGCAGTAAAAAGCCACGAAACCCGGATTTCGATCCCATTGGAGAAAAAATATCTTCTTCACAGATTCACTGCTTTTTATGAGCCTTGCGCTGAGAATTCCACGTAGAGACCAACCGCACAGAGTTCACACGAATAGATAATGCACCTCTATTACATCTAGTTGTAAGTGTACGATGTTATGTGAGATTTCGCGTTATAATGAAGCATTCCCCTTTGGTGTGATTTTTAGGTTACATGGAATTTATCCAGATTGCTTCGAAGGCTTTTTGCTCTGATGTTTCAGATTGCGGCATGTGGATGCTGACTTTCACTTTAATATTTTCTCCGTCATTTGTCTGTGCTCTATGCGTCCCTAGCGGAGTATCGTGTTTAATCATCTAGGTGTTCTTTTATGAGGGTACATGGTGGTATTGTTCGTTTCCTTCTTTCTGCGTAGTTACTGGATTCTTGTCGACGTTGAGGTTGGAACGAATCCTTCGAAAAGAAGGCGATGATATGATCCTTTGCAAAAATACTGAAGACACTAACTTCCAGTGGATGCGCTTGACTTTTGGTAAGGATGTTACCTACTTCTGTTTGAATATTAACTTTTTTGAGTTCTCACATTTAAGATGACGTTTTTCGTCTACAAAAATTGCTCGGAAGAACGATCTGCAGAGAGTCGTTTTGCAAGGCAACCACTATTTCGACTACGTTAGACTTCTCATTGTTGTGCCAAGTTCGGTAGTTCGGAGTTTAACCATTATTGTTGGTGAATGACAATTGAAGATACTGGTTTTTACCTTACAAGAAAGTCCATGTTGTGAAGTGATAAGGGGTTGAGACAGAATTTTGTGAGGTCTAAAACGTTATCAACGAATGGAACAAAGCAATGCCGAAAACTTCAACACTTTGTATTCTTTCTTTGATGAGCTTACACGAGGTTGATAATGATATTTATTTTCGGCTAACGTTTCGAGGTTTTCATCTTTCTCAGAGCCGATGATCCGAGCCGATGGTCCACGCTTGTGCCTCGTCTCGACGTGGCAGCTTCGCCTTCGTGTCGAGTCAGGTCCTCCTCAGAGGGCCATCTCTTCGAATGAGGCATCCTCACTCACACACTTTGTGTTCAAAAACAATATGAAAGTTATTCTTGGAGAGAATGACCTTGCCTTTATGTATGAGTCCGGAGGAGTTTCCATGACGTTTCGTTGGTTGACGATAGCCGTTCAAATCCAACGCGGTTTTTGTTGTTGCCTTACCACATTGATTGCTCGTTGAGTGTGGTTTTAATAATGACTGCGAAATAACTCAACTTGGATGCTCCAAAATTTTCATAACAAGATATCATTGGCGCTTTCAAGCGCTTTGAACAAGGCGGGGTCTTAGTGGTTCACCACAGGATTCTTCAACAACCGCAGGGTTTCCTGAGATCCGTTAAATGATTGGTCGAAGACGATGAAATAAAATATACTTTTTAGGCTAAACAACACTTGGTCAATCGCCTGAAACCAACTCATCACGGTTTTATCGCTTTGGACAGTTTCATGAAGGTCAGCATGAAGATCTGTATATAGTACAGTATTTGGTAAAAAAGCGTTTTAGAAGTGACAAAGTAGCACAGAAGTGCATTCAGTAGCGAGATCTGTGAAAACCTTCAATCTGGAAAAATAATATTACCGAACTAGTTATGAGAAGTGTTGACTTTAGGTCGTTAAGCTCAGTCCTTTCTGAAGTTTTTCCAGTTACCAGTTGCCGAAGAGTACCAACTTCGAAAGAACTCCACAACAGAAGGAGAATGGAAATTGGTGCCGTTCTTCGACTGGTTCTTCAAGTTAGCTGAGATTGTAAACAAGTATTTGTACAGCATGTGGTACGATGGGTGAGTTAAATGATATATCGGATTTAAATCTTGAAATAGTCAAGGGTTTTAATGGCACCGTGTTATGTAGCCGGTCCATGTTACATAAACTGCCATGAAAAAGAATAGACAGCAAATGAAAGTGATCACGTAGAGAATAGTCTCTATACTCCTCATGCGTTTAGTTTCTGATTGCGCGGACTGAGCAACTTCACAAAGGATTTAAGAGACAAGGATTTTCAAACTCATACAATTGGAAAATACAACAATAGTGGTTAAAGAGGAAGAGGAATCCTTATATCCTACAGATATTATCCGCATCAATCAGTTTATTCACTGAAGAACTTAGTGTAAATTGGTAGTTAGGGGAATGTTCTTTGTTGAAATGGGGAGGCGTGGCTGTACAACTGTTAGCTTATGCTGCCGTGTTGTTTCCATATCAACCGAAAGCTTTAAGAAGGTTGTAGTGTTTTTTAGTGAGAAGTCCTATGCACTGCTCATTTATAATTTTTAGCAAAAACTATATATCTTTTTTTTTAATCACTTTTATTTGATGCCTATAACTTATAAACTATATAACTTATAATTTTTAATAAAAACTATATAATATTCTGTGTTCAATGTGATTGAAATCTTGGTTTAGCGTTTTCTGTGTTTGGTTATGGAGGTGTTTGGCCAAATAGACTGCTGTCAACTTGACCTTTCCAGGCTCTGAGGAAGGCGAAATCCGCCGAAACGTCAGCTTATCTGTAAATAAAGAATAAAATAACACCTCGCGTTTGCTCAACAAAAATGCGAAAAATTGTACAATTTCGATGATGCTGAGATATTTACAAAACTCCGGACCGCAGGTGTCTGCGGTGGGGAACGAAAGCGCTCTTACCCTTTCCGGGGACTAATGCATTCACCACCACACCATTCGGATCGTTTGTTTCGCTTGTCTCTCAAAGAAAAAAAAGCTATATAATGTGTAGAAAACCTTTGTTAATAACTCAATAGAGGAAAATTTTTTGAGGCTCGTTTACGGCTTCTGCAGTAAAGAGGATTCAGAAAATCTTCTACGTTGTGTACCACGCTCGGTCTTGTTGGTTCGCTTCTCGGATATCGAATATGCGAAAATAAAAATTTCTGTAAAAGATAAAAATGGAGGTATTCACTAAAATAATATTTTCACCTTTTCTTCCTTTTATTTTTTCATATCCTTTTGCTTCTTCTATTCCTTTCACCCATACTTACGGTCTTTGAAGTCAAAATTTGGCCATTTTATGCCTAAAAGAAGCTTTTTGTGATTTTCTATATCATAAGAACGAAACACATTTTTTCAAGGTGAACGACACTTGAGAAAATTCTAGAAAGACATCTGGGGAACAGCAAATCTTTAATCCCATTTTATATATTTCAAGATTTGTTGGCACGCTAACCTTTTCCTTTTCTTTTCTAAACAGAAATTCGCCATCACTGGTATGAACACTGCGATTTGAACGCTAGAGTTCTCTCAAAAGAACTTCTGGTAAACCAACGATTCGCTCAAGTGGACTTGATATATCCGGACATCGATATGGAAGTGAGTCTTAGAGTGTGAAATACATGGTGGAAGTATACGTATAAGAACTCCCATGAAATGTAGTACTACTGGCAGTCCTAACTTTATAGGTCATGCTTCAGTACAGCAATGCTACATAGATTATGCAGGATTCCCTTCCAAATTCCATCGATTTTCCTACTCGAAACTTTCAGTTCTGTCAAATTCGCTGCGTTTCCTGACAAAAATTCATCGTCTTTGTGCATACACCAGTTTGGAGTGAGGATTTTTTGCATTTTGCGACTTATTTTGTTACATATAGGTCGCCCTTGGTGGACGGGAGAAACCTCGCATACGAGTTCCACGAAATCTTCAACCGGACGAGATTTATTTTGAGAACCAAGGCGCTGCAACGTCTGCGTTCTAGGCCTCTCTATTTGTTCACAATTTTAAAATATCCATCCTTCATCGTCATATCGCTAAGTAAAAAGTTGTGTTAGTTTGTAAGTCTTATTGAAGTGAATTAGAGAGATATAACAGAAAATCAAAGCTCTGGACATTATTTCGGTAGTTGTAGGTAGTTTATACGGTGCTCAAAGACAGGGTTCAGAGCACGAAGCCAGGGTAGTGAATTGTCTTATTGACGGATTGCCGCAACCTATTGTAGAGATGGCATCAGGTTAGTGTTTTTAATTTTAAACTTCCTAGCTAAGCACCCTTTTTCATGCAGTAATGCTGTGGAATAATATACCGTAATTTCGCTTTATGAATTCTGTTAAATTTTCTTGGAGTTGATAAGTGTTCGATGCCATGTGTCCCATAAATAATTCTTTGCACGTATTCATTTGTGCTGGAAAACACTCTGTTAGGTTTTATAGTGCCTATTTTGTTTGACTAGGACCTTCTAATATTTAGATTTCCAGACAGTGGACGGCTATGCGTTGTGCTTGTAGCTCTGCAGTGCTTAGCTTAGTCCTGCACCTTCTAGTGCTGTCTATAGTGCCGACCGTTATGTCGACCAACGCCATATGCGATTGGAAGACAGTTACCCCTATAAACAAAGAAAAACGCATTTTTACTTATTATTACACAGAATCTTCTATTTACAGATGAGATACCCATATTAGGTTAACAAATAATGAAATTTTAGACACCAACGGTCAAGTTCCATGAGCACCGAAATACAGACAAATATTGTGAACAAATAAACGATGACGCTTGAGTTATTGACGAACAAAGAACTCATAAAAAACAAATACAATACTAATCTAAGTAGTGGGAGTACAGTAGACACTAGGAACGAGAATGCGTTACACTGGAAAGCTCAGTGAAGTGATGACATTTCAGCCAAGGGCAGCAGTGAGGGGTGAGCAAGAGTGCTTTCCCATCTTCCAGCAGTGTTGATAGGAGGGCCGATAGTCATCTGCTGTTAAGGCACTTCAGTATCATCCGAGAAGTTCACTTTACCATTTAGTTTCGTCGACGGGGTTAGACTAGTGTTTAGTTCATTGCGCTCGACTTTACCAGAAATCCTACTGATCAGCAGGTCCAACTTCTGATTGAGTTCGTTCCTTAGATTCAGAATTGCGTCGAGCGGTGTTGTATCATCGAGAAAATCGATGTATCGTGGACAGTCCGGTGATCTGAATCCATTTCAAAGTGAAACGACACATTTGAGATAGTGGTCTTGAAACTAGTACTAATTTCACTTTTTAAACAGACATTGTTTTCTGAAACGTTGCATTCTGTAATGTTTAGCTGCGGCTCAACTATAATCCAAATCAAGACTTGCTAAATTTAAGTTCCCTCACCAAAACCTCTCAGCAGAATTTCACCATGGATCTCCAATAGACGGATCTCATTTCGGCTAGTCGTAAGGCAATGTGGCACGTCCACAGATGGTGGACAAGGGTTAATCGCAGAACAAAAAACGACATTGTATACATTGAGACGCCGTATTTATTTGGACTTATTTAAGTATTCATGCGTGGGTGTATTGTCGATTATGCAGAATGTATCCTACTAGTTAATTCGGCCAAAAGCCGGCAATCAAGCGACGGGAAAGTACAGTGAAGGCTGCTAGGAGCCACCTCCAAGAAACAAACTTTTTTATTCTGGAATAAATTAGCAAGCTACTCTGGAATACACCCAGCCCCACGTTCACAACTCAGTAATCTACACGTGGGTATCAAACGCTATTGTTCACGTCTGACCTCTACGATATCGGCAGTTATCGCCCAACGCCCCTTACTGTCTGGCGTCTACAAACATTCCACTCTACTCATTCTAAACATGATTTACAGAACCCTGAACGGAGGACCCCATGTGAACAACCTGGGCTTCGAAAAGGATTCAATACGATGGACCACATCCACGCGATAACAAGGCTCATCGAAGCATCGCAAGAGTACAAAAGACCGCTCTGGCTCACTTTCATCGATTCACGGAAAGCCTTTGATTCGGTTGAGATAGAAGCAGTCTTGTAAGCCCTTAATAGTCAAGGAGTCCCTACTCAGTACATAAAGATTCTTCGTGAGCTGTACAGAAATTTCACAGCCAAGGTATCACCATTATACAACGATATTAACATTGACGTCAAAAGAGGAGTTAGGCGAGGCGATACCATCTCCCCAAAATTATATACCGTCGTCCTCGAGAACGTCACGCAAACATTGGAATGGGATAATATGCGAGTGAAAATCGATGGTCGGCAGTTACATCATCTTCGCTTTGCTGATGCCATCGTCCTTATAACACGAAACATTAGCCAAGCAGAACGTATGCTTGACGACTTTGATAAAGCCTGTGAAAAGATTGGTCTTAGACTAAATCTCACAAAAACGATGTTCATGAAGAACGGATTGGTTTCGCATGCCCCATTCACGCTCAACGGAACGAATATCTCCGAATGCTCCAGTTATACCTATCTAGGTCGGAAAATCAACATGTTGGACGACTTAGCCTCAGAGCTGAGTAGAAGGAAACTAGCTGGGAAGCTTTCAAGAGCATCGGAGATGTAGTGAAGAGCTCAAAGAGCACCCAACTTCGTGCCCACTTTTTCGACTCAACCGTACTTCCTGTGTTAACGTATGCGCCAGAAACCTGGTCGATGCACAAGCAGGATGAAAGGCCACTCAGCGTTATCGAACGCGCAGTCGAAAGGTCGATGCTAGGAGTATCTCGTTCCACACAAGTAAGGAGTGGGATCCAAAGTTCCGATCTGCGTCAACGATCAGAAATCAAAGATGACGTTCTGTACGCCAAACACTCGAAGATAAGGTGGACCGGACACACAATGCGTATGAATGACAACCGATACAGAAGAGCCGTTAGTGAGTGGATTCCACGGGATGTCAAACGCACTGCAGGAAGACCAAGAACCCGATGGTCAGGGTTTTTCACCGAAATCCTAGAAGGAAGGTATAATGCTCGATGAGGAATGAGTTCCTAGAGGAATCAGGAACCATGGGGCTACCCTTGAACACGATGAAATGGAAGATTTACTGGCGTCCGCTCGAATCACTTGGCGATCCACGGGACGACATGTGATAGAGGTCAAGGAGAATTTGTTACTAAAGCTCCCTCGATACATGAAGTTGCGCGTTGCGACAATGGTGTAGGGTTTTCTGAAATACTAAAGGGGTGGTTGGTTCAACTGCAAATTGATAACAACCTATCCAGGAAGATAAAAACAATAAGTCGATACGTTGATTGGCCCCAAAAAATCATTGTATCACATTTGCATTCAAGCGCTTATACGACGTCTAAGGGACTGTGACCAAAAGTTCAACAGATTTCGCTTGCCGAAGGTTTAACTGGTGATACAGGTGAAGGTTTATCTATAGACTGGAAAGTTTCTTCACGACAATCTCGCTCATGAAAACTGCGATGATCTAACAGCGAAAACTATGGCCTTTTATGGCTCAGATCAAGTTTTTTCATACCACTTTTCAACGGTAAGAAGCCTGCAAAAGTATTATATAGATAATTTGTAATTCGCGATGCGATACCGGGACTAAATGATGTGAGCTTTCCTTTCGATGAGGCTTTGGAGAGGAGTACTACAAAAACAAAATTTGCAGGAGAGTAGGTTATGGACGCTTCTATAAACATTGAAACTGACTTAGAAGCACTCTTGAGGGGCGTTGATCTTATCATTATTCCGTTGATCGGATAGCTGAACGAGGTATCGCTTTTGCCCAGAGACAGGTGCTGCCTTTCCGAGCAACGTTGAAAACCGATAAGCCTCGGTCTCTCCGTCAAATCCAGGTCAAAAGTTTCAGACGATCTTTTGCCATTCTCTTTCTTTACATCTTCTGAAAATCTTTCCAACTAAGCTTACTGAGAGAAAATAAGTGCATGAGTCTTTGTAAAGTCGCGTACCTTGGAACAATTCCGGATGTTTTTCAGTAGCAGCTGAAGTGAAGACAAGCGACACACAATCTTTCCTATAAAAGTTTACTTGCTTCTTAATAAAAATACATGTTTAAAAGTTAGTTTAAGAAAAAGGCGTGTTTTGAAACTGTACCTCTCTTCATCGTCATCAGTACTGGCAAGTTCCAACTCCTCGGCGACAGAAGTACGATGAGGCGAAACACCGCTATTACTTCCAAATGCACGACTTCTGAAATGACTATGAGTCGTGTTTTTAGAAATTGGAAAAAGATAACTATGAACAAATACAACTCTGTTAAAGGAGCCAGACTACCTTGTACTGCTCATGGTGCGCATTATGTCTCTCTTCACGGCGTCAATATGAGAGGAGCTACGAACAATCTCCCGACGACGATCGTCCCTCAGTTCATACCTGGAAAAGACCACAAAGTCTGCGGCAGAATTCCTCGTTGAATTGGAGAATGAGAGGCAATTGCCCGAATGGCACAATTGAACCGACGTCGTAATAAGAACCGTGAATGGACATACTCAACAAGAAATGTGGAGTCGAACATTTATAATAGAAAAATCCTCCTATGTGATCAATTGTCGTACTAGTAAGCATTGCAGTTAACTGCCTACCGAAGGCTGCTGATATCCTGTTTGATTTCCAACAGGTCATCTTCATTCACACCGTCCATCTTCATGTCTTTCTTCGTTTGATGAATGAATCTGGAGAGAAACGAATCAAAAGTGAGTGAAATGCTGTAAAAGTTCACCTCTTTAGTGTTCGTGAGTTTTTCGGACCACTGATTTACCGAGCTTATTTTTTAGTTGGCAATTCTTTTTGACAATATCGTGTACGACAATGTGAACTTTCTGTGAAACTGCGGAATGAAAAACAATATTTTGGTTTTTATTCAATTTTTGAAAAAATTTCTTACCTGGCAACCAGTCGTTGGATGATGTCCGCATAGGTCAACGGTTTTCTATTTGCATTCTCTTCGTGATTCTGCTCCATTTGAGTTTTTTTCCTTGAATAACCGGGTCGCTAAAAAATACGAGGGCCTTTTTCACCGGCTTCATCAAAAACTCAAGCAAATCGTTTACCCTAATGGTGGCTCGGTTCCTGTTCTTCGTATAGGTATAGTTCCCGAGAATCCAGCGCAATGTGTTCACTATCGACAACAGAAAGTAATATATTGCCTGAATTCTGCACTCATTAAGACAGTCTCTTTAGTTTTTACAGCAAGCACTGGTTATGATACTGTTTATAGCATGAAATCGTCTTGAAAGATCACCATAAAGACGGAAAGACTTAGGTAGACGGCTTTTTGTACTCTGAACGGCCTCATCAAGGAGCAATGTTGACCACTTAGATTGAGAAAGTATAAGAAGATAAGCAAGGTGTTGCTACTGCAAGATTTATGATGATTGATTTGTTTTTTTGTTCCATACGACCCAACTCTACATCTAATGTGCCGATCTCAGTGCTCTTTGCATTCTATTCGATTCTTCGCATCCATCATCCGCGAAGGTCGTTGAGCTTTTCGCCAGAACGCCTTTTCGCCCGTTGGCCTGCTGCCTAAGGATTTTGTCTTCTTTATGAGTGATGTAGAATGCTGATCGAGTAGATTCTCCCTGGACTCCTGAGAGACCGAGCTGGAGCGTTTCCACTTGGACTACAGAGAGCGATTTTTTTTTCCAGTGAAGTCCGGTACCAATTTCCAGACTCTGAAGGGATGAGACTCTTAGTCAGGCTGGAGTGGGATCGAGTTAGCGCTGTGCTCGTGACCATCCGCATCACTATATGTTATCCACTCCCTCATCAAATAACAAAAGGCATATCTTTAACGAACAGTATGTTGAAAAAACAGCTTAAATAGCTAATGCAAGAAGATGGATAAGAAAAGAGTTTTAACATTTTCGTCATCTCTGTACCTTTGGTGTGATAATAATGTTGAACGGAGGCGGCAAACTCGATCCCTCGTCAAAGTGTGCCATCCACAGCTTCGTACGATGAAATTTCCATTCCAAATCCGCATGATCCTAAGCGTATTTTATTTAAAGCTGCATTAACAAAAGTTAGGTGGACGAAAAATATTGATACAGGTCTTCTAATGACACGATGTGCAGTGATGTCATCACTTTTGGCAGATGACAAAGATAACGATATGAAATCACTACCTCCGAAGCTGGATATTTGAGGGGTACACCATGCATTCTATTTGCCAATTCGGGAAATATGGGAGGCTTCGTAAATCGAGGGCATGTGGTCGAACCACCTCTGTGTTGTAATGCATTTCTACCTCTACGCTGCGCGTTCTTCATCTGAGGAAACGCAATGTGATCTCCATACCATTTAGCAATATGCAATAAACTCTAGTCCATAAAACTGTTATTAAACTTGTTGAACAGCTATGTCACATCTTACCTGGATCTTTAAGGAAGAAAAAACATTTTTTACAATACACTTTAGCCTGTAGAAGTATTTGAGGTGTGGAGAAAAATTTTCTAACCACTTTATTGGAAGGATATGAGGAAATTTTTAGCCCATATAAAGGCCTTAGTATCAAGAAAGATACCTACAGCTCAGTCGTCAAACCGGTCATCTCATTTTAACGTAAATGCAACATTCATTGTTGCAAATAGCTGAACAGTTCGAGAAAGTTGGTCCATAAAGGTGCAGAATTGCGAAATATTTCGATGAATGATCAACAAACCAACCTTTTCAAAGAATAAAAACCTATAACTTCATCCTACAAAGTGAGAAGAATAGATAGAAAAGGGTCTGTGGAAATACTGTTCGTAGATCTAGGAGATACTAGGAAAATACTATGAGCATAGGATAGCGTGATCATCCAAGCATCAAAAATATTCTGTTCTACAGAAAATCGCAAGACGCATGTGGCGTAGTGGTCGGAGGCGTTCAGCAATACACTTGGAGTCAATACCAGTGCCCCTGGCCCACCAAGCACTCTATCCCTCTGGTGTCGACAAATTGCTACCAGACTTGTCTGGGGGATAGCAGCACTGGCTCAATACATCGGTAGGTCACTGCAAGTCATTGTAAAGGCCAGATATGCATTCAGTCACCTCCAGTGATGCTTGATTAAGTCGAATGCATGGCGCATCCCTCATGGATTGATCAACGCCGAGAGCTTTATTCTTTTTTTATAGGAAATTACGGTTCAGGACTTGGGTAAGTGGGAGTGTTTCATAAAGCCTGCCTCTTCACAGCAATCAGCAACTTCTAAAAAATTTTTGCTAAAAAAAAATTAAAAGGACCAACGTTGATAATTTGGAAGGAGTGGCTCATCATCGCAATCAGCATATTCAAAAGAACGATTATCGACGTGCAGTGGTACATGATGAACATCGCTCGTCCGACGGATTGAGTGAGGTGATGATTCTGAAGGAAATAACTGCTAAGTTGCTCAATTCTACCACGGTTCAAAGGAGTTAATCTTTTTTTGCACACCTCAACGACATCTGTATCTTCAACCTTTGTAATCGAAAACAGTGACCATAAAAGCGTTAGATACGAGTCAGCTATTCTGAAAGGGTTTAAAATTATCGAGAATGTTCTGAAACATTAAATTTAGGGTATATGCTTTATAATTATAACCGTAAGGAAGTTGGCACTAGAGTTGTTTGGGAAAAGCTTCCTCAGATCTACACAGACTAGTGATTGCTTGTGGTGAAGGCTTGGGGGGCACCATCCAATGTTATCCAGGATTTCACAAGGAATCGACTCGAACAGCAAACAACAAAGTTTCTAAAGAAGAGCGAAAATCTTCAAGCAACAGCCGAACTCGCACGTAAAGAAATTCGAAGAGTATTGTGGATGGTGGATGCGAGGAAAGGAATCCAATGCAAAAAGTGATTGCGATCCCCACAACGTGTGATGTCGAATGATGTGAAAATAAAAAAACTTGCAAAAATGGTACTCAAAGTAGTAACCCCCACGTCCAACTTTCTATTAACCTCGGCATTGATTGAATAATTTCTACTTCTTCTACTTCTGTTCAGCAAACAAGAGGTTATTTTATTTCTTTATTTACGTACAAGCTAACGTTTCGGCGGATTTCGCCCTCCTCAGAGCCTGGAAAGGTCAAGTTGACTGCAACCTACTCAAAGTAGTGTTTTCAAATAATATTTTCACTGGATGGAAACTCTCAATCAGTTAGACGACAAATCACAAGAATCTCCACAGAATTACTGTTCTCCTATACCCTATCCTCAAAGCAACAAACGTCTCTAATCCACAAGCGCCAACAGTTGCAGGAATACCCTAGCACGACTATTTCGAGGTTACAAATCTGGTACAACATATCCTGAAAGCGTTGCCGAATCCGTACACAAACTCAACCATCGGCATGAGTGAGAGTTTTCAGCAGAACGACGAGATAAATGGAAGAAGAAAGGCCTACACAACGGGGCGATCAGTCTAAGTTTAACCATAAACAGGTTGCACCGCAATATCAAGACGTCATGTCGCCACGGTTTAAAAAACGACACCTCATACATTCTTCAAGAGCAATTTGTATGATGTAGTGATAAGAATACACGACAGAGAGAATTGAAGGTTAAGATATTTCAAAGGTTCTGCTACAATAACTTACGACGAAAACACGTTCGATTCGATAGTACAGTAATCATTTGTCATGCATACTGGAGTTTCTGGATCGTAGTACCTGGAAAGGCAATATATCTGTAGGCAAATGTTCTTGAGATCGCAATGATGCTAATGTATTTGCAAGGCTTGAACGACAAGCGAGATCAAGTCGCGATTACCTTTTTCGGAGGTTCACGTGTTACGCATGACACCAGTAAGGCCTTCGTTCTGTTCTCTCATCCAGTTCAACATATCGATACAGTGCGACAATATTTTTGTTTTAACGCTGCCATTGGCAGTCACCCGTCAATGGAAATGATCTGAGAAGTATAAATCGGCACTGAACCCAGTTAAGCTGAAGTTGCAGCCGATATCACAACTTTTCGCAAATATCTCAGCACTATTGTGATTGTATTTCACATAATACACTGGCCTGAGAAAAAAAAGAGCATTTATACACTGTGATTTTGACTACAGCCTTTTCTTAACTAGGTTAAATCGCGATTTGTGCTCCACAGATAATTCCGCTTGACGGGTGATTGCTGATGGCAGCGTTAGGGTAAAAGACTGGTTGAGAGAAGAGCAGAACGATGGCCTCAGTGGTGCCATACATAACGCATGAAGCTTCGGAAGGGTAATCACGGGGCGACCAGGCCTGTGTTCCAAGGTTTGCAAATATCTGAGCATCACTGTAGTTGTATTTCACATAATACCTGCCGTGAAAAAAGAATGGGCAGTGGATAAAATTTATACACTGTGATTTTTAAGAACGTTTTTGAGGCTCACCAGTAGAGTTGCGCCAGTCCGATGCTAAAACTGCTTATAATAAGAACGAAGATAAAACAGAACTTGGCAACGTCGACAAGCATACATCCAAGAGAAATCTGCAATGAAAACGCAAAGTAGTCGTCAGTCGGGTCGGATCAACACGCATGTTAAGTTCCCTTTAAGGTCTTGATACGGAGAACAACAGTGAGGATAACTTTCCACACTGATTTATCTCTCTGTCACTGACTATACATTTAAAGAGTAATTCAGCTGACTCAAAATAAGCTCAACGAAATCCGAGATTTATTCCGGAACGAGTGTGAAGAAGACTGAAGAGAAATTTGCTTCGTTCTTCACACATTCCTCAGCAAACACTCTGATATACAAGAGAATGCGGTAACTTCGATAACTTTGTCTAGACATTTTTCGCCTACTAAGGCAGCACCAAAAAATTCAGGATGACCAGATGTGGTAAACCGGTCGGCATTGAACAAACTATGAAGGATGCACCATGCATTCGACTTCCTCAAGCATTGTTGATTTGAATTGATGTATAATATATCTGGCATTTACACGACTTGTACTGGTCTAGCGATATATCAAGTCAGTGCTGGTATCCTCCCAAACAAGTCTGGCACCAATTTTCCAAATCCGTGGAGCGTTCGATCCAGCGTGTATTGTAGGGCCTCTCTAACAATTGTGCTATATGAGCATGAGCTCTATTCTGAAATGTATTCTTTCTTGATAAGCTTGCACGAGGTTGATAAATATATTTATTTTCGGCTAACGTTTCGACGTCTTCGTCTTCCTCAGAGCCGATGGTCCGAGTCGATGGTCCATGATTGTTGTTCGTCTCGACGTTGCAGCTTCGCCTTCGTGTCGAGCCAGGTCTTCCTCAGTGATCCATCTTCTCGAATGAGGCATCCTCACTCAGTGATGCTCTTTTATACACGATGCTGATGGTGGATGATAATGACCGGTGGTAACAACTTGTGTTTCTTCCGGGTATACATCGTTGCGCACATCGTGCAGAAGTCGGTGTTTTTATCAGCTAGCACAAAGCGCAGTAATAATATTTCGAAACCGACTTTCTCTAAACCTCGGTGTGACTAATCAATATGTATTCTTTCTTGATAAGCTTGCACGAGGTTGATAAATATATTTATTTTCGGCTAACGTTTCGACGTCTTCGTCTTCCTCAGAGCCGATGATCCGAGCCGATGGTCCATGATTGTTGTTCGTCTCGACGTTGCAGCTTNATACATCGTTGCGCACATCGTGCAGAAGTCGGTGTTTTTATCAGCTAGCACAAAGCGCAGTAATAATATTTCGAAACCGACTTTCTCTAAACCACGAAGGCAAAGCTGCAACGTCGAGACGAACAACAATCATGGACCATCGGCTCGGATCATCGGCTCTGAGGAAGACGAAGACGTCGAAACGTTAGCCGAAAATAAATATATTTATCAACCTCGTGCAAGCTTATCAAGAAAGAATACATATTGATTAGTCACACCGAGGTTTAGAGAAAGTCGGTTTCGAAATATTATTTCTATTCTGAAAGTTGGACTGGGAATCTGTAGATGATAAAACGAAGGCGACTCAGTCCGATTATAACAAAAAACCAGACACAAGAAGTTTTTAGGTTGGAAACGAGTGACGCTTTTCCATGAACGACTTGCGAACGCAATACATGTGCTGGTTACCAGCATATACCATTTGTATCCAATAGCTGCCGAGCTTCTCCTACAGATTCGAAACCGAAATCATAATTTAACTTGAAGTCACTAGCATAAAAAAAGTGATCTTAACGAAGCAATGGACTTAATAAAAGACATTCCAGAATGTGACCGACAGAAAGCAATCGATTGAAAACGTGAAGTATAAGCAAAAAGCGCGTGTGGCGCAGTGGTCGGAGGCGCCCTGCAACACGCGTGGAATCGATCTCCGCGCCCATAGTCCACCAAGCCTTCCATCCACCGAGGTCGGCAAATTGCTACCAGACTTGTCTGGGAGGATAGCAGCACTGGTTCGATACATCGATACATCGATAAACCACCGCGAGTCATTGTAAAGGCCAGATGTGCATTCAATCACCTCAAAACGATGCTTAATAAAGTCGAATTCATGACATATCCCTTAAGGATTGATCAACGCCGAGAGCTTTATCCTTTTATCCTTTTAAGCAAAAATACTATACGCACAGAGGCGGTAGTGAATAAATGTATATTTACGGAAATTCTGGAAAAAAGTATTGGCTAACCTGTAAGGGCCCAAGATAGGGGTTCGTTTGGAAAAGGTAGATGATGCGAGCAAAACTGAAATAGTTGGCAAAATAAGCAAGAAATAGTAGAACATTATAAAACCACAGAGATTTAGAAGAAGCAATCAGCAATTGTAGTAAAGATGGTAGTAGTTCCACTTACAGCAAGCTTCCTGCACACTATTTGAATGTTTTAATATGCTTACTGCTTTCAATAGGGCAATAACTATTTTTATCCTTTCTTCCACTTTGACCTTCTTTTTTATTTTATTTGTGATGATGTGGTTTATGGTCGTTAGAAGCAGAAGCATTCGAGGGAGGATCAACCTTAACTCAACGAGCAAGAATTACCTGAATACATTTCCAACAGCGAACAGCGCCTCAGCCACCAACATTGGCTCATAAGCATGCCAGAATGTTCGGATTGAGTACCGTTGTTGATTGTCCGAGGCATTAAAGATCCAATAAGCGCTTAATCTAAATTATGAATGGGTGTATACAAGGATGTATAAAGAAAATAAAACCAATTCTACGGCTGAGAGACAGGTGAAAAGGAGTACACGCATGGCGTGGTGGTGAACACGTTAGCCCCCGGAAAGGTTAATATCGTGTTTGGTCTTCACCACAGACACTAGCGGTTCGGAGTTTTGCAAGTATCTCAGCAACGCCGTGATTATATTTCACATAATACCCTGTCATTAAAAATGGTTCGCAGTAAATAAAAATTGAAAAACAATTCAGTTGGAAGTTGAAGTAACCCAGCGCATAATTTAAATAAAAACATTAAACGCCAGTTCCTCATGTGTTCTCGGTCAGCAGAAATGAGGCTCGAACACCAGAAAAATCCATATTTTTGTTCGCCGTTTTGAAAACTTGATTGAATACCGTCCATCCATTCCAGCGCTAACCTCTGCGCTCGATGCTCCAAAGGCCGTGTGAATTGCTTGTGCGGCTTAACCGATAAAAAGCCTATGTTTTATTATCGCTAACTGATAGTTCATCACAATTATGTGGAGATATTTCTAAAACTCTGATCCCAGAGAAGATTCGAACTGATGACCATCTTCTGGGGCTCACGTGTTACTCAGTGCACCAGTGAGACGTTTGCTTTGCCTTTCTCGCAACCAGTTTTTGCTCCACGAAGGCAATAATAGGAGGTTAGTAAAAAGTGATACATTGTGATTTCGACTACAGCCTCAGTTTAACTAGGATCAATGCTATTTTGTGCTTCCCAGACCATTCCCGTTCCGGGTGTTGCAGATGAGACCGCGAGGGCAAAAAACTGGCTGAGAGAAGAGCAGAACGAGAGTCTTAGTTCTGCCGTGCATAAAACCTGAACCTCCGGAAACAGTGATCGCAGCTTCTAATCAGGCGTGGGGTATGAGCTTTGTAGATATCTCGGCATAATTGTGGTTATATTTTACATTATAACTTGGCATTAGAAAATAACAGGCCGTAACTAAGAAGTTGTATAACTTGATAAATGTAATGTTTACCTTTTTATTTACTGCCTATTACAATTTTTACGACAGGTTATATTATACGAAATCAATAACAACGCTGCTGAGACATTCGCAAAACATGGAACCCGGGCCAGATCGAACCACGATTTTCCTTTCTGGTGGCCGGCATATTGCACACTGTGCCACAGAAGCCATTGCTACCTGTTTCTCTCAGCTAGTTTTCTATCTACCAGTGCCATTAGCAATCACCCGTCAACGGGATTAATGGGGACTTTCCAGCTCCAAACAAATCGATCAAAGCACGTAAAATTTATAACCTATGTGCATGGAGCTCCCACAACAAGTTTTTTGGAGAACTATACCCACATTTAGGTTAGACATGGACTCCACTGTAGTAAAACTGACTGTTAACTGTGTTTCCTCAATGTATACTGTGATTAACTAGGTGACCTAGCAGGTACGATCACCATCCTGCTGACTTTAAGCTGACACTCCTTAACTCACAAATTGAAGAATGGTAGGTAATGTAACCATAATGATGTTGAGATATTTGCAAAACTCGGGACCACTGGTGCCTACGATGGGAACCGAACACGATATTGCCCTTTCCGGGGTTTAACGCGTTCACCACCACGCCATGTGAGTCCTTCGTTTCGTCTTTTTCTCAGCCGTGTTTTTGACCTATAGGTGCTGTCAGCGATCACCCGGAATTGATATGGGGAGCACAAATTGGCACTGAACCCAGTTAAGCTAAAGCTGCAGTATAAATCACAATGTCGTCACTTTTTATTCTGCTGCCTATTCTTTTTCCACAATGTGGAATATTTGCAGTATTTTTCATCATTAGTTACTACTCTGGTCTCAAATCACTAGCTTTCGTGAAGAGATCATAATCGCTGTCCACAATATGATTTTTCGAGGAAGTACTAGTTCACATAAATTCGGTGACTCAGATCAATCCGGAATTTCCAAAAAAATTCGAGGAAAAAAGGACAAAACGTGGGACTCGCCTGACTGAAATTGTGCATAAATACAAGCAGATCATGATGAAATCAAGCCAATTCCACCATTGATGAATATATTTAGTGAATCCTTCCTCCCACAGCTGTTTTATCTCCGACCACAGCATTCCTGATTTCAAGTATCGTTAAGTGAAAGTTCACTTACATCAGAAGTTCACTTTAGAAGTTGGAAAAGATTTTTTTCAACTTTATTTCATTTAATCCGTCTTCACGCCTACTAACCGGATCCCAGTATTTCTCACATCCAGTTCGCTTCCTCCCATCAATCATCCACTAAAGTCTTCGAAGTTTTTATGTGTGGCTTCAGTTACTGCTTGAGGATTTCCATTTCATCATGACCGTCTTAGAATGCTGATGGAGCAATTCTCCCTGGAGTATTGAGATAGCCGAGATAGAGCGTTCCCAATTGGATTGCAGAAAGAGGAGTCCGGTACCAATTTCCCCACTCCGTAGAGATGAGAGGCTTGGTTGGCCCAGAGTGGAATCGAACTAGCACAGTGGTAGTGATGACCGATATCACAACCATTGTGCTAACCGCCTCCTCTTAATTCTTTCAATGTTTCACCTCCTTTAATGTTTTGATTCTTAAACTTTTGCAATGGTCTGATGACAGTCTGATATAACCATGCTAGCGAAACAAGATATTGTTACCGAACATTAAATTCTTGGAATGGCATGGATTTATCTCAGAACTAAGTCGCCCAAAACGAATGTCAATGAAGGTTTTTTGTGTGACATACTGACCCAACGGTAAGTGTTGTAGACACTTTGTTACATGAGGTCATAACTTTAGTCTCTCACAGAACTTTTCTTCATCCTAAAATTCTGCAAAGAATTGTTAACCACGATCCTAATTCTCTGAAATTCAAAGTATTCAACTAAGAATTTCAAGGCCTTCCCTCATCTAAAAAGTCTTTCTACAAATTTCAATAGCTTAATACAACCATTAGATAATGAAAAAAATTTTCCGGTTGCTGCTTGAGGATTTTCACTTCGTCTTGAATGCCGTAGAATGCTGGTCGAGCGATTCTCTCTGGAGTCCTGAGTTACCAAAGCAGGAGCGTTCCCAATTGCATTGCAAAGAGTGATTTTTTTCCAGACAAGACCAGTAGCAATTTCCCGACCCCGGAGGGAAGCTTGGTTTGCTTAGAGCGGAATCAAACAAGCACCATGGTCGATGACGCACAACACTACCCCTGTGCTATCGGCGCCTAGTTGGAGAAAGTAGGTGCGGGGAATGTTAAACCACCGTCTAAAACTGGAAAAAAATTCACCATGCTAAAAACGTCACGACCACATAAACACCCATTAAAACACCGTTAAGTTTTTGGTCGTTGTCTCTCCTTACAAAAGGATCAACGATAACGCGTTCGACGTTGATTAATCGCTTAGGAATGCGTTATGCGTTCAGCTATAGTAAGAATTACAGAGGTAACTGGATCTCAAGGGGTTATCGGATAAGTTGGGAAAGCCTATGATGTATCAATTCAAAGCTGTGATCCCTATTTTTTTCTGATCCAACACCATAGAGGCTTGGTTTGCTCAGGTCTTAGAACCGAACCAGTGTTCAAAGGAGCATTGCAGAGCATGCGTAACCCCAGCACTCTTCTGTCACTTTATAGATAACATGTTTTACTATTAAAGACTCTAATGAATCAGATCGTGCTCACCGAGAACCCACGCCACAACCAATGATTCGATGATGGTCGGTGGAGGGCCACGATCAGACGCCCGCGTTTTCCCACCGCCCTGTAAAATCAGTGAAATCTTCAGGCTATTAAGAAAAAGTGCGATTTATCGTTAGGAGGTAACAAACACTTTTGCAGTCAATGTAAAGTAATCAGTATGCATTCTTTTATTGATAAATTAACATGAGGTTGAAAAAACACTTTATTCCGCTAACGTTTCGGCGCCCTCGCCTTCTTCAGAGAGAATGGACATCAACTCAGAACAAACCGGCTCTGGAAAAGGTGAACGCGCAGAAGCATTAAACCAATAAAGTGTTTTTATTGGCCTCATGTTAGCTTATCACTAAAAGAATACATGTTGAATAGACATTCCGAAGTTGAAGGAAAGTCAGTTTTTCAAGTAATGCGGACCACTTTCTCATCTACGTTTTCAAATCAAATTCACAAAACATTCGCCTTAGTAGTAGAACTACAGCTCCCAGCTTCAAGAGCGACTGTGGAAAAGTTTAAATACGTTACTAAGCACAAAAAATGCCCTTACTATTTTGTGATGATCCTATGGCAAGACCCGCGATGGTATTTTCAAAGCGATACCGCTACAAAACTATACATAAGCTCCATACACGGTTCCATAAACAAAAAAAGGAACAACTCATATTCTGAAGGCCACGCTAGCACTGTACGGTAGGACGCTGATGGGAAATCTCACCTTCCGCTCTCCTTTCTCACTTCGGTAGCTCTCAAACGTGGCCAAAGTTAACAACAGAAGAAAGCAGCCGAATGATATGGAGTAGTACAGAAACTTCATGAAAGGCGAGCGAACGATTCGACCAATGCGACTCTTTGGCATCTGAAACAGACCTTTAATCACTGTTCTCTGATTTTACAGAGGAAAAAAACTGGTATAAAGCATTATTTTATGAAACAAGACTTCTATTCAGCTACAGCTCAATCATAAGGTCAGATACCCTATTGTTTAGCTACTTTTTCAAACGGTGCGAAAATTTCAGTTAATATTAACTAAGATATATTTTTTCGTTGATAAGCTAACACAAGGCTGATAAAAAACTTTTCTCTGAAAGCGATTCGGCGCCTCCGCCTTCCCCACAGCCGAATTATTCCGAATCGTTTGCTCGCGCTCCATCCTTCTTCCGATGTGTGCTTTCTATGGACAGTCGTCTCAAAGCAATCCCGCTTTCAGAAAGGCGAAGACGTCGAACGTCAGTCGAATAAGGTTTTTTCCCAGCCTTTCATCAGCTTAACAATAAAAAGATTCATGGCGATTAGCCATGCATAGGTTAAAGTAAAGTTGGGTTTTGAATGTTTTTGAAATTAATTAAAATATTTCTAGGTTTAGATCCTGTCGAAATAGAAAAGTAAAGAGGTAAAAAAAATAGAATAAATAAATAGAATGAGTGAAAAAATAAATTCGAAGAATACAAAGTCGATTCTGAGAACTACTTTTACGTTTATTAGAGGGAGAAAGAACACGCTGAAAAGCTCCTTGAATAGAACCACAATGTCGCTGAGATATTTGCAAAACTCCGGACCGCTGGTGTCTGCGTTGAGCACCCAACACGCTATTACCATTTACGGGGGCTAACGCGTTCACCACCAAACCATGCGAGTCCTTCGTTTCGCCTGTCTCTCTCTTTAAATAGATATAGAAACGAGATCACTTTCCAGTTACAAAAATCTAAAGTTCTAGCATTTATTTTTAGCATTTCTTTGCACTCTACTGAGTAAATGACAGTGATGTCGAAATTTCCAAGAACAATCTCTAAGCGTTGAGGACAAGAGGAATCGGAAATAGTTCATGTCCTGACATTCTCTGTTTCAGTGGATGGAACTCATTCGTTATGTCTGCGATTTTGCGATTTCCATTCATCAACATTTAAAAACTCCCATAAGAGTGGGAGAATGATCGAATATTCGAAGAGAAAAATAGTTTCCTTTTGCAGAACTCCGCGTTAATTTTGATGTGGACTCACTAAAATGTAGCAGACAGCAAGAACAGGCCAAAGAATGATTAAAGCGATGCAGACGATGATATTCCATGCCGATCCGCGCTGCTGTCGGCCGGGAAATCCCTCATACCAAATCGATGTGAGCAGTTGTTGACAATGGGGATGAGAGACAAACTGCAACATAATAAACAATTGAATCCCAAGAAATATGGAAGAATGAAAACAAAAATGGTTGTGTAACAATGGAGGAGCTTTAAAATCTATGAACACGAATTTTTTTTTGCAACACATAGGTTCGTTCAACTCAGCGTCCTGGGCTGACAAATCACCCTTCATCTCCCAGAGGTGGGCAAATTGATACCAGGGTTGCATGGGAGAATAAAATCACTGATTTCATTCACCGGTAGACCTCCGCAATTCACTGTGTGTTATTGCCAAATATATAGTCATTCATCTTGATGGTGCTAAATGCGAATGTATTGCGCGTTTTGTTCTTCGGTGATTTCTTTTCTCCATGGTCTGCCAGTAGAATCTTTTCTTTGTGCCCTTCCAAAAAGATGCAGGCGAAGGATAAAACCTAGTGAAGTTATAATAGCTCATCGACCTTTCTAAAACAGCAGTCTTCGTTCTCCGTTTGCCCACTTCATTTTTATTTCGAATCCGTTTGGAAAAAATTCTAGTTCGCTTTCACTTCGTACTCGTATTGACTTTTTTTCTTCTAATTATCTATGTAGTTACAAAGCGAAATACAACCACAACGTTGCTGAGATATTTGCAAAACGCTGGACCGCAGGTGTCTATGGTGGGGAACGAACGCGCTATTGTCCTTTCCGGGGAGTAACGCGTTCACCACCACACCATGCGGGTCCTTTGTTTCGCCTGTTTCTCAGCTATTTCTTTCTCAGCTAAGATCGATAGAAATAGCTGAGAAATAGGCGAAACAAAGGACCCGCATGGTGTGGTGGTGAACGCGTTACTCCCCGGAAAGGACAACAGCGCGTTCGTTCTCCACCATAGACACCTGCGGTCCAGCGTTTTGCAAATATCTCAGCAACGTTGTGGTTGTATTTCGCTTTGTAACCTGCCATGAGAATTATAGAAGGCAGAAAACGAAACGTTAAACATTATCTATGTAGTTTTGAAACTTTTGTTGTCTGCCTACAGTGGCAACTTTCTGCTTGAAAGTGATTCAAAGTGCAAGGTCGGGCATCTTGAGCTCCATTTTAAACCACAAACTCCAAGGAGAGAGGTGTTTAAGCAACAAAGTGGTAGAAGTATAAGTCCAATATCGTGTCGGTGCTTTAGCATGAATGATTTTATTTAATTTAGACAAGAGACTTAAAGAGTCTTTTGATCAGAAAGTATTGTCAGCACTATTCATCCTTAGTGTAAGCTGTAGAGGGCCATCAGAAATCGAATATATCTTACCGCTTTTTGTTCGTATTTGATGGCCAGCTTCAAACGGGATAAGCTCAGCTTCGAAGCCCACACATCCACATTTTCGTCGTGAGCGTTACAATCTTTGTTGAGAACAGCGATCACCTAAAATACGCACAAATCTGGCCCTCTGTGAGTAGAAAATCCCGTACGAACCAATACCTCTTCACTGCTTCGACATTGGCTAATGAGATCGCAGGCGAATTGCTTGCATTGTTCGGCAAGCTGAATTTTCCGACTTGTAAAGACCTTCCATTCTCTTTACAGAATATGTTTCAGCATTTAGAAAACGAAAAAGTCTTCATACCTGTAAGTAGGTTTCCTTGAACTCGTGCTCAACCACAGCCAACTGTTGCAATTCCCAGCTAAGCTTGAACGCGGAAAGAATGGGATCGGGACTGAAATCATCTTCAGGTTAATGAACAAGATAAAATTAAAGGTTCTTCAACAATTTTTATTTACATACAAACAGTTCATTATTGTTCGTTCGTTTGTCGACGGGTTTTTTCTAAATCCTCATAGGAAGCCTCGAATCGCATAGTCGCGAAGCAGGTCTCCGGTAGGCTTATGGAGGAGTTCGAACGGATTCAAGGAATATTTCCTTCCATATATCAACTCTGTCATAGTAACTTACATGTTTCTCACACACTTCATGATACAAAGACATAGATGGGTGGTTGCGATGGGTGGATGTTTACAGATTACTTCTTGTACGTTAATACGGCATGTCTGCTCTGGTAGAGACTGATAAGCTATCCGTAAGTATACCCAGCCCCCACGTTTAGAGATCAGAAAGGCATATGAGACTATCAATAAGCTAAACACAGCAAAATAAACGGACTTCATTTCCCTGCTTTGAAGAAGCCCCCCATTCACCAGCGTTGGGTAGGCCGAGTGCGGAGAGGCTGCTAACGTCTCATGGCCAACGTAAGCTCCTTGGATCGCAGAGAACTAAGGTGGCGATCTGTACCTACAATGCACGTACACTTGCATCCGAGTCCTCGATAGAAGACTTGATCATGCAGGCAGGAAAAATAAGGTACGACGTCATCGGCCTAGCCGAGACGAGACGATTCAGTGAATCCGAGCCGGGGGTTTACAACTGAAAAGATGTGGATCCATAACGGTTTTGACGACCTTCGTCGTCTATGCACCGACATCAAACTACGACGAAGAAAAAGTCGAAGCGTTCTATGTGGACTTGGAGAAATTTTAATGCTAAGATTGAACCCAGAAAGACGTCTGAACAACCTCATATTGGGACCCCCGGATTACGGTGGAACGGCAGGGTGAGAGGCTATATGTGTTTATTATGACGATCAAAACCATTCTTGGTAACTTGCTATTGCAGAAGCCCCATTCTCAACGCTGGATATAGGAATCTTCCAATGGGGAGTACAATAACGAAATAGACCACATCATAGTAAATCAAAAGTTTTGCCCAACCCGTGTCCCTGTTTTCCCAGAATTCTACAAGGGATCGAACCATCAGACCACCGCGTCCTTCTTGCAAGATTTCATCTCCCGTGGAAATAAGAAAAGGTGACTATATTCAAAAACCGAAAACCCAAAATCACCGTAAACTGGGATTTATCCAATTCATTAGTCAGCTATTGGAAAGATGCCGACCTCGGTAATATCGACGACTAGTACGATCTGCTCATTCAATATCTTTATGTTAGCGCTATAAAAGCGGAGATTTCAAAAGTATCGAACGTCCAGTCTCGAACCAATCACCCAGAGACGTCTTCATCGAGAAACATTGGAGCTGATACGCCAGCGTGGAGTAGTACGAGCTACAGGCTACCGTCAGCTCACGTCCGCACTTGTAGAACAATGTAGACAGTCGACAAAGGAAAATCTTAAAGAGAAGAGCAGCAGTAATGGTCGAAGCCACAAAGGCCAAAAAGAGTAATCACAAAGCCCACTAGAAATCACCATTTACAAAACTGGGTAACTCAACGCCAACTCCCAAACGAAATAGTGACAGCTTCCAAAAGCGTAATAGAAAAAATCATTCACCATCACTACTCACATCTCTTCGGTAGTCACGTCCTCCTACCTTCATACGAAAAAAGGAGGATGGATATGTTGTACCACCGGTTCTCCATTCCAAAATCCGACATGCCATTTTGTCCGTGAAAAATCGAACAGCACCATGAATGGACAAGATAGAATCTGAACACCTAAAGAACATTCCGCCAGTTCTCGTAAACACATTCACTCAGCTCTTCACACGTTATCTGTTTGAATACAAAGTCCCCATTCAGTGGAAGGCCAGCAAAACCGTGTTATTGTTCAAGAAGGGTGACCTACACGATATCGGCAACTATCGCCCAATCTGGTTGCTGCCTGTCGTTTACAAAGTTTTCACTTGAGTCATTTTAAACACGATTGACAGAACAATGGACGAAGGACAGCCGTGTGAGCAAGCAGGGTTTCGAAAGGATTTAGTACGGTAGACCACATCCACACAGTAACAAGGCTCACTGAAGTATCACGAGAGTACAAAAGACCGCTGTGTCTCACTTCCATCGATGTAAAGGAAGCATTTGACTCAGTTGAGATAGAAGCAGTCATAGAAGCCCTGCACAGTTAGGGAATCCCTACTCAGTGTATGAAGAATTTTGGTAAGCTGTATAAGAACTTCGCGACCAAGATATCACCATTCACATCGACGTCAAAAGAGGTGTTAGGCAAGGCGATACCACCTCGCCAAAATTACTTGCCGCCACCCTCCAGAACGTCATGCGAACAGAATGGAGCAGCAGTGCAGTGAAAATCGGTGGTCGGAAATTATACCATCATCGCTTTGCTGACGCCATCGTTGTTATAACAACAAACATTAGCCAAGAGGAATGAATGCTTGCCGACTTTGAGTAAGACTGTGGAAACTCGTCTTCGACTAAATCACACAAAAACAATGTTTATGAGAAACGGATTGGTTACGTATGCTCAATTCACGCTCAACGGAATGACCATCTCGGAATGGACCCATTACGTCTTCTAGATTAAGAAATAAGGATTGTAAAAGACTCATCTCCAGAGTTGAGCAGGAGGAAGCGAGAGATTGGGGAACATTCAAGAGCATCGGGGATACAGCGAAGAGAACAAAGAACACAGGACTTCCTGCCCACCTTTTCGACTCAATGGTACTTCCTGCCTTAACTTATGCGTCTTTATCCTGGTCGCTACGTAAGAAAGATAAAAAGTTGCGCAGAGTTATTGAAAGCGCTGTCGAAAGGACGATGTTAAAAGTACAAATGCGTTATTTTCTTTTTCAGCAGTCGCGAGGTTTTTATACAGCAGACGTTTACTTCTTTTCAAAAAACATGTATAACAACCTCGCGTTTGCTGAAAAGGAAAACGAAGTATTTGTAATTCAATGACCAGGTTAACAGAAAGTTGATCCTGGAACCACACAAGTAAGGGAAGGGATCCGAAACCCCGACCTGAGTCAACGATCAAGAATCAAAGGCCGTTCTGTGCACCAAACTGTCGAAGTGGTGCGTATGAACAACAATCGATGGACAAAAACCACTAGTAACTGAATTTCGCAAAATGTTAGACGTACTGCAAGGATACTACCGACCCGATTATCAGACTTCTCTCCACGAAAAGCTTAGAAGAAACGTATGATGCTCAACGTGTTCCTCGACTGAACAGAACTCACAGGACTACTCCTGCATGAGGCAGAAGAAATGGAAAATTTACTTGCGCCAGCTCAAGCACTCGACAATCAACGCAACTACAGATTACACAGGTGATACGTTAATTCGGTTAGAATCCATTGAGTTAGATGGAAGCACATGATTGACGATGTGTGGTTGAACAGTTAAGAGTCACCTCTGTCAATAGAAAATCCGATGAGCTAACTGTAATGTACTTTCACTAGAGGTAGCGGTTAAACGATGAAAACTCTCTCGCAAAATCGTTGAGAGTCTCGTTTAAAGTGAACTATCCTCCTACTACGCATGAAGTAAACGGAGGTTGTTGTTCAGTGGACGCTTAGTGTGAAGCTTTTCTTCAACGATCAACGGAGGAAAGAACAGGGAAATACAGCTATTGTTTACATGTAGTTGTGGTCAAACAGGGGCTTCCAATGCACATTAGTGAAGAACAAAAAAAAATAAAGAAGTATTTCAATTGGTGTTCATATTGTTCCATTAATCTATTTGTGCTGTTGCTCTTGATTGAGCTAAAAATTTATTTGCCCAAGTTAACGCAGAAGAAAAATGAAGAAAACCTTGTAAGGCTCATCCAAGCAGGACTCGCCAGTGCTCGATAGGTGTTGATCCGCTTCAGCGAGTACTGTAGCGAGTCGTTGAGTCGTTCGCGATCACACGTTTCGCAAATGCAAGAGTACCTAGAAGTGGATGCTGATTTTCTTGATGTCTATATTCCACCACAGCAGAAGCTATCGGTGATTCCTAGCAAATGCAACAATAGATAAATGTACTGCTTCCACAGTCAAGTGACCAGAAGGAGTACTGCCAGTACTGCCAGGTATTCTATAAGGGCAGCGATTTTCTTAGAGATTTCGGTTATCAATTGCTTTGAACATCAGCTAGTGAATGGCGCAAGCGTGTCAGAAATCCCTTAATGTAGTTAAGCTTCTGCTTATTGACACTTCAAATCCACATGATTCGTTAAAAATTCAGTCTTATGCTCAAAATTATTTCTTACTATTTTTTCCAGCCTGTATGTTACAGCTGGATTTCGTTTTCCATGAATTTGTGAGTCTCACCGATGTGGTCTCTCGATTCTTGCGTCCTTTCTAAGCAGCATCTGAAGAATCTCGAATTGATTCAGCTGGGCCGCCAGGATAATTGGAGAGATATCACTGAAACAAACAGTATAGAGCGAATTTAATGACCATTTGCCCTGAGGAAACGTTGAGTCAATGCGATGGATGTTAGTAATCCTAAATTGAATTCTAACGCAGAAAAAACACGCTCAATTGAGAAAGCTTTCTCAAAAAATCTTCCTACTGTGTGAAATGCCAGGCTTAGAAGACCTCGGAAATTTAATACGCAAGTATTTTGCAGGTGTGAGTGCAGCGCAGTGGTTAACGGTGTTCTGTTGTACACACGTGAGTGCTGGTTCGATCCCGCCTAACATACTGTAACATTAAGCCGCCATAAATCCCCATGTAGGTTCAAACATGGATTTAATAGCCCCTAGGATGTTCAAAGCAGAGATGACTACACAGTGCACCCGTGAAGGACTGATCAAAGCTTTGTCTGTTATTGCTATAGCATACTCTGCCAGAAAAAGCCGGAAGTGGTCTACCAGAAATGGACTAGCTTCGCGTAAACGGTAGCGTTATGACTGTGGCATATCCTCGGCTCCTACCGTAACCAGCGAACCAACCTTGAATATTCAGCCGATGCTGCTTCGGCCGGATCTAGGTGCTCACTCCACCCGTCACCAAGCATCTCTCTCGTGATCGATGGGTGATTTACTTGCATCTCAACTAATCGATAGACGCCTGGAAAACCATAGGAAAATGTTTGGTTGTGAAGGTCTTTGGTTAAATTTGATGATCACTAGACAACGGAATCGATTTCGAGCACAGAAATCTCATTCTTTTTAGAAAGAAATAGCTGCAGATTCGACACTTATTTTGGAAGATTCCATCTTGAATCTTGTGCCAAAATATTACCTTCTTTCGCAAAAAATAGGTGAAGAGATTCTGAAGCCTGTATCAATCTAACCATCCTAAGACCTATAGTGTTAGTATTGCCTGACTAATCTTGATGAACAACCACTGAAAAAGGTTGTCCGAAATGAACACGAAGATAGTATGTACAGAGCAATAGACCATAGCAAATCGGCACAGACCTTCACGAATAGCGCAGAGTAAGGCGTTACCGATTCGAATATCCGGATGTTTGAGAAGCAAGTCGACAACCTAAAAACAAAGTGCGATTTTGTCTACGGCTCCGACTTCTCAGATTAATTGAGACCGTTTTAAATCGTCTGTTTCATTGTTCTTAGTTGAAAGTTTGAAAATTAATGATTATCGATTGATCGGGGGAACAACGGCCATAGCGGTAACGTCAAACCGATTGTACAGAAACAGCAACAGAAAGGAAGTCATTGTCTCTCCATTATACCGCACCTCGCCAAGTGTTATCTGCATTCATAAAGAACAAATAAAAAGACCATTTTGGCCTAAGCACCTCAATGTTCTCGTTATCGACTGCGATTTCCAGTGCAGATCGTCCCATTGAATCCAGACAGTTCACATTCAATGGTGCTTCACCATCTTTCTGAAATCTTTAAAAAATGACGTTTGTTATTTTAACAAATCATCTTTGTATTGAATTTCTCATATTGTACTCTCTAGTGATCTATATGCTTTTCGATGTAACACACCTTAGAGAGATTTGTAGGTTGAAAGAAATTATTACTCTGCACTACAATTGCTTGTACTGGTCTTTAGCATAGAGTCCATAAAAAAATTACTGGTAAACCTTAGTTCTAGATTAAAATAAATATTTGGGAGACAACGATCACCTTTAGCAGGCACTCCTGAAGTGTGGGTTTATCGCCTCGCTCAGCCGCCTCCAGAAATCTGAAAAGTGGTCGGCCTGTGGAGAAAATCGACATCTCAGCACTCGTAATTTGTGCTCCTTATAGACAAAAAGTATTAGAAAAACATGGATAAATAGGTTTAAATAGTGGAAAAAACAATCGGAATTGGTGGGGTCTTTTCTAGCTCAAAATAAGGAGTAAAAGGAAAAAGGATGAAGCACTCGGCGTTCATCAATCCAATCCTTGAGGATACGCCATTCATTCGACTTCATTAGCATCGTTTGAAGGTGATTGAATGCATATCAGGCCTTTGCAATGACTCGCTGTGACCTATCGATGTATCGAGTCATTGCTGCTATCCTCTTAGACAAGTTTGGCACCAATTTACCGACCCTGGAAGAATGGAGGATTTAGTGGGCCATGGGCGCGGAGACCAATTCCAAGTGCGTGTTGCAGAGCGCCTCCGACCAGTGCGCCACTTGCGCCCTCAGGATCAGAATAATGAATGTTCTTAAGAAAATGATTTTAAAAGCAGAACTCTACAGACCGATACATCTTCTTCCAACATATTACATTCTATTGTGAACAGTAAAGTTCTAATCTATAAAACTACCTGCGTTCTTGTGGGGAAATCATGTCATGAGTGCGAATGTTAACTGCCGGAGGCGGCGGCATGTTACCCAAGGTGTAGTTCCGCGTTCGTGGACGCGGCGACGCGGCAATTCGCGACAGTCGCCGTCCGGTCGTCTTCAGCATGCTAAAAGACGACTGTTTCGTCATCACGATTCAATTAACTTCTGATGCCAGACTACGATCGTACATACGCATAAAAAACCGCTGATTTTGGTCATTTTATTGCACCCTTCCGTAACGCGCCAGATTTCATTACGCCGCACCTTCATGTGACATGTCGGTTCAGCATCGTTATATGTTTTGTGAATTAAGTGATCTGAACCTTAGAAATTATCCTAGGATATAACCTAAAGTTAAAACTGGAAATGCGGACTCGAACTACATCGTGCTCATCCTCTGAATTTCTACAGGAAAGAATACTGTGGAACAAAATTCTTATTTGCTATGAAGCTGTACAGTCAATAAAAAGTTTCACAAAAGAAAAGAAGGATAGTGGAGAGCGTGATGGTCTTTTAATAATCACTGTTTTCTCTTTGTTGGATCAAAATCTATTAGATTTACTAAAACTAAGGCTTACCACCAACGAACCAACTACTCTAACATGAGTGGATGAAATTTTTTTATTCTAGGATGTATAAGTGGTAATAGTGCAAGATAATAGTAACAGAATTGAGCCCACTACTCCTTTTTAATAATAATTTGGACATTTTACGAAAAAATTTGTTAAAGTGGTCTCCTTCACATCGTCATCCTACTAGTCATCAGCTGTTAGAAACTGACTAATCAGAGAAACTTTCTGATAGCTGTGCTTTGTGCTGTAAAGTCGGCCGTACGCTGAGCTATAACAGCAAGGCAAAGATGAGCACAATATTAAAGACGATAGTCACTTTATTCGTCTAATTTTTCGGCATCTTTGCCTTTTCTCAGAGCTCTGTCGATCCGAGTTGGCGGTCCACAGCTGGTCCCTGTCACGTCGTGTCGAATTCAGTCGAATCGAGCACCGTTCGAATGAAGTTCTCACGTTTTCGCAGCACTGGCTTTTTATACAGGACAGATGTTGATCAATTACAGAGCCAACATGATCGGCTTTCTTGGCAAGCATTGCATCCTGTGGCAATCGGTATCTCACAGCTGACACGTAGCTTGGCAAGATCTTAAACAACCAACTTTCATTGTACCTAGGCTTCCTGGGCTATTAAAAAAATCCAAGGATGGTCTAAGCACATCTTTTTAAGACAAACTGTCTATGTTGAAGTGGTCTAATAAATTTAAGAACGTTTTAGGGATCAATGTGAGCCAACTTAGGATGATGACGTCATACAACGGATGTAGACAGAATGCTCACGTGCGAGATGACAGTCGGAAAAATGATTATATCAACCGAACTATCTGTAGCTACTGAGGAGAAGAATTCCACAAATGAGGAACTGATGGCAAACAATGTAACCATTTCGATGATGCGAATTAAGAATGTTTTGGGAGCAGCTTGTTAAATGATTATTTCATTGTCTATAATAGGGAGTCCTAACGAGTTTTTCAGGAAAAATGACGTCAGTTTTATATTTCATAGGCCAAAAGCTTTATGATTAAGGACGTTTTATACTCTTATGTCCACACCGTATAGAAGTTCAAACAGCAGATTTCACCCGAGAAACTGTCGGCCACATTATGCTCTAATGTTTATTTCACATCGTTCCCGATTTGTATGAGTCTTGGTGAAGTCGGGGGACGACCACTTGACAGAGACAAAAACTTACTAAGAGAGAGACAGAGAGATAGACAGACACAGAGACAGAGATCCAGGCGTAACAGTTCATGAATTCACCTAGGATCCAGTCGTAAACAAAGCAGTTTTCGAAAATCTGGACCTTAACTGAAAACTGAAAGAATTTTACAAATGAATGATTGCATGAAGTAAGCGATTGGCAAACCCGATTCGATGGATTGGCGTGTTTCCTAATTGCATTTACATAATGACATTTTTAACAACCGTCCATTATTGACTGAAGATGGCTACCGCAGTGATATCGATGCCGTTCACCACTAGAACGCTCTTGGTTCGACTTTGCCCCTTACTCATTAAGCCTCTTATTCCCCTAAGTCAGATAATTCGTACGAGACTTGTATGGGACCAATTCACTCCCTAAATCATCAAGAGAACGCTAGGGTACAATTCCTTCACAAATCAAAGAAGAGTCTACTCATTCAGCATTAAATGGCATCCATAAGAAAGAGTGAAATCCTTCAGCAGCAACCGAAGCTACACGCGAAATGTTGAAAGACTTTCGTGGATGAAGGATACGAAGGAACGAATCAAATACAAGAATAGCTGGAATCTGCAAAGTAAATGTGAAAATGGGTCATGTGAAGAAAAAACATAAAAATTTCATTGGTGACAACGTAGTGACTTCTTTATTTACTGCCAATTCATTTTTCTTGGCAGCGTATGATGAGAAATATAACCATAATGACGCTGAGATATTTGCAAAACTCGGGATCGCAGATGTCTGTGGGGATCTAATTCGTTGTTACCGTTTCCAGGTGCTGACGTGGTATGGAGCGCGTGTGACGCAGTGACGTGGGAGGCGCCCTGCAATTCATATAAGATCTATCCCAGCGCCTCTGGATCGCGAAGCCTTCCATCTCTCCGAGTTTGGTAAATTGGCACCAGACTTGTCTGGGAGGATAGAGGCGCTGTTTCGATACATCGGTAGAACTGAGAGTCATATTAAAAGCCAGATGTGCATTCAATCACCCCCAACGATGCTTAACGAAGCCGAATGCATGGCGCATTGGTGGTGAACACGTTGGCGCCCGGAAAGGGTAATAGTGAGTTCGATTCACAGACAGCTGCGGTCCGCAGTTGTTTTGCAAAATATCTCAGCATCATTGTGGTTATACTATTGGTAATGTTCAAAATACACTTGTTGATTGGATGAAACATTGTCACATCCATAATTCGTTCAGTTGACAAGAGACACGTGCGTTTTTTTAGATTGTTTTGATAGCTAATTATTAAGAAACTATACGAATTGCTTCATCGAACAAAAAGCTCGGAGACATAGGCCAACGACATCCTCAGCTTGCGAAGCACAGATGGACAAACAAAACGAAAAAATGGTGTTTAGTCTCATAAATGCGAAGAATTGCAACACCTTTCGTGCCACTTACTGGATGATTGAACGGGCATAGATGTTGAGGATTACCTAATTTCCTAAGACGAAATAATTTTTTAGAAGACGTACTTTCCGTAACCACTACCCAGTCGTATACAGGAGGTATTCTTAGGTGTCGGACTACTATTTACCATTGGGCACAAACTTTAGAAGGACTCGCATGTTGTAAAAGAATTAGCTATTTCCATAATGAACTTGAGTTAGAAGTAAACCAGTGTCAACAATGATTCTTTTCTGGCAGCAACGCAGGCCAGAGCTGAAAAGTGATGACAACCCGTGTCTAGAACTGTTCTAGAATGGCTTTACATAGTCCAAGCAAAGAAGAACTTGTGCTACCAGCAATTGTTCGCTCAAATTTAAATTGTACTGAGGCGGTACGATTTTCCGTCACTGGTGGATGAGGACCGCTTAAATTCCTAAATATACATTGTATTACTTACTTGATACTTGATACTTGAATGGCCTGTCCTCATTGGTTGTGCGGGCCCTAGCTAAATCTCAATTTTTCAAAGATTTTTTGATTAAGCCATCGAGGTCAGGTTGGCCAAAGTCTGCCCCAGGTCCTCAGCACCACAGGCAGTAGCAGCCCCTGTGGATCAGAGGGAGATTTGCACCGTGCCACTTTCATACCAGGTCGGTGGTGGATCCTGGTATTGGTTAGATCCGTTGATACTATATTTATTTATTAAATATGCATTATATATATGTATACATTATATTAAAGATAACTATTGAGTCCAACTACAAACCAAGTTCCATGTTTTCTTCGAAACAAAAGTAGTAGCTTGGAAAGAAAATTTAAGCTTTAAAAGTTGCTTAAGACTACCATTCTCTTTAAGTTTGTCAGTTTGTCGTACGCAAATTTCCATGGAAAACTGCGACAAAATAGCGTTTTTTCTCCTTCTTCGTCCAACATAAGTGGCTTGGACAGGGAAGCGAGGAAAAACTTACTTTCAAGCTAAATATTCTGTAAGTCTTGTGTAGTTGGAGATCAAACATACTCGTCCGCTTGCATCCTTAGATGGCACAAAAAGATAACATTTTCGGCGTTGATCAATTTCTAAGGGATGCATCATGCATTCAACTTCATTAAGTATCGTTGGGGTGAGTGAATGCATATCTGGTCTTTTCAATGACTAGCCGTGGCCTACCGATGCATCGAGCCAGTGCTGCTATCCTCCCAGACAAGTTTGGTACCAATTCGCAGATCCCGGATGGATGGAAGGCTTGGTGGGCCATGGGCGTGGAGATCAACTCCACGTGTGTGTTGCAAGACGCCTCCGACCACTGCGCCACACGCGCCCCAGATGGTGTAAGTAACAAATGAATTTGATTTTTGTTGTATTCCAGCATTGTTAGAGCATTTAAAAACTCAGTTGTGAAAACGGATCCATTTGGTTACTCAGAAAACTAAGAAGCTATTCTCACTTTGTAATTCCTTTTATACAGAGAACTCGAAATGAAATGTAATAAATGTCTATTTCTTTTCAGCTGAAGGTGGATTTTATGAAAGTTTGCCTCAAAAACGTGTGCTCATAAGTCTTACGACTAAAGGGATACTTTCAGCTATTCTAATTTCCATTTACCACAAATGAAAAATGAACCACGGAAAATCTATTGACCACTCGGAATCATATGGACGGTAGAGTCATTAGTGACTTCATGGAAATGACGGTGGTGAATGTGGTGGAGACGACGACGTTTTGAAAGAGCCGGACGTTCCGCTTTCGAGATGACAACGAAACCGACTGTAACGTAAACCACGAATCGTACGCCCTATAGATATACTAGAATATCAGAGCAATCGTTGAGGATCATTTCAAGCTCACAAACTCAGCTCATTCAAAGAGATTCCCGTGCTTCTTTTAATGTTTAGCATTTGGCAAAGTTTAAACGTGGAAGTTGTAACAACGGTTCCTAGTTTTAATAGAATGTTTGGACTCGAGTTGCTGGTTCGATTCCGCCCTGGGCCAACCAAGACTCTCATCCCTCCGAGGTCTGGATATTAGGTACGGGACTTATTAGGGAAACAATCCCTCTTTGTAATCCAATTTGGAACGTTTTATCCTGCCTATCGCGGGACTTCAAGGAGAATTGCTCGACTAACATTCAACGGCATTCAAGATGAAATGGAAGCCTTCAAGAAGCAACCGAAACCACACATAGAAGTTGGGAGATCTTCGTGGACAATGGATGTGAGGAAACGAATAGAATGTGAGGAAGTGGTGGGATCCGCTCAGTAGACGTGAAAACGGAATGAAAACAGTATAGTAAAAATTAAAGCGTGCCCGGAAATGGAGAATTTCCTGTGTTCAATCGATTCACCATGAATAACTCTATTACATTCTTAGAAAGTACTAGAGATTCGTGTTGAATCCTTTCTTAAAGAAATTTTGAAGACTTAAAGGCAATTATATTGCATCATCAATCAGTACACGACAAATCACAGTATGTCACGAGTAGTAATGATGTATTCGCTCAGAGCGAGAAATCTTCTTTCAAAAATGCTTTTGAGTTTCATCGTGACTGATAAGAGCTGTTAGATAAAGTGTTCGGCACTAGTTGATCCTTTAGGGATATGCCACATATTCGACTGCATTAAGTACCGTAGAGGTCTCTTATGTGGACCATCGATTCGGATTAACGCCGGCCTGATGAAGGAGAAGGCGCCAAGACCTTTGCCGAATAAAAGTTTTTATACGAATATCGCGTTAGCTAAATCACGTAGAAAACTATCGCAGAGATGTTTGAATGCATAGTTCTTCTATAGGGCAACTTGTGGTGGACTGGTTGTGTCACTTCAGTGCTGTTATTCTCCTAAATAATGCCGGTACTGCAGCAGGCAGCAGCATACATATAACCACTATGCTTATTCACAACCAATGTTCCAAAATCTTCATGCGCTTCAAAAAGTGTTAAAAACGTTCGATTAATAAATATAAATCAGCGAAAAAGTTGGAAGTGGCGCTTATTTCAATTTATTTGACCAAGTGGGTAACAATCCTGTTCCATCCGCAGCACATGCCAGGCCCACTTGATCGGTTGTCATTTAGACGCATCACGTGCTCGGTTCCTTGATTTATTCGACATTTTGGCATGAATAGCAGTGTCTCCTGTTTTTCGTCGTTGATGTAAGCTAAAAATTCGAAATCCTCTCATTTGAGCGACGCGGGATACTCCCAGCATCGTGCTCTCAATGGAACATCGACAAGTCTGATTAATCTCTAACACTATTAACGCAACGCCCATCTTACCGAGATGGTCCCCAAGGCGAGAACAATCGTAAAGTCGCAATGCAGAGCACTAAGCTGATGCTCAACATGTGCCTTCTCCACCGAACTATACGTAGCCAGAACACTCAAAGAAATGAACTTGAATAGTGTCATAGACGAGTTCTTCTGAATACTGTTTTTAAGAGCAAACTAAAAACCAATTCTTCCAAGGGAGATATCGAAATCGGTAACTATTAATTTGGCTACGCCATCATCAAGAAAGCAAAGATTTTATAATTCCCGATCATCACCTTCTATTCCCACGTTTTCCCATTCCAGTTTTCGCATGACTTTTTCTATGATGACTGCAAATAGTTTTTGTGAGACGGCATCGCCTTGTCCAGACTCTCTTTTGACGTTGATATTAAGATTGCTATAGAATGGCAGTATTCTGGTCAGTAAATCTTATATAGCTCCCGAAGAATCACTATGCAATCAGTAGTGATGTCCTTGCTGCCCAAAGTTTCACTAACCGCTTTTCTTCCAACTGAGCCGAAGGCCTTTTTTAAGTCGATGAATGTGAGACAGAGCGGTCTACTATACATTAGCGATGGTCTAGTAATCATTTGCATGTGTTCTATCGTTCTGAAACCTTTTCGAAATCCTCGTTTCTTTCATGGATTTACTCTGCCTAGTATTGTATCAATCCTGCTAAAAATTTGCTGAAGAGTTCGTAGAAGAGGATAAACGCCAGGAAAATTTGACGATTCTTGTCAATAACGTGTGGATCTCCTCTCTTTTGCAACATCACGGTTCTGGTGGGCTTGCATTGACTAGGAACATTACATTTTAAGCGTTAAAGTGTGAAGAGTTAAAGCAGTATGTTTGTGAGGTCTGGCTGAAGGTTCTTCAGTTTATTAGGTGATTCCCTGTCAGAACCGGGTGCTAATTTTTCACGTATGAAAGAACTTTCCAGATTTTTGAAAGAAGAACCGATGGAAATAAATATGTATCCTTCTTAATTTCGTGTAAGGGCTACACGATGTGACGGTTGAAAGACTAGACTAGCAGTCGTATATGATTTTCTCCACTGCTTTTGAAGAAAAAGCGAGCATATTCCTTCTGGACGCCTGAGAGTGACCATCTTATTAACCATGGAATTAGCGAATTTTCAGCACTCATCGCGGATGCTTATCCCAACCTTTGTACTTCAGTAATTTGTACTACTGCATTTTCTTTAAAACCTTCTCTTATAGCGCTTCTGTATATCATTACAAGTTTCGGCTTGAGTTTGCGACTGCACGATCCTTATGCGACTCCATATTGGTCAATTAACCCTTCATTCTTAAACCGGTAGCATTCTTCATCTTGATGGTTTTAGAAACTCGTTTCTTGACTTTTACTGCTTTCGTTAATCTATGAAAAAAAGTGTTCTTGTTAAAAAGAGGCAATGGTCCAATCCCATGTAAACTACTGAGAAAACAGATAAGTTGGTTACTCAAAGGCTCTCTTTTTCTGCAATGTGATACAATGGCTTCTACTGGCACACTCAAGCGATCAAAGGGTCGTGAAAATGCGAGTTACCACTGTAAGCTTCTGATTTAGGTTGTCACTCATTCAAAAGAGTCGATGTTCATAACCAAGCTCATGTTGATGAAGACGCGAACGCCGTCAAGTGTACAATCGCTTGACTGGAGGAACAGTTCTTCTAGGGCATCTTAAACGCTTTAAAGCAACCAGAGCCTTTTCGACTCGGCGGGTCGGATGACGTTGCATCTAATCTTCTATGTATCCATCATCAGATTCTCAATGGCGGATTCTGATGCAAGAGTGTTTGTGTCATAAGGACAGATCTTCACTTCGGTCCTCACATGTATAGGCTGCGTTGAATGGCTTCGAAATTTTGGCACTCTATTTATATCCAACAATACCGAACCCTGTGATTAATTTGAACTCCTGAAGCGGATTAGATTAAGTGTGAAAAATTTAGGACGAGCTTCACGAAACAATGTTTCACAATTATCGTATGCCTGAGCTACCCCATATTTCATGTTATTTTCTCTAACAACGCCCCCAATGATTTACTACATCAGCGTGGTTGGAATTTTTCTGGATGCTGAAATGCGATATAAAGCGAGGGCTCATTGTTCGACCGTTTAAGTATTCAAGCACATTATATATTCACCTGAGGTGGACGCATTCCTAATCTCATGTAAGTTTTCTGCGAATGGTCTGACTTTTGGGAAGTGAACGATAAAAACAAGTAGTACTTAAATAACTATTCACCAAGCATTTGAAATTTGAGTCCTATGCCTTTTTCTCGCTGGGACAATGAAAGCATCAGATAGCGATATATTAATATGATCCTTTCCAGGTCCTGAAGACGGTGAAGTATCCTAAACGACGACCCTCGCGAAACAAGAGTTATATTAACAGCCTCAGGAATCATCCAAAGCACGAAAGCAAAAGATAAAGCAAAACTGAAATGCGTAGAAAAAAAACTAATTCAAGACAATTCTCGTCGCGACCGATGGCGCTTTGAAAAGTCAAAAACGATGTTGCGAATGAGGGGGCGAAAGTTGAGGAGGGTGCTACTTCCATGAGCTGATTGAATTTTCGGAGAAATTGCGTATGTATGCGCCGTCTAGACTTTTACGAACCATGAATGTCGTCTGACCGTAGACGAAGGTGCTAACAAGAAGTTTATCACGGCATTATAAATTCAGGCATGAAGATCGGAGTTCCATTCATATCACAGCCGAATCGCTTAGTGACACGACTATTAGACTACTGTATTTTTTCTTGCTGGAAACCAAATTTAATAGAGCATAGGAGATCCACAAATGATCTGAATTTGATACGTTGTGTGGTCTTCACATAAAATCCTTCACAGAAGCCTGGCCAAATCCAACCTTTTTCCATTATGTTGATATCAAAATAAACACGTGACACAAAAATAGTAGAGGAATACAATTAAGAGTCAATTCGCTGGTTGAATTTTTTTTTGCAAAGAAAATGTTGCGTTGCCGTCAAAGCCTTTCGGGCTTCTTCGGACACATGTACAACATCTGTTGTGTTTATGACATTTTTCCTCGTCCAGATTCAAAACAACGATCAGTGATGAGTCTCGGCCAGATACGGTAAAACATTCTGAGTTCGTCTCTCACCAATAACTTACGTGGCCTGTCAATAGATCGTCTAGGGTTTCGAGTCTAGTGTTGGCAGAGAGTTCTCAGTGGCAGAATCTACTGAGAGAATCAAACCATTAACCGGGAAGCGCAGCTTTTTATGGAAATATATGTGAATACAGCCTGTGAAAATTTTAATGATTTATTTTAGCTCAGATGTGGAAAGAAGAAGATTGCGTGTGAAAAAAAAACGCAGTTATGAGTTGATTCCCAGAAAAGTTCATCAATGTGTCACTGCAAACGCCGGTGTTTAAAGTCTTTACGATTTGATTGCATCTTTTCCGAGGTGGATTTCTCTAGTCCATCACGATTTGTGACTCTTGGGAATTAGTGAAGGCTGTCGGTCGTAAAGTATTCACAAAGCCACATTTACGTGGAAGAAAAACACTGGAGCAAAGACTACCAGCTAATCTTTCGAAGTGATAATTAATTAATGAAATCACCTAACCCAATGACCGTCGTCAGAAATTAGCATGGAACATGCATGGAAGGAGTGAAATTTCTTCATTACCATGGAGCTACTCAGGTGGCGAAGAAAGTTTTGGGGAACGAAATTTATAAAAGACGATAGCTGAACGAAACATGATGAATTATCACAGTCGCCGAAAAAAAAGTGCAGGATGGGCAAAATGAGCTCAGGGGATATTTGCACTTCCGTTGAAGATGTTCAACTGCTGTTATGACATTTGCCGTTATTGAAAAGAAGCACGATACTTTTAACATTACCTTCCAAATCATTCTCATAGAGTAATAAAAGGATCAAACGTAAACCTCTCGGCGTTGATCAACCCTTGAGTGATGCACATTGCATTCAACTTCATTAAGTTTCGGTTAAAGGTGTTTGAATGCATATCAGGCCTTTACAGTGATTCCCAGTGGCCTACCGATGTATCGACCCAGTGCTGCTATCCTCCCAGACAAGTCCGATACCAATTTACCGACCCCCGAGGGATAAAAGACTTGATGGGCCATGGGCGCAGGGACTGATCCCATTTGTGTGCTGCAAGGCTCCTCTGAGCACTGCGCCACACACATCCTTTCGTATCGTAATAAATGCAAATAAATAAATAAATTTGTAGATACATGCCCATGTTGTTATTTTATGTTGTCCTATGCCATTCCGCTGCACTTACATATTTCCATTTCATGCTCTTAAGTTCTAGTTTTACTATTGAGCTCTGATTACCCTACATTAATTTTTCGCAAAAACTCGACGGTTTCAAAAACAACCTCAAAAAACTGTCGAAACAGCGCAAAATTTCGTGCACAACGTAGCGCCATTTGTTCGACATGTCGCCATCACTCAAGTGGTGTGAAGGTCCGATCTCAAAATATAGAAGTGTACCGTTAAAGAAGTGAAGTTCACCATGGCAAGCTCAAAAAATGCATTGAATGTCACGCAAGGATTTTTTAGAGATAGAAACGGATGTTAGTTGGAGGGCTCGAAATCGAAGAACTATAACACAGAGTGATCACACTCCTTAGAAACGGCTGTCTCCGTTTTGATCGAAAAATGACGAAAACATAGAAAAATTGGTACTGATCTTCAGTAATAATTACACCAGAAAATTATGGGTGCATATTTAAAATTTGACGTAATAAATGGAATTTGTAGTAAACTAGGCCGCCTTTCTCATGAAAACGAAGTTCCTAGAAGGAATAGCCGGAGTTGAGTTTGAAAAGAGCACGAGGACCCAGTGCTACTTCAACTTTAGCTTTACTTCTACAATGTACGTCAATTCGGTAATAACTCAGTTTAAGGGTACTGCACGAGGCACGATTCACAACGCCTTCAACAAATAAATCCACTAACAAATTCGGTAAGCTTAACAAGCTACACGTGTGTAGACCTCGGATGAAAGGGAAGTGCAAGCTATCCATGGATATTTCTTGCCCAAAACTGTGAAAAAAGGTTTATTGATACAGAGCGAATACTATACGTTGACTGCACGAACACGGAGTTGCGATAACGTTTCGAAATCCCTAACTCTGAAAGAATCATAGAGATGACCAGAAAATATGATATATGTGCACTAGCAAGAAATGATCAAAATCGAAGACGACGTCATCAGGCCGGCTGGAAGATACATTTTTGGTACGCGCCATCTATGGTTTTGCAGAAGTTTCTTGGACCATGTCTTCTTTTCGTTTTGGGAACATGGCCGGAATCAATAGAGCGCTTAACACTCTTCGTTGTCGACGTTCTACCACCAACCTACGACTGACAGATATTCAGCCAATTCCCATGAACTTGAAGAAGTATTGTAAATAAAAACCAAATTTTCTACAAAGTCACAAAGTCAGTACCAGCAGCAATACATCCACAGAAATACCGAAAGCGAAAAAAACTGAAAAATTGTAATTCGAGGATGGTTAATTCCAGAAACTATTGAACTATCTCCATAATCTACAGTATAGCACAACCTACACGAAATGCAAGTCTACATGTCTTTTCAGAGAAGCTATTAAAATGTTTTTAGAAGTGAAGATCAGTGCCAATGCAGTTGTAGAATTTGGGAAACTATCTCCGGTGAGCGAGAGACTTCGCCAGTTACAAGCCCAGGATGGTTGTGTAAATGTGTTCTATCGGAATTCCTATCTGAGGAAAGACACGGTGTTTCGTTGATGGGAACTCGTGCAGTACCTACTTGTAACAATGTCAAGTCCAAATTTCAAAAGTCCATAAATTTCTGCTATTCAATTGGCACACTAACTCAATCTTCACGAGTATCTGGATGGGAGGTTTCTACTTTAAAGAATGGAATCCTAGGAGGACGTCGTCATGCATAACATAGGAGGTGCTTTCACAATAATGGCCTCTGTAGCCCAGTCCTCACGCTACCATCTACAAGCCGTCTGTCTATTCATCTAGGATTATTCAAGCAAAACGAAGAGCCATAAAAGTTGAAGTGAACTGATGAATTGTAGGCACAGAAAAAGCACCCATGCCTCGAATTCATGAACTTAATTACGTCCATTAAAAGAACTAATGGTCATCGTGTACGGTTACGCAGATTCGTAGACGTCTATGACAACCAGCCAAGTGCAGAAGTACGTTACTAACAACTGAAAAAAGGGAAAAAGCATTCTAAGATATCGCTAAAACGAAACGACTAGAACCATCTGATTAAGGAGTTTATGCAAATGTTATACACTAATGTTCTGCTGAATAACAAGGGCTGATTTAATTTCAAGATCTCATGTGTAAACCTACTGATGCCGATAAAAATATATTTGATGTTGTTTACCACAAGGGTGCGATAATGCTGTCAGTGAAATCGTCGTAGATTCAACATTCCGAAAAAACCATAGAACATTTGAGGTCCACGACTAGAAGAAGCAATACTCTAAAGACGATGGAAGATAACGTGAAGTTCTTTCCAATGTAAAATGATCGTTTTGGAGCGGTAACGCAGTGGTAGTGATGTTCAATGCCAGCACGGGACCTAGTTCAACGCGCACAGGGCTCAGCAAACATCCATCTCTTCGTGGTCGGGAAATCGTTATCGAGCTTATCTGTGGCCTCATCGCTCCCTCTAGTCCACGTAGAAACGTCCTAACACAGCTATCTCAGGATTCGAGGGAACATCGACTCACCCACCATTAGAATGACATTCATCACGAGAACGAAAATCCTCAAACAGCAATTGAACCCACACGCAAAAGTCCAAAGATCTTCATGGATGATGTATGTTAGGAAACGAACTGAATAGAAGAAGTGCAAAAAGCTGTCGCCCAGCTGTTGTGAAGACGGGTCTTGTAAAATAAGGAGAATAATAGTAGAATAATAGTTGACAAATGTCGAATGAAAAAGAAGAGAACGCAATCGCAATCAGTGCAACATAAGTGCGAAGACTAATAGACGACGCGTGTTAATCAATTCAGGAGATCATGGGAAGCGAGATGCCTAAAGCACTCTAGCAGTGCTAGGTTATGATGAAAGCATACGCATGTGGGTAGAAATACTAAGATTCTTCCTATTATGAATCAATGGAGATCACGTGCTACGTACCACTCAACGACGTTTACTTGAAGCTTGATACTTGAACGGCCCGTCATCACTAGTTGTGCAGCCCCCAGCATAATCATCATTTTTCGGAGATTTGCTGGTTAAGTCACTGTGGCTCTCTGAAATCCTTGCAATCCAGAAAACAGCTTGGCCAAAATCTGCCTCATTTTTGCATCACCACAGACAGTGGCCTCCCTTGTGAATCAGAGGAAGATTTGCCATCATGCGGCTTTGATACCAAGACGGTGGTGAATCCTGGTATTGGTTTACTCTTAGCTAGCTTCCTGATAGAAACGCCGGACTCCTTTTTCAGCTTAGGAGACTCTGGCAGGTGACGAATCCCCTGCTCTGCATCGCAATCCAACACCTGGGAACACCTCCCAGCCACGATGAGGCAGTAAATCGTGGGGAGGTCTAAGTGACGTTTACGCCGAAGATTTAGGAAGATATGATTATAAAGCTTATCAGATTGCTCACCAAGCACTGTTAAACGAAAGCATGAAGTGAACATATCGTATCAATTAACCAGATAAAGCTTACCAAGTAGTTAGCGAGTTCAAGAATGGAATTGGGTTAATCGGTACAAAAGCATGTACAAAAACCGTAAGAAAAATCAACCTGAGGATCCAATAGACAACATACTTTAAAACAAAGAGATAGTTGCTCAGGATTTCCTCATGCCAAAGTTCTAAGAGACCAGAGAGGAAATGAACGAGCAAAATCTACTGAGAACATTCCGGCGATCTCTTTGAGCATGACATACCAGTTCTACACTGGGTCTCTTGGTTGTGAAGAAGTCACTACGTACCACAGCAGTCACTGTGGACGACAGCAGCAGTTTTATTGTCACACACGACCTTTACTCTTACAAATTATTTTGGCTACGGTATAACTCTCTCCTTGAATGAAGTGGCATCCTTTTCCATACGCCTGTTCATTCTCTGCCTAAGCCAGTGAAACACCACATTTTCCACAGTGTGTGAATTTCTTATACGATAACTTGCAGCTAGAAAAACACTAATAGTTTCCCACGACCAACTTTCTTTTAACCTCGGCATTGACTGGTAATTCGATGTTTTTCTTCAATAAGCAGACACGAGGTTATTATAGGATTTATTAGGATACAATATCTGACGTTTCGGCGGTATCGCCTTCTTCAGAGCCGTTTATTTGTTGTAAGTATTTAAGTTAGTTGGTGGATAGCCGCCGCACAGAGTAATACATGGTCGATAACTGTGTCCATGTCAGGTTATTGGATCAGCCTGAGGTATGGCGCCAGGTCACGCGTGATGACAAGGCACTCCTCCTTGCGGTTCATTTTTGAATTTTTGGCATTGATCCAAAACGCTTCAAGAGTTTTACGCGCCGACGTTTTCGATTCCTGCGTAAGGATAGTGACTCCTACCTCAAAATCTTCTCCGTTGTGTTCCTGCATCCTATCCGCGCCTAGTGGAGTATTTTGTTTCAATTTAGATTTACCGACTAGGCGTTCTTTCATGCGGACGCAGAGCGGCCTACCCGATTTGTCAATGTATTCGTCTCCGCACGTTTCACAAGAGATCAGATAGACTGTCCCTGAACTCATGCAATCACCGTTTCTCCCAAATTTCATTTTCGACCTGTTTTTTAAAAATAGGGAAGATTGGCTGTGAAAGTGATGAATCAAAAAGTGAAGTGAAAAAAGAGCTTTCCTGAGACCAAAAACGACTAAACATTGGACCTTTCGATGGTGTTTCCTTTCTTTAATAACATCAAGAAAATCAGAGATATCATTCACCGAAATTATCGAGGTCTGCGAGAACCTAATGTTACAGAAATTTCGTGAAAGCGTGCTCGCCAAGTCAACTCTAGGTATCTCAAGCTAAGAACTAGACGAAACAGAAGTGCATGCACTTATGCCAGTCAGGCAATCCAGCAGGCTTCAATAATGCCGATATCTTCTACGCATGCTCGGACACCGGCCATCACAATAACAAGAAATCTATGAACAACGTGTAACAGTAAAAGGATCATTGACGTCAAAATGAAATCCACCAACGCTCACTATGAAATCGGAAGCGATGGGAATATTTATGTGCGAGTCGTTATAGGAAAGGACGTTTTCTCTGGAAGAAAATGTATTAACTTCGACGACCAATCATCCCTCAGTAAAACTAATCACTTCAATGAGATTTGATGACGTTCTCTGCAGTAATGGAATGAACGGTCTTCGACCAGGACGTATTTGAGCTCTTTAGCTGTTTTGTCAGATTGCAGAATACCTTAGAGCGAGATCCCTTGGGTCTACTCAACTGCCACGGTTTCACATCTGTGAGCAAAACTGCCAGAAAGATGACATCAGGAAGTCGGAACCCGCTCACTAAACTTAAGATTCCAATTTTTTATTTTGATTTATTTTCAAAGATCAAGTGCCGTTGTAGCTTTCTCGACAGTTAGTGACATCTGTCGTAATTTTGGAAAAAATTTAAACAATTCACGTAAAAGCTTTCAACAAGTTTAAATCGATAAAAAGTCATTGCTTTCGTTGGTTTAAATTTCTACTGAGCCGTTCTATTTCAACTGCAACGATGTTGAGATATTCGCAAAACCCGGACACCGGCCCAGATCGAACCGCGATTTCCCTTTCCGGTGGCTCGCACATTTCACAGTGGGCCACGGAGGCCCTTGCTCTGCGTCTCTCCCAGCCAGTTTTCTACCTAGCTGTGCCATCAGCAATCATCCGTCAGCGGGATTGATCTATGTAGCACTAATCGGCATTTAACACTGTTAAGCTGAGGGTGTGGTCGAAATAACAATTTCAGCACGGCTGTGGTTATAATTCACATTATACCTTGCACTGAAAAATCATAAAAGCTCTAAAGCTTTTGTATTTTTTAAAGGATAAAGCTTTCAGCGTTGATCAATCCCTGAGGGATGCGCCATGCACTCGACTTCATTAAGCATCGTTGGAGGTGATTGAATTCATATCTGGCCTTTACAATGAATCGCGGCGGCTTACCGATGTATCGAGCCAGTGCTGCTATCCTCCCAGACAAGTCTAGTACCAATTTGTCGAACCCAGATGGATGGAAGGCTTGGTGGGCCATAGGCGCTATGATCGATTCCACTTGTGTGTCGCAGTGGCGCCTGCAACCACTGCGCCACACTCGCCCTTGAAAAATTATAGGAGACAGAAAATAGGTTTTATTTCCGCTCTCCAGCTGTCGTCACGTCAAGCGAACACATTTTTTCAAGTTTTTTTTAACACCAGTTGAAAACAAAGAATACGAAAAAACTGAAGGTGACGGTGTCTGGGTGAAATTACGAAGCCAATAGAATTCTGCCATTGAAATAGAAATAATGTGGAAACCCTACTGGAGAATCTTTCGTAATTCGAAAGTGAGATTAGCTTGGATCCACAAACAAAACGTTTGTAAATGTACAAGATTTCAGAGACAGACGGAAGGCTATTGCTAGGAAGATTTATAGATCCAGTGAATGTCGTGGTGTAAATCTCTGTGGAACTGCATCATAGGCATGGAAAACTAAAAGAAAGCTGTAAAAGAGCCGTTAAAATGTTGGTTTCGTTAGAGCCACTAAGCAACCATAAAAATTAAAAGATCCTCTGTATCGTAGTCTTTAAAGTAGTAAATCGATTTTCCAGTCTTTGATTTGAGTGAGTTCTTTTTTGAAAGAGAACATGGAGAATTTTACAATGAACCGACTAAATCAAGGACGGTGCCAAAATCAAATCATGTGAATGAACAAAATCATTGAATATGGAAAGGACATGCCTCTTACGTGGTCTGTCGCTACTGCACTAAGAGTGAAATAACAAGGCAAAACATAAAAATATTAAAGTTGTGGCAGAAATTAAGTCGTAGTTTTACTACAGTGCTGAGGACACAGATCAACACTAGGACCATCTTAACTTTTGGAGATCCGTAGGTACGCAGAAGACCACTATCGTTCTCCGATAGAAAGCAGGTTTTTTAAAAAACGATTTGGAAAAAGGAACATGAAATAAAAAAACAAAGAGGAACCTGCTATTCGGCTTCATCAACTTCCAATCGCTCATGTTCGCTTTATTTCCGGCTGTTCGTAAAGATCTCACGAGATTATTCCGATGTATTAGATGTCGAACTACAGTCGAATAATTTCATCACTGGTTAAAATAAACACGTGTGGTGAGTTGCTGACGTTTTGAAAAAGGAAAGGAGGCGTGACGGCAAAAAGATCTAAGACAGAGGTTGTTGTTCACACGGCCACTGCAGCCTCGTTCTACTCCTTCATAAACGAGCCGTGCAGCCGAGAAGCGAGGACTACGGTGAAGTTCAACCGAAGCACATCCTCTATCAAGCAGAAGCCGAATGTCAACAACATCACTAACTAAACAAAAGCACTAGATTTTAACCTATTATTTTTTGCCTACTCTTTTTAATGGCAGGGTGTGGTCTGCGGTCCGGAGTTTTGCAAATATCTCAGTATCATTAAAAGTATTAGATTTTGTGCTTTCTTTTCAAAGTTGGGAGGGTAAATAATTCAGCGTTGAACGATATATGAGGGATCCACCGTGCACTCGACAAGTATCGCAGAAGTGATTTAACGCACATCTTACCTACACAATGGCTCGTGGTGGCCTACCGATGTATCATGTCATTGCTTCTATCCTTCTATACGGGTATGAATGCAATTTACCGATTCCGGCTAGATGGAGGATTTAGTGAACCCGGAGCGCGGGGTCAAACCGACGACGCTGTAGCAGGGGACCTTCGTTCACTGCGCTGCATGCTAACCGTGTCAATGCTGTCATAAACCGTAAACCAAGTTTTTGGCCTTGTATACATCTCATCTTTTGAATAACGTTTTAGAAAATTCGTCGATGTTTGTAGACGAGTGTTGTTTTACAGAAATATTTCAAGATGTTCCTCCGAATAAGCAATTCATGGCTCTCTAAAACAACCATCACCAGCAATCTGATTTTTTCTCTTGTTCTACTTCACAAAGGAGATGAATATGGTGACGGAACAAAATAAGTCAGACGAGACCTTTTTTGGGTGATATATCAAATTGTGGAATGCTGAGGATTCTGATGGATTCAAAGAAAGGCAAGAGGCTGAGAGGTAATGGAATTTCGTCGTATGTGTCATCGCCGCTCATCTTATCCAACAAAATGCGCGCCGCTCATCTTCGGCTGATGTCTCTTTGAGGACAATCACTAAGCTGACGAAAACAAAAAACAACGAACCAAGCACATCACGAAATCAGCGACATACGTCGAATAAACAAACACATTATAACGTATCTATTTGGAATCATTCCGCGGCATTAAGTTGGTTGTAAAAGCTAATGGGTGACTCGCCCAAGCTCGGTTATCTCCAAGATTGAAAGGGGAGTTGACTCGAACAGCAGTCTACGACAATCGTAAAGAAGCCGAAATCCTCAATTATCAGCCGAAACAACACGCGAAATGTTCAACGACTTTTGTGGACGATGAATACGAGGAAAACGAATCGAATACAAGAATATGCAGAGATTCGCACAGAAAATGTGATGACGGATCACGAAGATGAAATCAAATAGAATGACCGGAGTGTTGGCTTTCTCAAAAGTAGCGATGTATAGTCTTGAAGCTGTCATTAAATCCATACTATTTTTGAAAAATCCAATTTGGACGGGTCAGCATAGGGACGATGATGCCTGCATGGAAATTTGAAAGCGCTTCGCCGAAGGCAAAATGATACTGTCTTGTGCTCTGAATAGATAAATCGAAACGGCCCCATTAAATGAGCATTTATGAGCTAATCCTGTATTTTCTTATCCTTATCGTGTAAGTGACTGCGAATTATCACTGAGCCATATTCTTGACCGTGTGAAGCAACCAGTGGAGCGCCACAGCGTCATCACTTCTATTGTGTCTTGGAGCTAATAGTTCCGAGCATCCGCTTTTTCCTTTATTTTTTTAAGTATGGGAAAGAAATGTTCACTACGACCAAATTCATTTCTTAAAGAAGTCTTTTTCAGCTCTACTAGTTTTTATTTACTAAATTCGTTTCCTAGGGTGGCATCATTCTATACGATTTTAAGAGAACGTTCAAGCGCTGTACAATGCTCTTATAGCAGATGAAGACTTCTTCCCTGAACCTATTAAGGCATTTCTCGCCTTGGCGTGGATGGAAGTTGGATGATACACCAGAGTGTCAAGCCGCCATGAGTTTCAGAGAAGTTTGAAACTTCCATCCGAAAGCTAGAAATAAAGTAATGCTACAGAATCTCAATGCTGTCCTCTTAGAAACTCAATCACAACGTTGCAAACCCCACTTCGATTGAAAAAGTTGGCGGCTGCTTATGGCCACAACTCCAAGGCGCCATAGCAAAGGCGCGTTGGGACTCCGTGGTCAAATCAGATCAGCAATAAATTAGCCTCAGCATAAAACAGCACTGAAACTAAATCAACAAAAGGAAACATATTCACGTCGAGCCCACTACTTATTTCTGTGCCTCTGCAACAAGAGGAATTCTCCTAAAGCATTGATTGATTCGCTCCTTTTGAGCTGCTGATTATATCAAATTGTATGTGATCGTCCAAAACAAAGGACAAGAGTAAGAAGACCAAAAAAGTTGATTTAAAACCCGAGACGATTTCCATTTGTGAAAAACCTTTCCCACGATGTGCCACCCTTTTTCACTGAATCGAGTCGCCGGCTTTGTACTGAGATTCGACCCGAATGTAAGTTCGAGAAGAAGTTGTTTCCATGAAAATTAGAGTCGTCTATGACAAGGGCATTCTGGACGAACCCCTTTCTTCACATGACCATAGATTAAGGCGACATAGACCGAAAACCATGAGAAATTGGTGAGAAGGATTTCAAGATGTTTTGCCTAAAACTCTCTTTTCTTCTACCAAGAAGTATGGACAGCATTTCTATCATCGCTAAAACGTTCTACGAGAATGGAACAAAACTGGAACCCCTAATACGTTTGCAATAAATACTAGCTGGTGTGGTGACAATTTTTGCGACGATAATCTGAGTCCATACAGAAAGGAAACTGTTGGAAATAGCTCAAGAAAGCAGTATCAGAGAAAGCGGATGGGACATAAATGAGCACAAATTGACAAAGATCGCTATTAGAAAGGTTCTACCGTAACCCTTCCCGTTCTGCAATACTTCGTTCCTGGTTCCAAAACGTTCAACGGAGATGAACCATTCCAGACCATTCCTTCTGAAGGACCACACGTGATTTAAGAGCGCGACGGCTTCCCGACCAGTCAATGGCACGGCCGACTCTCCATGAGTTGGTAGCTGCGAACTATACACACTTCTCCCAACGCATGTGACAGTATATCCTGAAGGCAGTGGTGTTAGAAAATGGTGAACGAAGAACATTTTTATAACTGCTGCCTGATTTACCAGGTGTATATGCTCTGCAACCTCTTCACAGTGATTATTCTGCCGCACATATCAAGGACTTGCGATAGAACTGAACCAATTGGACAATGGGATTTCACATTAATTCTGCCAGTGGATCTCATCCAAATTTTAACTGAGGTCTGTTGGAAATACCATGGTTGTAATCTTTCAGCCTTCGTCGATGGTTTCCACAACATCGAAGCGGATGTCTGTCTAACAGCTTGCCGGCTGAGGAATAGTGGAGTCACATATAGAAACTCCATTCGACTGCTACGGAAAATCCTACTAAATATACAGTTTGTTTCCATCGACTTTTTACACTGTCGTAGATGAAGAGGCTTGATTGAGGCAGCATCAACTAGCCAAAATGTCCCATTAGATAACAAATTCGCTCGACTGAAGCGAAAGCGCCGTTGACGGCAAATTCGTCTTCACGCTTCAATTTTGAGACGATATCTTGTCATCTCCTTGAACAGTATCACAGAAAAAAAACCATACGTGAGGAACTTAATAAAATAGAGTAAAAAATCGATGGAGAGGAAGTAATCGATAGAACTAGCTGAGAGACAGGCGATACGAACGACCCGCATGATGCAGTGGTAAACGCGTTACTTCCCGGAAAGAGGAACAGTGCTTTCGTTTCCCACCGCAGACACCTGCGCTCCGGAGTTTTGTAAATATCTCAGCATCGTTGTGGTTTTTCCAAATCAAAACAGTTGCTTAATATATTGCAAAGAGTGCATCATAAAAAGGATAAAGCTGTCAGCATTGATCAATCCCTGAGGGATGCGCCATGCTTTCGACTTCACTAAACATTGTTGGAGGTGATTGAATGGGTATATAGCCTTCATAATGACTCGTGGTAGCTTACTCATGTTTCGACTAGTGCTGCTACCCTCCCAGACAGGTCTGGTACCAGTTCGCTGACCACAGAGGGATGAATAGCCTGGTGGGCCTGGTGAGCGGGGATCGATTCTATGTATATTGCAAGGCGCCTCCGACCACTGCGCTACACGTTTCACCTACCCCTACATCACACCTGTAATTAATGTGCTATGAACATGGAGAGCAAAAAAAGAAGAAAATGTGCAAGAGAAACAGAGCATCATAGGCCTACGTTTAGGTCTTTTAAGAAACCCAGTAATGAATCGATTGGCCTGAAACCAAGGTTCACTTTTTTTAATTTAATGTTTCTCTGAGCGCTGTTCTATGAAGCTGACAGAAGAATAATATAGCATAACCAGGTCAGGAATTTCGGGCTTATAATTTCATGCATCTAGAGGTTTCGCAATATCAAGCCGGACCTCAGAGTTCATACCATCGAGTTAGGTTACTCCACTCGAGCGGTGTTAATAGGGTGTAGAAGATTCCACTCGATAGGACTACGAAGACGCACATCACGAAGATGAACAGCTGTGAACCGTCGACTCTGATCATCGCGATTTTAAAGAAAACGGAGACGTCGAAAGGTTAGCTGGAAAAAATTGATACCATTTTCGCTTTAATTTATCAATTTCAGATGTAGATATTGATTATTCATGCCGAGTTCAAGTGAAAGTCAGTTAAAGAAAGAGCCATACTTTATGTAAAACGTTGTGCTAGTTGCTTTCTGTTCAGTGCTAGCACTGCTGTCTAGAGCACAATATGTTTCTGTTCTTGCATGACCGTCCAATTACTTGACTCATCTTTCAGTATTATATCTCGCTTTCTCGGCTATGCGAAGGTTCTCAGAGGTCAACTAGATTTTCACTGACGAACTGATAGACTGCTGTTCTCTGGTAGTTTAAAAGTTAATCATGTCAGTGGACCCTTGGTTGTCACTCTTACTATGGAAAGCTCGTTTTATAAACTACATCTTTTGCACATAACAGCTTGGGTTTTTCTACAAACATTAAGTGGAAAATTTCACCACTTGCTAGGACGTTCGCAAATTAATGTCAGGTGTTAACTTTTTATTTACTGCCTCTTATTTTTTCATGGTAGGGTACTATTTGTGATACAACCACAGTGATGCTGAGATATTTGCAAACTCCAGACCACAGGTGTCCGCGGTGGGGAACGAACGCGCTATTACCCTTTCCGGAGAGTAACGCGTTCACCACCACACCATGCGAGTCCTTCGTTTCACCTGCCTCTCAGCTAGTTCATTGGGCTGTATTCATGTAGGATTTATTGCAATTTCACTTTTGTATACATATTTTAGCGAGATATCCTCTTTTGAATGCTATATATATCATTACAACGCTCAATTTATGTAGTTTTCGCATTTGTGAAGTAAACTGAGTTATTGGCAGTTTTTAAAGGCCTTGAGGCAAAGGCTGCTTATGGACAGGGAAAAAGGGCGAGTCATAAACGTCATCGTTCTCGGGAATGGTTGTTCCTATTTTGTGACAAAAGAAGGGCAGGAAATAAAAATGAAGGTCGAAAATTATAAAATCAAAATCAGCAGAGCTAAGTGGATTAAAGGGACATTAAAAAAATAAGGCACTGAGGGATGAAAAAAATGAAGCGACGTCGTTGAGCTACTTCGCTATGGAAGAATGCAGCTGTTCATTTGTTGATTATCTTTATCTTCAAGGCGGCCGCGATGGTGCACATACATAAAGGTGAACGATGTCGTTCAATCCTTCGCTTGTCTGAGTGCTGTAATACATATGGTGAATATTGTAAAAAGTTTTCTTCAAACTACGAAGTCGTTCATATCGAAAAAAAAGAATCAATGAGATGTTTCAGGTAACGCAGTAAGTCCAAAGTGTTGGTAAAAGCATTGAAATTTAAGCTTGGGTAATGATTCTGTCTGGCTGATAAACTTGCCCAAGATCTTCAAGGCTTTATCTTCTGGAATTCAGTGGTGCTATGAATGCCTTTCCTCTCAAAATTTTTTTTGTTGTAAGGAGTTTTGGCTATCGTAAACGTAGTGGAGAAAAATCTGCACGTGACGAAATTTAGAGGAGGTTTTTAGAGAGGTGAAAAGTTTAGGTTTAGGGGAGATCAGAAGGAGGACGCGTATAGCGCAGTGGTTAGAGGTGCTCTGTACTACACCCGAGTTCAAGACTCACCAAGCCCTCCATCCCTCTGAGGTCGACAGATTGGTGTCAGACCTCTTTGGGAGGATAGCAACATTGACTCAATACGTCGGTAGGCCACGGCGAGTCATTGTATAGGCCAAATGTGTATTTAATCACCTCCAATGATGCTTGAAGAAGTCGACTGCATGGTACATCCCTCACGATCAAAGCTAAGAGCTTCACCCTTCATCCGTGAGGTGTAGGAGAGTATGCACCGTGTGAAATCTTTCCTTAATATTTATCTACTCATTTAATTATATCCAGAGAAATACAACCACAACGTTGCTGACATGTTTGCAAAACTCTGGACCGCAGGTATAAAATAAAAAGGTATAACATTATAACCAGAGATTTGTCTCATACGAGTGATTTTGAACCTGTTAATATCAAGGTTTTGAAATACATGATGACACGCATTGGCTTGGAAACGAATACAAGTGGTTAGCTCTCTATTACTGCAGGGTCGGACTGCTTTCCCGAACGCACGCCATAGGTATGCCTGCATCTTCATGGATTGCATTTTTCATTTCGATTCAGCGGATATCCCACAACTGAGGTATTGGATAGTATGGTGTATGAAAAGTTACCTCCAGTAGTTAAACACTTCTCCCTCCTTTCCTCCATTCCGCTAAACTTAGTGAAACGAACCCATGATCTGTGGTTTCCTATTTACAACGTAAACGGGCATTAAAACTAAAGGGCTTTACACCGAAGGCATAAGGGTATAAAGTGAGCGAGATCCTATGGATAATGACAGAGCCTAACGGAAACAAATTGAGGCCTTACTGATGATTTCAACGAGTAGGTGGCTCAGAATTGGAACAAGTACATCTATCACTTGTTATGTTTGCAGTTTTAACATTAAAAACAGCAACAGAGCTTGGGATGGTTGAAAAGAATGGAGGGGATTCGCGGAACTTAGTGGCTTCCACGAAACACTTTTCCCTCGCTTCTAGAAGAAAATCAAATCTGATGTTTACAAATATCATATAGATTACGAAACTTGTTACTCTTCTCCAGTAATAACTCACTAAACAGAAACCGTGGGAAAATATTTTCAACAGGAGGTCAAATTGGCATAGACGCTAGAGAGCACAGAATTTTCAAGTTTTACACAAATCTGCAAAATTCCAAATGATTCACATATCTTCGCTCATACTTCTACTTTTTGATTTCAAAGGATGTCTAAGCGCAGTGCTGTAGTAGAGGTCGAAGGTATCTGCTATGGCAGCCCAGCTTCAGGCTTGTGGGCAAAAGTCCATGAAGATTTCGTTACTGTCATTTTCCTCGTATGCCTAACGACCGCCCCTAATCTCAGCGAGTGTTTTATAAATGTTTCGTTCAAAGAGCTGAATTTAATCGCATATCGAACCATTTACATTTCTTCTTCTTCTCTCTTCGTATCTTCATTGGATATTGAGAATAAAAAAATGAGTCTGGTGTTGTCGAAACGTGTCGAATGACTCCGCCATGCAAGCCATCTTCGAATTTCTTGTAGAACACGAAGCAATGCAGCAATAAACATGTATGGATTGACGATTTAGCGGTTGATGACACTCTTAAAGAAATGCCTGAACTGCTCAATCTTTAGATGGTCCGGGAGGCATTACGCGCAGATAAGAAGGTTAGCACCGACTGGTATGAAATTTGCCATTGCATTTATGTCTAGGGTGGAAGCACCAGTAGCCGATCTCCGGCCATTACTCTGCTGAAGGTATGTAGATGATCGCTTCGTCACTTGCTCATCACGAGAGAACAAATGTTTTGAGTTATTGAACTAACAGTCAGAATACATTAAATTTATCCGCGATAAATCGATAGAAAACTGGCTTCTATTTCTGAACGTTCAAATTAACCTAATCGAAAACGGCTACATTACGAAGTACCGAAAGCCAAGTAGCAAAAACATACTGGTTCACTACCTCTTCTCTCACCCGTCACACACAAAATGGGCGCTTGTACGAAAAATGTTTCCAACAATAAACAATAACCAGCGTGTGCACAGGAAAGCAGGAGGAGTCCCGGAACTTGACGCAGTAAATAGCCATTTCTAATGACTACGAAACTGTAGCTCCTCGGAATAGGTGTAAAGAGAAACCCAGGCCCTCAAACGGTAACTCTGGCGATAATAACGGCCCGTTTATCCCGCCCTTCATTTCAAATGAAATAAGTGCAGTTATAAACCATTGCTTAAGAAAGGCCGGTTCAGAGAATTCGGTAACAGTAATTGAAATGCCCCCTAGTAATCTAAGACGCCAGTTAGTTATCAACTGCCGCTATGAACCACCTACGTACAACGCAAAATTGCATATTTTGTCCTAACGATAGAGACGATGGTTGCACTAGTTCGGGTAAAGTTTATCTAATCTCTTGCAAAGCGTGCGGAGACGAATAGATTTTCGAAACAGATAGACACTCCGCATCCGTATAAAAGATCAGCTAGTTGGTAAATTTAAAGTTAACCGAAACACCCCACTAGGCAGTTTTGCGCACTCATGCTTTCGATTCCTGTGCGAGCATCGTAACTTCTACTTCAAAATCTTGGTTTAGCATGTTCTCTGTTTGGTTATGAAGGTGTTGGGCTGAGCAGATTGCGGTCATCTTAACCTTTCCAGGCTCTTAGGGCGAAATTCGCTGAAACGTCAGTTTGTTCGTAAATAAAGAAATAAAACAACACTTCGTGTTTGCTCAACAAGAATATAAAGAATTGTTCGATCAATCGCGAGGTTAAAAGGAAGTCGGTCGTGGAAATTGCAAACATAAGCTGCTCTGCACGAGATTCTGATAATCGAGTGAGGTTAGAACTATAATAGCTTTGTGAGCACCTCCGAAGAAAATACAGTGCTTGATTGCTGCTGACAATTCAGAGCCGCCCGCTCCCATGCACTTTCCATTTACTTACTTGTTCATCTGCGCAGGTGAGCTATAGATCTTTAGGAGGCAACCGAGAACAAAGGTTTGAAAAATAAAGTGCAAAAGGTCAATCCAAGATGTCAATCGGAAGTGTTTTAGTGTTGGGCGATGAGCACTAGTGAAGTGAGGGATGAGAGTGAGAAAAAGGGGTGGGGCGAATGACTTGCTGTCTAGTCTAGGCCACGGCTATTCTTCCTACAATATCCCTCGCCTTCGTTAGTTAATAGATTTACAGTCCTCCATTGTGATTCTGTAGATAAATGTTAGAATACCGTTGTTGATTCTACGATAATGGCATAATAAAGCTATTATGCGCGAATTCACCTACGGCACATACAGGGAAGCACGGCGAGGAGGTCGTGGTAAGGACGAGAAAATCCGATGACAAGAATGTCAAAAATGGACATAAAACCAGATGGTAAGCAGACACAGACGCAGGAATATCGGTCAAAAAATAAGAGACGACTACTGAATTCGAAGGAGGATGAGATTACGTCTCCTTTAAATCTTAACATTCTCTTTCTTTCTCTTGAGTTGAAATAACACAAAAGTTGCATCGGAAAACCTCTAAAGAATTATCGACAAATCTCTTCGAACGGCGGAAAGAAAGTGTCTTGTAAATTTTGCGATATGACCCAATTAGCTTACCTCTAACCAGCAAAAATTAGGGTTACTAGACCACCATCGTATTCACATCAGAACAGCGAACCCTTTAGCACAAAATGGTGTCTGTAGCCTTAGTGAAGCTCGTCAGAGAATGTGCTTCTTTTCATCATCAAATTGAACGTCTTTCGCCCTAGTTTTGATTGCACTTTGTTATCAACGTTTTATGAGCGAGAGATCTTTCTTCGAACTTACACGGCATTGATATAAATTCTTATGCGGATAACGTTCCGGCGGGTTCCTCCTCTTCAAAGCCACGATGATTCGATTCGATCGTCCATAGCCGTTCATTCCTCCGATATTTTTCTTCGCGGTCGTACACAGTCGAATCTTCTGGATTGGAGCACCGCACGAATGAACGACCCTCATTCGGCAGTGTCCTTTTGTATAGGACGGCAGTTGTTGCATCGCCATTCAATTTCATCTTATCGATTCACTGCTATGAACGTCTTATTTAGTCAACAATTTGAAAGTCTCCGAAACTATTCGAACCTGAAAAATTCTTTTGGAAATCCATGAAACCGTAGCCTCAATAACATTATCCCTCTCACGGGTTTTTCATCAAATTCCTTATCACAAAAACGCATCGTTGAGAGACTGCATAGCTAACCATTTCCTTCTTAGCACAATCGCGATCCTCATCAGCAATAAGTGAATGAAAAACTTAAGCCGCAGCACACATAGCTCTCTTTCGATGTGGAGAAGGACTAATCGTGAAAAATTTGCCAGCTTTCTGGTTGTTCTAGGAATCACTGACGGATTTCGTAGTAATTCAAGTGTTTCTGGATTGATCTTATTTTCCTTTTAGAGTAATTTGATCACTACTGTACTATCAAACACTGAAATCCGATTAACTGTACTTTGAAACGAGTTACACACTCAGAGAGGCAGAAACCTTAGAGCTTTCTCGTTTTTACTTCCTCTACTCGAGAAGTTCAATGATCCAAAAGCCGCTCAAAAGCTTTCTCTTCAGAAAATGTCCAAGAAAACACTGTTGGACATCGCACTATCACCACTTGTGCAGATAATTTACTGTATTGTTAAAGAGATGATAGATTCAACCCAGCTCCGGCCTACGCATTCTACCTTGTATTCCAATTGATATAATGGGCAAGTTCATGGTACATCCGTGTCTTAAACGACAAATCATTAGTAGCTAAGTAATTTCCAGACAACAACGGCAATTCCCACGCCATCGCATGTGTTACTAAAGCTGAAACCTGATAGACAATTCAAAAAAAAACACTGAAAAATTAGACATTGAAAAGATCTAATAGGAGCATTATTCTTAGTGACCGTTTCTTTTTCAAATAAGGAAAACCTGCCCTCGTGAGAACTGATTCGTGCTTCGCATTTCGACCAAATGCGGGATGGCAATCTATAGCTGAATCGCTAGCACCTTTGAATCGAACCCCTCTTTACTATTCTCGGTGGTAGTGTAAGTACATCTGGTTCTCCATGTTAGTGCAGTGGCATAGGTTTGCTCCCAAGCTTAGATGACCTTGCCAGACTACCTTCCAGCCACCATTTGGCACTGAGATTTCAGGTAGGACGATAGAATATTATCAAGTTTATGTGCCAAAATTGTTTATTACTCGTGATAGTTAAAGCTTATTCGGTATGCGATATTTCACTTATGTGGTAGATTTATCACGGGAAAACAAAGCCCTTTAGACTACAAAACGTTAAGAAATAACTGCCATAACTGATATGACTCTTAACAATGAAAGAGGCAAACATGTAAGGAAATATCGCATAGGTTATAGAAAATGGATAGGTATAAGAATATGTTTGCAAAGATGCGATGCAGAAATCAGCTAAGCGAGAGGGCACCACTCTGGCGCAAGAATGATATGACATGATGTATGTGAAATTCGGAAGAAATAGAAAACGAAGAGTTTCAAAAAATGGGTAGCTCTGAAGAAACACAAGTCTCATTCTGTGTTCAGAAAAGATTCTGACCGGGCTTTGTTCAAAAGTAGAAGAAGGCAAAAGATGACGACATTCAGGCTTCTACCTAACGCTTTCCATCGATAGCAAGGTTTTCTTTCGACCTTTTAATACACTGCCATAGAATAGGCAAAAAAATTGGAAAATATGAGCAAATCTATAAAGTACAGAACTCACAACTCGCCATCCGGTGATAAAAATGTGAATGTCTCTGGCATTCGCGAGAGGTGTGCCTAGAAAAAAGAAACGCTCATTCGAATTAACAGCAACTTCAGCAAAAAACATAGCTTATCGACGGTAATACGAAGTGATTCACTTGTAATTTCAAAGTACGAACGACTGTGAGTTGATCAGAACACTGACTAACTCCACATCGGCCAGCCACCGTGCTTGTAGGCACACAGAACTCGAATGTGACGATGGGTGGGAATGTCGTATTTTTTATGATAAAATTTCACTTCTTTCTACCTATGCATATTTTGCTTTGACATTCTTATCTCAGTTCTCATTTCTTATCTTCTACGCAGTTCTTCGAAATCATGTTCTATTAAGCCAAGCCAGAAATGATAGTAGTTTTATTTTTATAAACACCAACGCATTGTACGTAAGCAAAGTTTTCCACTTTTGTTCAAACATTATGGGTAGTGAAGTACTACCACATTGTTCCTACAAACGAGGAACTCGCATGGTGTGGTGGTGAACGCGTTAGCCTCTGGAAAGGATAACAGCGTGTTCGGTCCCCACCGTAGACACCAGTGGTTCGGAGTTTTGCAAATATCTCGGCATCATTGTGGTTGTATTTCGCTTAGTAACCGCCATGAAAATTATAGAAGGCAGAAAACAAAACGTTAAACATTGTGATTTCAACTACAGCCATAGCTTAACTGGGTTCTATGCCGATTTGCGCTCCCCAGATCAACCCCGCTGACGGGTGATTGCTGTGGCAAAAAGATCGATAGAAATAACTGAGAGACGTGCGAAACAAAGGACCCGCATGGTGTGGTGGTGAACGCGTTACTCCCCGGAAAGGATAATAGCGCGTTCGTTCCCCACCATAGACACCTGCGGTCCAGAGTTTTGCAAATATCTCAGCAACGTTGTGATTGTGGTGATATTTCAGATAACACCTTGCCACCAAAAAATAGTAGGCAGTAAATGAAAATTGACGACATTATGCATAGTGTTAATTTTTGTTTCCTGCCTACTATAATTTTTCATGGCAAGGTGTGATGTGAAATACAACCGCAATGGTTCTGAGATATTTGCAAAATTTGGATCCTGAACTAGATCGAACCATTACTCTTTCCGGAGGCTCTAGTACTGCACACTGCACCACTGTGGTCCTTGTCTTGCGTTTCTCTCAGCTAGTTTTCTACCTAATGTTGCCATCAGCAATCACTCGTCAGCGTTATCGATCTGGGAAGCACAATTCGGCACAGAACTCAGTTAAGCTGAGGATGTAGTCGGAATCACAATGTTAACCTTTTGTTTGCTACCTACTATAATTTTTCACGGCAGACTATGATGTAAAATACTACCACAATGATGCTGAAATATTTGCAAAACTCTGTTCCCGAACCAGATCGAACCACGACTACCTTTTCCAATATAGTTCTAGGCAGTGGATTTAAATCCATTCTTACGCCTTAATATCTCAACTGAAAAGCATCGAACTTGAGCGCAAAGTCGCAAAAATAATATCGGAGTCATCAGAAGTCCGTTAACGATCGTACACTACAATGATAGTTTCGAATATTACATGGTAGAAATAAGAGCTCTGGAAACAAAAAAAGGTCGGAGACGATCTGTTTCAATTGCCAACAGATCCACATCTGGTTATTATAAAGCGGCCAGAAAAACTGTAAGTGTATAAAAAAGAAGTATCCATAACTTTGGAATAGAATTGAAAAACTTCATAAGTTGGTTTCAGATGGTGTGAATAACGAATGGCGATGGAGTGGCGTCATGAATTTCTCTTTTCACTTCTTTTTGGCTAGAAGAACTATCTGTTTCGTTCTTCCACCGCTTTGTTCGACGAAGAGCGGATTTTCCATGGCGGCAGGTTGGGGCAAGCATGAACAGAAACCGAAACACTTTTCGGACTGATCATATTGGCATCAAAAATGGCTTTTTATGACATTTAGCTGTTCTGCTCGTGGAATGTTTCGAACTAACTTCTTCCATCAAAGAAGATAAGAAGGTCTTTTCTAGAAATCGACAATGTGAATACCAATAACTTCAACGACGGTGACCAGCACTTGCCAGATATGGAACTGGATCAACCTGCCACACGTCTTGAATAGAACATTGTGAATGTTGAAGAAACTGCTAGCACGGAAACACATACCTAGCGCTCATTAAATTACCTCTTATGGATAGCCATTTCTACAAGCTGTACAACAAATTATCATCTATAAAATCTTCAACTATAAGGAGTATACTGACGCATTCAGAAGATTTGTTGGCTTAAAAACCCAGAGTTTCGTGATGATGGAATAGGTGAGCCTCTGTCTCAACGGAAGAAATGACAGCTTAATCATTAGCGTCTAACATATACCGAATGGCATGCATTGAGTGCAATGCGATCGAGTTAAATCCTACGCAGATTGTCAAAATTTGCGATAACGTGAAGAAATGCGTATGTTTCAAATTGAAGACTAGGGAATTCACTTCAATTTCCAGTCAACATACATTCGAACAATCGCAACCTCGATGGCATTTTACTTCTCATAATCTCAAAGTAAAATAATTTCGAGAACCAACGAATAAAGAACGAACTGCGAACAGCGATGCAAAGTGTTATCAGTTAAAAATGCAAAATACCATTTTCTCCAAGTTTTCTACTATGTTAAGTATGAATTCTCCTAACGGATTACCGCCTCATCGTGTTTGGGAGGTGTTACTGGGTGTCGGACTGCAATGTACAGCGGGGATTTATTCCTTGCAGGTCTCCTTAGCTGAGAAGGAGTCCGGCGTTTCCATCAGGAAGCCTAGCTAAGAGTAAACCAGTACCAAGATACACCACCGTCCTGGTATCAAAGTCGCATGGTGGTAAATCTCCCTCTGATCCACAAGGGCTGCGACCGCCTGTCGTGGTGACAACCTGGGGCAGACTTTGGCCAGGCTGACCCCGGGACTCCAGAGAACCGTAATGGCTTAACTAGCAAATTTCCGAAAAGTGGAGATTATGCTGAGGCCCGCACAACCAGTGAGGACGGGCCATTCAAGTATCAAGTAAGTAAATAAGTATGAATGGCAACGTTGCTCTTTTTTTTCAAATCACAGCTTTAACGATTTATTTTTAGGACATCCCTGTTTCTTCAAAGAAAGAAAGCAACTATGAAGAACACAGAAAATGACTCAATGGGTTGAGAGCATCTGTTAAATAACGACATTAGGTCTAGTCGGGATCTTCATTAAAGCTATAGATATTTCTATCAGCTAGCACAGAGCGTAGTAATAATATTTCGAAACCGACTTTCTCTAAACCTCGGTGTGACTAATCAATATGTACTCTTTCTTGATAAGCTTGCACGAGGTTGATAAATATATTTATTTATGCTATGCAACGTCGAGACGAACAACAATCATGGACCATCGACTCGGATCATCGGCTCTGAGGAAGACGAAGACGTCGAAACGTTAGCCGAAAATAAATATATTTATCAAACTCGTGCAAGCTTATCAAGAAAGAATACATATAGATATTTCATCGAATATGAGGCTAATGTTACACTAGTTCAGGCTCTGAGGAAGTCGAAATCGCCGAAACGTCAGCCATCGACCGACAACACCAGCAACAACGACAACGAAAATTTATACCACCCTCGCATCAGCTCAACAAGGTCAATTTACAAGTTCATATAAATAGATATTAGGTACTAGTTATCACATATTTAGGTGCACACGGAAAAAATAGTATCGTAAACAGTTGATCCTTATTCAAAAACTCCTTCCTTATTTTTCTTTCCCTCCCAGAACCTTCAAATTTCTCTTTTTTTTCACTTAAGTAAAAGCTTTTTCTCACCTCCATTTAAGAAGCATTTGTCCACTGATAGCTCTATTTGTCGAAGAAATTACGGTTCTATAAAGTGAAATCCCTAGTCTCATTTTAGTAACAGAGCGACGGCTAATCATTAACATGACATTTTAGTGTGTTTGCCTAGATTCGTTAATATTTTGAAGTAATGCTCTTATTGGTAAACGTGTTTTTAAAGTAACATTCATAGAAATCAATCAACGTTTAGTACGTTCAGCATCGAAGCAGCAGAGCCCGGTGAAATGAGCTGCGATGCGTTAGGAAAATAGCTTCTTTCTTCTTAGAAACTATCAAGAAATACAACCACAACGTTGCTGAGATATTTGCAAAACTC
>UYYA01003824.1:0-272494 GCA_900624975.1 Angiostrongylus costaricensis | reverse complement strand
AACGAACGCTCCCCGGAAAGGACAATAGCGCGTTCGTTCCCCACCATAGACACCTGCGGTCCAGAGTTTTGCAAATATCTCAACAACGTTGTGGTTGTATTTCGCTTAGTACCCTGCCGCGAAGTTGTAGTAGGCAAAAAATAAAAAGGTATAACATTGTGATTTCAACTACAGCCACAGCTTAACTGGGTTCTATGCCGATTTGAGCGCCCCAGATCAATCCCGTTGACGGGTGATTGCTGTGGCAAAGATCGATAGAAATAGCTGAGAGACGTGCGAAACAAAGGACCCGCATGGTGTGGTGGTGAACGCGCTACTCCCCGGAAAGGACAATAGCGCGTTCGTTCCCCACCATAGAGACCTGCGGTCCAGAGTTTTGCAAATATCTCAGCAACGTTGTGGTTGTATTTCGCTTAGTACCCTGCCGCGAAGTTATAGTAGGCAGAAAATAAAACGGTATAACATTATCAAGAAATAGTTTGAAGAAAAAAGACTAGCATGACAAATTTAATGAGCGAGAAGCCGATATGGTGAGAAAATAAGCTGTGGATTTAAAGCTGTAACAAACTGGCTTCTCTTCCAGAAAACAATGGTGATACTCAGATGCGCTTTATATTTATCTTACTCGACATTAACACTTGGGTTCGGATGTTGTGTAGGTTCCAGCACTTCCTCCATTCATTTCGTTTTAACCGTCATCCATAAAGGTATTTATTTCAGGTTTCGACAATGGGCTCAGCTGGAACTAGAGACTCAGTTGTTTCCTCTCTTCGCATCGAGCTTAAGAGCTAGGCGAATGTGATTTTGTAATTCTGAAATATTCGTGCCAGGGCGCCACATGTCATCACCACAGGCTGTCGTTGCCCTTTGCGAATCGAGAAGAAATGTGCTGTCTTACGAAGTCAGTTATTCCATGACGGGTGCGATTCTTGAAACAGCAGCGAATCTTACGATTAGCCGATCGACTGTTTGAGGACGATGTAGCAAGCCGATTAGACTTTTCATATTAGACGAGGTTGTTACCAACTTCTGTCTAGGTTACTTTCCAAATCTTCGTCATCAAGGGAAGAAACAGCGACGGGATATACTTCTCTTAACGAACTAGTATTTAAAGAGGTTTTATAACAAATGAGGAAAAATGAGTTTTCGCGATCTCCTGTACACATTGCCATTAAGAAAATTATCATGACAAAGATCGCAGCTAGGATATGCTTGGACGGGTTATAAGCATATCGATTAACTAATAATCCGAATTAAGTTGGCATCATCGTGTTATTCATCGAAAGCAGTACGTTTCTTGTATGAGCTGTTGTTTTCTTAACGTAACAAAAACTGGTCCAATTTTAAGAATACAAACTTGGCAGTTTAAGATGTTAAAAAGAAAACGGTTCTCCAAAAAGCTGGAAAATCTCAACATTCAGCTTGTTAGTTATTTTATTTAAACGTTTGAGTTTCAATCTGAAGTTTACCTTCGGCCACTTTTGTATTCTAGTATTGTATTACAAATGATCTGTACGACACGCATTTGCTATGTCTCATAAAAATTCAGTCTTCTGATGTGAATTCGACGGCCTAATCGCAATTCTCGGAGTCGTAGTCAAACATCCTCGGCCGACGTGGATTAGGAGTGATGTTCACCGCAGGCGACCGCTGCCCCTGGGGCGTCAACCAATCCGTTGCGGAGTGGGAAACGTCGGCGCCCATACTTCACCTTATTTTCGTCGTATAGAAGGTTAGGTTATGAGGAGTGGATATGAGCAGTGGGAAATGAAAATCTTCATCAATAAAAACCACTCCTAGCACAACGGGATTCATCTCGACTTCCAAAATCGATCTGTCCAATTCATGGACGTGCTAGCAAAATTGTGCTCTTTACACAAAGCAGGATCCTTTTGTGGTTACACTATTACCGACTAATGCTATCGCACTCGAAAAGGCACTGTTTTCGTTCGTGCTTTAAATGGTTGTTATGAAATTAAGGGCATGTGTACACAGTGCTTAGAGGTGCTTTGGAATACACACGTGGCCGTTGGTTCAACCCGGCGTCCTGGGTGCACCAGGTCCTCCATCCTTCCTGTGTCAGTAAATTACTGCCAGACTTGTCTCGCAGGATAGTAGCAGTGAACTCTTACACCAATAAACCACAGAAAGTTAAAGCCAAATTTTCGCCTCTAATGATGTTTGATAAAGTCGAATGCATGGCGCATCCCTCAAGGATTGATCAACACCGAGAGCTTCACCTTCTTTTATCCGTTGCATGAAATTGTGCTCTTGAAATGCAGTTTTAACACAAAGTTCATTGCTTTTATTTTTACATAACCCAACGTCACATATTGTGCGGTTGCTAGCACTTCTTTCGTTTGCGTCGTTTTCTCGCATTCGTTAACGGCGAAGGTCTTTGGATTTGTGTGTGTGGCTTCGGCTAGCACTTGAAGACTGCCTTTCTAGCGAAATTAGTTGAGCACTCGTCCAATTTATTTTCTCTAAAGTTCTTGGATTCGCTCTGATAGACCGTTTCCATTGCAGACATCCTTCGGATTTTCTGGATCTAAAGGAGTTCTTCTTCAATAAATTTGGCGCCGATTTCCCGATGCGAAAGGAATAGCAAGAACGGTGGTCACGGCATCCTGTTGAACCAGGGCATGCCCGTATTGAATGACATCTCCATCGGTGCACTGTCTGCGCCTGTTTCATAAGTTTATGCTATTATATAAATACTATTAACAGTGTAGTAGCTAAAGCATAAAAATATATTGATAAGTGCATTAAATGGATTAATACGGCATTCCAGTAGATTATCTTGCATAATGCATAGGCATAGAATCGTGTAACGTCTGTTGCATATTCATAACCATTTTTTAATAGTGTCTGGCTATTACACTAAATTTTATCGCTCATAAATGTGAAGTGGTTGATAGAAGTCCTCGTTCATTGTTAGCTAGATAAACGACACTAAAGGGCCTCTTATTCTGACTGAGTGCGTGTCATGAAAGCCTTTGAAAAACGGCTAATGAAAAATGGATCGCAGAATCGAAGATACTTTCTTGTTAACTCATCTTGATATTAGCCATATATCGACATCACCTCTGGATTAATGGATTGATCGACGGTTGCCGAAATCTGTCCTCTTATCTTCCCTTTTTACGGTAACGATGATGTGTTCGTACAAGGGATTCATGCATGTTCAACTCATCTACAGCTATCCGAGTTGTGTGGAGTTAAATGGATGGTTGTTGCTTGAACTACTCAATAGCTGGATGAGTTTCGCGACGTTATGGATTCTTCAAATCTGCTGCTTCCTTTCTGAATCTATTTTGTCTACATAGCTGTTATCATGTGGTAAATGCATTTTAGAGGATGGTATCAATGAGGAACTTGAGGATAATTCCTCAAGGGATACTTGCGAATCGGGCCTATTTCTCCTTTCATTAGCATCATTCCGTTTTCCTTATTTCTCACAAAGTTGATCAAGAAGTCTCGGCGTACAACATACGTTCCATTAGTTAGAAAATACTCTTCGTCAGTGTTTCCGGTGAAATAGAGTTTTCATGATGTGGAAAAGGAGTCGTTCCCCTAGCCTTCCACGTTGAATTCAGAGAACAACTTCTTCTACTTCTTCCAGTTCTTACCAAGGAAAGACCATGACGACGGTAAGTTGATGATTTTATCTCATGAAGATTTGGGGAAGAGCAGAGAGAGTTTGACTCACTTCGTGTTCACCACGTGATGAATGGTTTCTTGCGTTACAAGGTACAAGGCAACGTTGATAAGTATAGCTTCCCACATTACACCATAAGTATAATATGCTTCTCAAGTTTTTCTATTGATATAGAGTTGGAATCTTTAATAAGGCCAAATGGTAGAAGGCACGATCTTTTCTGTCCCATTCATAAGATATAATGTCTTGGCTTAGTGTTCTGCGGCAGAAATGCAAGCTGATACAAAGGCGACAGAGATGACAAAAGATCGGCCTCTTCTCAGTCAACCTCAATGCTCATCGGTATAGGAGTAGCGCAGATTTTTAGAATAAGGCACTTCAGATCATAAAAGAACATCACTCTTCACCACTATACGAAATTGGGAGCAGAACGACTTTGAGAGACCCCTAACGGGAGTGAAGCTAGTGGATGTGATTTGTAAAAGGCCGTTTGCAATCAAACATGGTCAAAGGAAAACTGATTAAGGAAATAAACAGATGAAATCGAAGCAGTGGTTGAGTGAAATGCGATATGTGCGGACGTCGACCAGATACTGGCCGTCAGCAACACATTCGTCGAACAACACATCCGTACTTCGGCCATCGAAGGCGGAACATTCCGCCCATCACAATGACTGACCTCGACGACGTCGCAGTTACTGCTGTAATATGATCATCTCTCTCGCAGCCACCATAAAAACATGAACGGAATTCTGGAGCATATGGTAGTTAAACTGTAGAATAGCTTAGCCAGCAAACAGAGTGTATGAATGTCTCCTTTGAAAAGAAGCGACATAACGCTTTTTAGAAATGATTTCCCTTAATTTTGAGCACTTTACTTTGCTCCTGCATACAAAAATACGAAACACAAAAACAAGCCCAAAGTCATTGTTATCCATTAAACATTAACTTCAAGCGTCCTATTTTCGAACTTATATCTCCTGTTTTCTAATGTAGCTAGGTTTTCCCTGGTCCTGCTTACCTAGCCAGTTCGATTCGCTGAATAAAACGAAGAGCTACTATAGTGCGGACACATTTGCAAAACTCCGGACCGCAGGTGTCTGCGGTGGGAAACGAACGCGCCATTGTCCTCTCCGGGGAGTAACGCGCTCACCACCACACCATGCAGGTTCTTCGTTTCGCCTTTCTCTCAGGAAGTTCTATTAATCTTTTGCCATCAGCAATCAACCCATCGATTGTGATTATAACTATAGCCTCAGCATAACTGGGTTCAATGCCGATTTGAGCTTCCCAGATCAATCCCGTTGACGGGTGATTGCTGATGGCACCGGTCGATAGAAAAACTAGCTTAAAGACAGGAAAAACGAAGGGCCCGGTGGTGGTGAACGCGTTAGCCCCAGAAAGGGTAATAGCGCGTTCGTTCCCCACAGCATAGCAAATATCTCAGCATCGTTGTGGTTGCATATCGCATTAATACCAGCTGTGAAAATTTGTAGTAAGCCAGCAAATAAAAAATGAACGTTTATAAATTGTTATTTACACATAAATTTTTTTCGGTATTCTAATTTTCAAAGTTTGGGAAAGAAATTCCACTTCTTAGATTGTTTTACTCAAGCAAGCAACCAGAAAGATCGAAGAGCAACCTGGATAAAAACCAACTTGCTCAACCGTTTTGCGTAACGAAATATAGGCCTTCAACAAAAAAGAACAACGAAAAATGTCTTGTGTCTGTGTCTCTGTCTCAAAACTACAAAAGTTCAAGATTTCACTGTGGTGTATATGCAAGATTTCGTGCCCTTGAAAAAGATTTCCATAATGTTACGGTTTTTATAAGGGCGTGTTTGGCCCAGTGGTCGGTGGCGCCCTTCAACGCACACGTGGAATCGATCTCCGCGCACAGAGCCCACCAATCCTTCCATCCTTCCGGAGTTGGCAAATTGATGCCAGACTTGTCTGTGAGGGCAACAGTACTGGCTTAATACATCGGTAGGCCACTGCGAATCATTGTTAAGGCCAGAGATGCATTTAATCACCTTCGAAGGTGCTTAGTGAAGTCGAATGCATGGCGCATCCCTCAAGGATTGATCAACGCCGAAGGCTTTATTCTTTTGTCCTTTTGCAGTTCTCATTTTAATTAACAAAATTTACTATGAAGAAAAAAATGTTTAGGGAAAGGGTTCCACTTTTGAGGACGCAGGTGCATATTTAAATCAATGCGCATTTTCGCCAATGCATTTTGGCTTCTTGCTAGTTATTAACTGCGAACACTTATTTCTCGTTCGGTAAGAGTTTCGCCTTTTTCTTGCCCATTATTTACACGTTAACTAAAATATTCTCCACAAAGATAAGTATATATTATAACTGCTCGTACTGAGGCAATAAACAGGGGCCCTGTATGTTTTATACACTATTTAGTGTGCACTAATTTGATCTGTTGTTTGTAAACTAGAATGCGGTCATATTCCTCCATAGTAGCGTTCTCTTCCCATAGAATCTCATGCAATATGGCTGCTTCCAGAAAATAAGTCCCACACTCGTGCCGTAAAGTTTGAGAAGCTACATCCGAGCACAGCCTACTTCACCACGGAATCTTAGTGGTGATGATTCTTATGCCTCCAGAGAAAGAAAGCACAATGGGCACCTGTAGTCCCAGACACCTCTGGAATGAAGCAATGGGAAGGTATCAAGTATCTGAGGTGGAGAACGGTAGAAGACGCAAGTAATACTTCGAATTCGAATATAATATTATTTCACATCGCGTTAGTATTTTTGACTTCTTACCAGTGGATGGCAATGAGCCAGACCTGTAGTATTTTCTCCTGATTTCGGATTTTTGACTAAGTCAAAGTGCTGAATACAATCGGTGGACACACAAAGACAGTAACAAAAGTCTTCATAGGCATGCTCAGACGTGTTTGAAAGATATATAATGTAATTCAGCGCAACAGAAGCAGAGGGCCTATCCGTTGAATCCACTTGGCTTCTCGGTGGAAATAAAAATAGGCGCTTCTTGTATAGGGACTGCGCACCGTCATATTAGGAGGCGCCATATAGTCGAAGAAAACTAAACGATGTGAGACCTTTCACATGAGAAAGACCTGCACTCTCTTGTTATATAATGCGAAAAATATTCCATCCTCTGTGGCACGTGTGGCGCAGTGGTTGGAGGCGCCAATGCAACACACACGTGGAATCGATCTTTGTACCCACGGCCTAACAAGCTTTCCATCTCTCCAGAATCTGCAAATTGGTACCAGACTTGTTTGGGAGTATATTAGCACTGGTTCGGTACATCGGTAATCCACCGCGAGTGATGTGCACTCAATCACCTCTAACGATGCTAAATGAAGTCGAATGCATAGCGCATCTCTTAGGGATTGATCAAAGCCGAGAGCTTTATCCTTTTAGAGCTTTTATTCCAACCTCTTAATGATTTCTACGTAAGTAAGACCGTTTTTCTATTGGTAAAGTGTTTTTTTTCCTTAACAGATACTTGGATAGCTGGATGGCCCATTCTCACTGGATGTACGGAGCCTAGCAGAATTTCCATTTTTTTAAGAGCTTTGCTGGTTTTAGCCATTGTGGGTCCCTGAAGTCGCAAGGTCAACCTAGTAAAAGTCTGCTTCAGTTCGTCACCACCATAGGCAGTCGCCGACCTTGTGCATCAAAGGAAGATTTACCACCATGCGGCTAATTTGATACCAGGACAGTGGTAGATCCTGCTCCTAGCTGAGCTTCTTGATGCGAACATGGGACTCCTTCTCAGCTTAAGAGACGTGCTCTGGCGATGACTCTTCCCGCTTTACATCGTAGTCCGACACGCAAAAACACTTCTCCGCCATGATAAGGCTGAAAAACGTTGGTAGACTTTGGAAGCTGGGTTTAACCACGGTGTCAAAAAGCAGTAGGAGTATCCAACCTGTCATATGTGGTTGTGTCTGGCCAAGAATCTTTCTCAATGAGCATGAATAATTTATAATAATTCAACCATAAAGACGACTGTCTGTACAAGGACCCGAAAACTGCTTAACACAGCTATCCGAGGATTCAGAAATGAATCAGCTAGACCAGCACTCAACGACATTCCTAAAGTAGATAAAGTCTTTAAGATGCAACCAAAACCACACGCAAGCCTGAAGTCTCAAGAATAGTGGCCCACAACTAGCCGAATTAAAGAAGTGCTGGGATCGGAAGGTTTTGTGACGGCCTATAAGATCGTCGAGTTAGTGCCCTTAATTTCTGACCGTCAACGTAGATCGGAGCTTCGGCTCGCTTTTCTCACTTGTTGACAAAGTTTACTCCTTGCATCGTTTTTTCGACTGCACATTCAATAAGGTTGCGTGATCTTCCATCCTGCTTACGTAGCCACCAGGTTGCTGACGCATACGTTAAAGTGGAAAGGATCGTGGAGTCGAAAAGGTGGGCACGGAGTCGGGTGTTCTTTGTTTTCTTCAATACATCCTCGATGCTCTTGAAAGCTCCTCAAGCCGCTCGTTTCCTTATGCTCAACTCTGCCGCTACGTCGTTGACAACGCTGATTTTCCGAGCAGTGTAGATGGAGCTGGAGCATTCGGAGATATTCATTCCGTTAAGTATAAATTGAGTATATGAAACGAATCCATAACTCATGGGTTTTTTTTGCGAGATTTAGTCGAAGGCCAATCTTTCCACAAGCCTTATCGAAGTCGGTAAGCGTTAGTTCCACCTGGATTAGACTTGGTGTCATAAGAACGGTGCTATCAACAATGCGATGGTTGAATTGCCGACCATCGATTATCACTCCCATATTGTCCCATTCCAATGTTTGCACGAAATTTATAAAGGCAGCGGTAAAAAATTTTAGTGAGGTGCTATCGCCTTGCATAACCCACCTTTTGACGCCGATGTTAATCTTAACTCTTTTATTTACTGCCTTTTTCTTCTTAATGGGTATGCTGTGAAATATAACTCGTATGAAGTGCTGAGATATCTGCAAAACTCCGGACCACAGGTGTATGCAGTGAGGAACGAACACGCGCTGTTGTCCTTACCGGGGAGCAGCGCACTTCACCACTACACCATCCGGGTCCTTCGCTTTGCATGTATCTCAGCCGATGTTAATGTCGTTGTATAACGGTGACATTTTGATTATGGAATTTTTTCATAGCTCGCGAAGAATCTTTCTGTACTGAGCAGGGACGATCCGGCTGTCCACAGCTCTCATGACTGCTTCTATCTAATTTAAATCAAAAGCTTTCCTTAAATCGATGAAGGTGAAAAAAATCGGTCTATTGTACTCTTGCGATACTTCGTAATCAGTCCTAAATGGAAGTCCTGTTATCATGTAGATGTGGTCCCTCGTACTGATTCGCCTTCGAAACCATGCTTACTCATATTGTTGTCATCACCCAGTGTTCTATCAATTCCATTTAGGACGACTTGGCTGAACAGTTCGTAAACAGAGGACAGCAACTAGATTGGGCAATAGTCACCGATGTCGAAAAAATCACCCTTCTTAAACGATGGCACGATCTTACTGGAATTATTCCTTATTCCACTGAATAGGAACCTTGCATTCTGAGAGCTAACCAGAAAAAAGCTGAGCCACTGCTATTATGGTGACAGGCAGGTTTTCCAGGCGTTCAGATCTGTCCTGTTTGGACGTGGTGTTGTTCTATCTTTCAATGACGAAATAACGAAGGATCAAATAGAAAAAAATTAGAATACGTAAATAAGCTGAGAGCTTACATTTGAAATTTTGAAAAGTTTTACGTCTTCTTCGTTTTTGAATTGCTTTATTTCAAATCTTAACTTTGTGGATATATCGAAAAAGGGATAAGGGCATTAGATTACGTCAGAAAGAGAAATGAGCTCTAAAATGAAGAAAAGCAGTGACTAGTAGCGCTTGCCTTCAAGAGGTCTCAATTGCTCCTAAGGATACCGCACTCTCGTGCCAAGGTGGTCGGTCCCATACTGAAAGCCGGGGTAAAAATGCAACACTCCAAATTTAATCACCTACAGGCAGCAACAACCGAATGCCATATTGTTGTGAGAGTTTTTATCTATTTCCTGATGAAGGCTTCCTACTCGCAAGTGAGGGCGAAAATTTTGTACTACTGAAAATAGACTTATACGAAATCCAGAATTCTTCTGGAAATCATTTACAAAAATCTGAAGAAGCAGAAAACTGAAACGAATCTTTGGTTTCTTAATGTCGTGTATTAAGCTTAGCTATAACGTTTACTTTTCAGAATTGCTGGCGAGGACAAAATTTTTCGAACAGAGGATTTTAGAGACATGTTATTCACACATTTTCCGAATTCTTAAAGATTTCAGCCCTTCATTGGCGTACCACCTCTTCGCGTTGTTCCGTGTGGAACTACATTGTGCAACGGGAGTTTTTGTTCTAGCAAACGGCTAAGAAAAACTTTGATCTTTTAATCATAATTTTAACTTATTATTTACTGCCTACTCTTTTTAACGGCAGGGTATACATTGTGAAATACAACTTTAATGATGCTGAGATATTTGCAAAACTCCAGATCGCAGGTGTATGCGGTGTGGAACGAACGCGCTATTGTCGCTATTGAAGTTACATTTCACAATGTATACCCTGCCGTTAAAAAGAGTTGGCAGTAAACAATAAATTAAAATTGTGATTATAACTGCGGCCTCAACTTCACTGGGTTCGTTGCCGATTTGGGCCCCCTAGATCAATCTCGCTGACGGGTGATTTGCTGATGGCAAAAGATCCATAGAACTAGCTGAGAGACAGGCGAAACGAAGGACTCACATGGTGTGGTGGTGAACGCGTTACTCCCCGGAAAGGACAATAGCGCGTTCGTTTTCCACCGCAGACACATGCAGCCCGGAGTTTTGCAAATATCTGATGTTTTATTCCAAAAGTCCAGTCGGAGTAAGTGAATTTCAGAAATTGCTACCATCGTGGTAACAACATAGTCAGGTAAGTGTTGACGACGTGAGGAAGCGCTGTGACAGTGTTGTTTTGAGACTTCAGGAAAAGAAGATCTTGATCATACAACGAATCACTGTGGAGCTAGGTCATCCTAGTATCCACGAATCCAATGCTTTCTAGTTAAAAAACTTTTTTTATATTTCAAACAAGCAGAAAGTCATTTCCTAAATTTGAGCATAAGTTCAGAGAAGTTCTCGTTGAGAACCGACGTGGAGTTTCAACAGTTTTCTTAAAGTCGAGCCATTTACTAAGCAGTCCATTTCAAGCCTAGATTGCTTTATAGCAATTCCAAGCCAGTTACAAAGTGCAGTTTTGCGAAAGGAACAAATCTCTCATCGTCGTCGACAAAAAGAACTCGATAGACCTGACGATGAAAAGTGAGGTTGTTGAGACTTGCCTGAGTGCAATCTCAAAGGCGAATGCTGTTCGTGCTAAAGACGCATCGTCGTTGCTTTATGGGGGTGTCGTTGTGCATTCGAAGCCGGCATCCGAAGACTCTGACAAGGATGAATTGTTGGGTGGCCGGGTTTCGCCATCACAACATTGCAAATACTCACCAGCAACAGGAATTTGTAGATAGATGTGTCACGAGTGAGCTCTGAAGTTGCACATATGTCTATCGGGAGATTTTTCTTGCTAAAATATTTCCTTCGTGAAACGTTTAATGTCACGACGACTATCGTATGCTTTTAATAAAAGAAAGCAACACATTTTCTTTCTGCTGCGCTATTCATTACTATTACAGCATTCGATGCACGTCAATTCTGACAGATATTTATGAGCCTACGAAGGGTTGACAACAAATCTAAAAACAAGAAGAGATGTGAAACATAACGGAAGGACGATTTGCATCAGATGGTGAAGGTGACCATCTGTGTTAAATGGCACTTTGATTACTATATAGGAAAAACGACTTTAAAATTAATGAAGTGAAGTTAAAGTAGACTAGATAGACTATAGACTTTTGATAAAGTGTGAAGGCTAGTGAGAGGCAAGCAAATAGGAAACAATAGTCGACGAAAAATTACCCCTGCGAGGTGTAGAACGGAGTTTTGCAAAAATCGCGAAATGCATTAGGACATCAACACAGGACGAAAAGAGCCAAAATTTATGAAAATGGGATGACTTCGAAGAGCTCTATGGTACTTCCCTTAAATATTCATTATACTAAATATAGACTACATCTACAATTTTTCTCCACCATCGTGAGAACCATACGATGCACACGGTCCAAAGTGCATACCCACACATAATTTTTGCAGTTTCTTCGGACTTTTCGCTCTGAATTCGATTTTTACTATGTGCACGATACCTGTTCTTATATGTTCTTTTTACGTTTTCTTTCCTACCCATATATTTTTCTTTCTATTTTTCATGCTATTTTGGAAGAATCGCGTGTAGATGGAAAATTGCTCAGTCGCGATGCTTTCGATCTTCAGCAATCGCCTTCTCAACCCACATGAAGTGTAGAGAACATTTATAGAAGCAAATACCTCACGGCTATATTTTCTACCGACTAAAGGAAGTTTTATTTATTGTAGTCGTTGAAGACTTTCCGCCGCTGTTCAACATTTCTCGCTAAGATAGTACACAACGAGATCCTGAAAGCAAACTGTCCAATCCTACGTCTTTCCAGATGCAATCAAAAGATGTCGCTTTTCTTGGTTGAAATCCAGTACTAGAAGGAAGAGGGATATCTCCTGTTTAATTTATAGTTGTATCAAATTAACCACCTTCGCAAAGACTCTTTGTGATACTTCATTTCAGACGACAACCATTATTATTGTAAGAACCAACCATTATTGATCACTGAGGTTGGAAAGGAGTGACCAGACAACGATTTCGTATGATAGCTGATCAAATGGATAGCCCAGGACATTTTAGAGTGTTCCCTGCAATGTGTTTGTCATTCTGTTAAGCGAAAAAATTTTCATTTAAGAAAGTATGCGAAGGATACACTATCTAATGAGTCTTTTATCGTTAGTTCTTTTCGTCAGCGTGAAAGTTTACTAGGTGATGATCTGGTTTTTCCCTGAGCAACCTAGATATTGATTGATTGATATTCACCTGTCGCTCATCACCTAGGAAGTGTTTTCTTCTTTGTAGCCAGTGACAAAACTATTTTTGATGGACTTTGCTGGTCACGAAATTAGATTTCATCGGCTTGATTTAGGAGAGCGAACAAGAATTCGAAGACAAAGAAAACAATGAAAAATCTATTGTCCCTCTACTCGATGAGTAATCTAATCTGAACTCGGAGCTGCGTGCTCACAACTCATACGTCATAGTGCATTTTAGTGAATCAAAAATGATAGTGGACCTGAAGTGGGTCTAAATCTTTCGCTTGGATCCATGAACCTAACACATTTTAATGAATTGTTCATGGAAAGTATACTGGACCAATTCGTGTGAACGACAGAAATACGCAATGTTAACTTTTTATTTACTGCCTCTTACAAATTTTTTCGGCAGATTATTCACGGTAGTATGTGTGACTCAACCGTAATGATGTCGAGATATTTGCAAAACTCCGGATCGCAGGTGTATGCGGTGGGGAACGAATGCGCTATTACCTTTTCCGGGGCTAACGCGCTCACCACCACAGCATGCGGGTCCCTCGTTTCGCCTGCCTCTCAGCTAGTTTTTAATCTGTATCTTCGTTACGAAGGACCAGCATGATGTGGTGGTGAACGCGTTAGCCCTCGGAAAAGGTAATAGCGTATTCGTTCCCCACCGCATACATCTGCGGTCCGGAGTTTTGCAAATATCTCAGCATCACTGTGGTTGCGATAGAAATACTATTTGTAAACTACTTTTTTGAGTAGGACTCTTGCTACATCAGTAGTAATGCCGTAGTAATATGAGTTGAACAATGCAAAAGTACAGGTATCCTGTGTTAGCTTAGTCGTCCCTTATATATAATTTCTATTGAGCGGTGCCAACGTCTGCAACACAGTTTCATAGGTTCATGTGCCTTCTCAATGGTTCATCTTTTGCGGTAACGTAGAGGTAATCGTTTAAAAGGAAATATCGGTTAAATCAGCATGCGGTACGTGACGGGCTTTGAATTTGATAACGAGGGCGTAGGTTAAACACCACTGGATTGATTGAAATTCAAGCCACCAGAATCCATTAACTCTAACAAGATTTCATGTGCCCCTATTAAAACAGCATGCTTCTTCCCAAAAAAGTGCAGCCTCAGTGGGAACATCCTACACCATGCAATAAAACAGCAGGTTTTTGAATGGGATTTGTGGGACATCCAGAGTCTTTTAGTGTGGCAACTTGCCGAGTTATTAATTCCTAAATTCTAAATCGGCCGAAAGACGAGAGGTATGGCCAGGATGCTAGATAAGGAAGAGTTCCATAGCACAGAACGGTGTACCTCTGTTGCGTTGGTAGTGTGAGGTGCCGCAACGCCGTGCGACATCCATTTATCGAGCTTCTTCTACTTTTCAATTTTCTTCAGATGGTTGAAAACACTCCTCGAGCAGGTGTGTGTGTGTGTATGTGTGTGTGTATGTGTGTGTGTGTATGTGTGTGTATGTGTGTGTATGTGTGTGTATGTGTGTGTGTATGTGTATGTGTGTGTGTGTGTGTGTGTGTGTGTGTGTGTGTATTTACTTACACTATGCTCTATAATTTTTATCATCGTTAACAGCAAAAGGGCATCTCAGCGACCTCCGTCATCTTCAAGGCTGAATTCAGAACAATAAAATTTTTCAACGTTGGATGGAGTAATCGTTAACACTTCCTGGTACCACATCTCATAAATACTTTGGGCTGCTTGACTATGCTACGATCGCATTTGAATTCGGCCTCAATTTCTTAGCTGTGTTAGAAAATAAAATGCGCCGAGATACATACAAGAAAAATAAGGTTACAAACCCTGCATTAATTGCCGAACAACCTAATATTAATGAGAAAGTTGTTCTTCGTATTCTTGTTGAGAAAACGAGGTGTTATTTTTATTCTTTATTTACGAATAAGCTGGCGTTTCGGCGGATTTCGCCTTACTCAGAGCCGCTTTCTATGAGGCTTCCATTGAGTATGTCGCGTGAAGACCAACCGAACAGAATTTACACGGAAGCGCAATGTGGAAGTATTCCGTCAACACTTAACCCTGGCTGACTTGACATCGGACAATGGTGAGATGTCCGCACTTTCCGAGCGTCATCCCTGCACATCTATTACAGCGTGTTAATGGTGCTTCTAAATCGGATGTTTCTATTTACGATTTTCTTCAATATTTCACTCAGCCTGAATTCCACATATTAGAGAAACAAAAGCTTTTACGACCTTCGTTTATGAATGAAATAGGCTTGCCTTTTCGAATCCATTTGTATTCATGTCAAATGAGCTTAAAGTTTTGGCTGATTTATTTTGTACAGAGCCCTACTAGCAATTACCAAAGCTGTGGAAGCGCTCGACATTTCCGGACGTAATGCCATCTAGTGGTAAATCTGTATTACAATAATGTCTAGTGAATCGAGCCAATTTTGGTTCCGTGGCTACCTTCTCATTTAACACGGTGAGAGCCGAAAACCATACCAAAATTGTAATACCTTTTATGCGAATAAAAGGACCCAGAACAGCTTTAATGTTCGATGGGCGTAAATGAAACTAATCGGGCACGTATTCGATTAACGTTTTGGTTAAAGGATTTGCGGCGAGCACAAGTGATAATGATATTAGCAGCCTAGAAATGAGGGTTATGTCGATCTTTTGTTCAAGTGCTTTAAAACTAGATATGGAAACACAATTTTCCGAGGTCAGCCTGAGCAAAGTCTGCCCCAGGTCTTCACCATCGCAGGCAGTCGCAGCCTTTGTGGATCAAAGGGGGATTTGCCACCATGCGACCAGTTTCATACCAGGGCGGTGATGAATTCTCATATTGGTTTACTCTTAGCTAAGCTTCCTGATGGAAACGCCGGACTCCTTCTCAGTTTGGGAGACCCTGCCAGGGCGATAAATCCTTCGGCTGCACATCGCAGTCCGACACTCATTAACACCTCTCAGCCATGATGAGGCGGTAAACCGTTGGGAAGGGAGAAGAATAAGCTTGTCCTAATAACTGTGTTTTGTAACCTGTGGTGTGCAAAAAGTAGAAAACGCCTTTCTCGGACCACACCCAGTGGAACACCTTTGGAAGGAACTGGTATTGATTTATCATGGAATACTTGGGTACTTGGATGGTCCGTCTTCACGAGTTGTGCGGACCACAGGGCATTTGTCATTCGTTTCTTTTCCTCGCCATCTTCGTCCATGGAATAGATTACTGAAAAGAGTTACACGGAAAAAAAAATAAATGAGCAATAAAAATTGGAAGAAAATTAGTGTCATTAGGTGATGTTCATCTAACTGTGTACAGACTAAATCTCGTTGCTAGTGTGGATGGGCTTAAAAACTGCTGCATTAAATGAAAGCTGGTACCTTGAGAAACAGTGGATCAGTACTGATTTCAGCTACGAAGATAAATGTCTTAGTTCTGGAAGTCAATCTCTCATCTCGCATGACGTTGGTTAGTTTGAAGCAATGTGGAAAAATAGCGGGATTTTCTCCTGGTTAAACAGCGTTGTCATGGCACCCGTCTAGATATAATATAGATAGAATGGTACATCAAGCATCATATGGAAAAAGCGAAGCTACCTTTGCCCATAGAGTTTCCAAAAGCAGAAAGCAGACAAATTTCCTAAAATCATGGGTTTATGCGTGTGCTTGAACGCATGCACATTAACTGCTGCTCATTGAATTTGAAGGAAATGATGGATGGGTGGTGCGAAGTTCTTTTCTGAGCCAGCCAATAGCCTTTCCCCTTCTGTGCAAACCTGCAGTTGTATTCACTATCACATTTCGCCGACGATGAGAAGATTTTAACCCTGATTGAGAATATCTTTTGATAAAGCAGGCTACAAAAATGAAAGCCTTATTTCTATGACACTGGAGCAGATCACTATACAAAAGTCCTGACTACGACAAGTTCAGCAAGATTTCTAAAATTCTAGAACTATTTGAATTCCCTATATCTAGGAAGAGGCCGCGTGCAGCGCATTGGTTAAATATGGCCTGCGACACACACGGGTTCAATCCTGCGCTCTGGGCCTACCAAACCTTTCTCCCCCATGAGCTAAGTGAATTGGTGCCAGACCTGTCTGGGAGAATAGCACCCACTGTATACATCAGTTTGCCACCATGTGAGTCAATGCGTAGGCCAGATTTGCATTGAGTCACCTCTAACGATGCTTGATGAAGTCAGATGTGTGTGCAGTTTTCTCAAAGGTTGATCAACGCCAACAGTTACTTCGGAGCTTTGTGTAGAGGAAGACTTTCGGTGTCAGTGTCAGCATGAAAGCCCGCGGAGAGTTGTTGGTGAAAGCTAAGAGAATCATTAACAGCCTTATAAAACTAACCAAATCCAGACAACGTCACTCAGCAATGACTTTAATTGGTGCCAGAGATGAAATATACCACAAGACAAGAGATGGTATAATTATCAGAACTAAGTTCTTTATCAACATGGATCGGTACCAGGGAAGCATCCGTACTCATGACCACTCAAGCAGCAACACCCGAAAGCTACTGCTAACCAAAACTTTTATAATGTGTTCATAATAATCCAATGTTTATAAACTAATGTTGACAATGTTTGCTGCTGATCTAAAGTCGGTTTTACCTGTCTTCGATGCCTATTCTTACACTGCGAGGTCTGAAAATCTCAATATGGAAGAGGAAACCATGAAACGTCTGCTTTAGGTTGTTTATTTAAGAATATGTAATGCATTTGATTTAACTAGTAAAGACGATCGAACGCATATGTAGCCAATACAATCACTTGAGGCTGTCTACTGATCCATCATATCAATGCTCTTACCACCTCGAATAGGGACGCCGATGTGTAAACCTTGAAGGGACGGACACCTTGGTTTACACATGATGCATGGTCAAAGCAACGATTACATCTGTACCGCAGGTCACTTCTGGCCACTTCATTACGTGCGTTCTTTAAGTCTCAGTATATAGTGAGAAATTAACAGTATATTTTGGTGCGGTTTCGTACACCCGCTGTGCACAACTGGATTGAGCGCGGCCTCGATAAGCTGTAAAAATCCGCGCTTTAATGGGTTCCTTCATCCAGAACAGCTTTGGAGTGAGAATACGAATTGGGTTATTTTCGTTTCAGTTGCTGAAACCGGTTTTTCGTAGCAAATTGACAATGAATAAAGAGGGAGGGACGTTCATGATGATCAGGGTTTATTTGCGTTTCCCCTCAAAGGTCGAACGGACGACGTCGTTCGTCAGTCGAGTGGAATTGGAGTCAATTGAGCGTGAATACCAGTCGGAATACTAAGAATGCTAATTCTTGAGGTGTGAAAGAATGTTCGGAGGCAATGAATCAGATTTTGCCAACTCAAAGGCTATTATTTGTTCAGAAATCTTCAAAAACTGATCAATACCTACTGACTTCGTTATTTGCTACCTAATCTTCCTTTCACAAAAGGGTAGTATGTGAACAACAACGACAGCAGTGCTGAAAGACGACCAAAACTTGAGAACCTACGTTGGTCATGGAACGAATGGTAATCCTGGTCAGGGGTCACGTGCTATCCGTCTACCACACCAATCGAAGTCCTTGCTTTGCTTTCTCTCCGCTATATTTTTACTCTAATAGTGTTATAAGTACTCGTCCATTAACTAGAAGATAAGTAGAGTAAGAAAATAGAATGTGGAAGATAGCCACCACCCACCTTTCTGTGGGTAACTGCTGGCTTGAAGCCTAACCGTTGCTCCGAGTTTTGCTCATATCTCAGCATTCTTGTGATGGTTCAGTACCTTTTTCTTTCTGTCTCCGTCTCCAGTCGAATTGATGCTGTTACGAAGACTCGCAAGTCGCAAAAAGCATGGAAGTAAATGTATGCTCTATAACAACCTTGTGATACTGAACAAGAAAGCGAAGGATTTATAGCCTTGCAACTGCCATTGAGGTGCTCACGTTATTGTGTGGGCTCGGCAATAGGGTGATGGTCTATCGTGTTCTGCCCTCAATACATTTTCATTGCCAGTATGCCGTTGTTTTTTCGTGGAATCCTGCGACAACCTCTCCGCTCCCAGGTCTCCTAGAGAAGTTAACTGCACTGTTTGAGTTCCATCTCTACAAAACAGCAGCGACATTTGTGATTATTCGAGCGATTAATGATAAGGTAGGAGAATGGAGAAGTAAACAAGCTCATTTACAATATTGGTAGATCCCTAGTCATAGACGAAAAAAAAAATTGAAAAAAAAACAAATCTGAGACGACGACGAAAACGGTTTTTTCACTTCATTCACTCTGTTTAAACCAGACGAGGATTTACTTTTCTTTCTTTCGGAGCAACATTACTCGTTCATCCAAGTCCTTTTCGAGATCTAAGCTTATGCGAGTTTACTGTACCTACCCACCTACCCAAGACCCTTCACCGTTGTGAAGCTTGATGATGTTGGATCTGTTTTTGTTCAAAGGCGTGAAAATAATTCCATAAGGAGAATATAATGATGGAGTGTAGTATGGTATGAATCAGAAACATGGCTGCATAAACAAGTTATACAGATGGAAACCATGCTAATTGGAAAAACCAATTCCATTGAACGAATTTGTCTAGAGATTCATGTCAGCATTATGCTCGCAGCATCACCTCTTACGCTTCTTTATAGTATTCAATTCCCAGCTAAGCTTGTAAACGCGTCCACCTGTGCTTCGGTAAGGAAAAAGAAAGCAGTTCACTTGTAATAAACAAAGGAAAACGTCGTACTTGTTTCCATTTATCACCCAGAAGTCCACACTAATCATTTTTAAATACATTTTATTTCAAATGAAACTATTTTAGGATAACTGAGAAAAATCATAAAGGTATTATAGCCTGTGGAGTAACTGTGACCCTTAAGTAAGAAGGGATCACAGGAATACACATGATGTATCTATTTGAATTATTCAGCTTAAATGAAATTTCTACACACTCGCAAACCCCTCCGACGTCTTTTTTTTTCTCCGATATTCGGCTCGTCACGTGATTTGGCTTTTTCCAGTGTTCCGATTCTAATTGGCACTCTTAGGAAATCGTGAATGGAAAAGGAGACGGTTGTTTAAGTTGCTAAAGCATCGTTAAGAAAAAAGTTCTTATTTTTAATTCGGCTGTTCTTACATTTATCTACATTTATTTATGCCTTTGTTGTTCCTTTTCAAACGGCTAACGATATCTTGCCAAATTTTTTGAAATTGATAGGCATATACGGCGTTGTTAGTGTAGACTGTTTACTGTGACTAACGTTTCGTTGGCACAACCTTCTCGAGAGATTTAGTGAGCTGGCTCGGTCGTCCACAGCTGCTCGCTCATCCGAAAAGCCAGTATTCTTTTCGGGATCATACTTTGTTCTAGGGGACGCTTGTAGCGCAGTGATCGGAGGCGTCCTGCAATACACTTGTGGTCGACGATTCCCGCGCCCAAAGCTCATCAAGCCTTCCGTCACTCCGGGGTCGGCAAATTGCTGCCATACTTGTCTGGTAGGACAGAAGCACTGTGACAATACATCGGTAGGGCACTGCGAGTTATTTCAAAAGCCAGATATTCATTCAGTCTCCTCCTGCAATGCCTAATGAAGTCGAATGCGTTGCGTGGCGCATCTTTCAGAAATTAATCAACACCGAGAGCTTTATTCTTTTTATTTTGTTCTACGCCCTCACCTCAACAGTACTTTAAAATCTTTCTTTTCTACTTCTGATTTTCTAAAAATTTTACTTTTCTTAACCTTCCCTTGCTTTAGGAAGTGCCGAAAACTTTCCCTTCTTTCCCTAATGAATGAGCCAGCATCACAAATTTTGATACATTTACATTCTACACAAAACCGTACGAAATTTCTCGCTATTTCTTTTTGAAGAAAGTTTTTCCAAAAGCTCTGCCAAGGAATGAAATTTATTCGAAAAGTAACAAAGATCTTCCAACTCTTCTCCAGTGATTTGCACCACCACCGCAGCAGGTGATAATCCTGAGTGTTAAATTTCTATGGTTGCATTCCCTACTGCAGTCACTCATCCACTCAACCTGGGAAAGAGTCCGAGGTCTCTATCCGCATTCTAGCTTTTACTAAAACTACACCACAACAGGACCCGTCCTGGTATCTTTGGCTGCCTTACAGACAACAATAGTGTAAAAACGGCGTCATATCAAAGCGTTAAGCTTCTCGTGTTCATTGAGCGAACTAATGTCTCTAGACGCGCCGCCGTGGCCGATGAAGTTTACTAGCGTTTGCTTGAAGTGCTTAGTTATTAACGGGACTATGGAAAGTAAGAAAGCCACTCTTAGAAATCAAATCGTAACGGTATAAACACTATGGCGTCCGTTTCCATTTCACTGAGTTTCGGGAATTTTTTGGCCGCCCTATATATATTCATTCGATAACTGACCGAAACGAGATCGAAATAGGAGGGATAAGACCAGGAAATCCATTCTTCACACTTAATAATTGAAGAAAAAGTCTTCTTTTGCAAAAGTTTATTTAATTGGAGTGGTAATTAACTACTATTTCATTTAATCACTAAGGCTATTCTATCGAATGTGCCAATACGAGAAACAGCGAAATAGACTCAACATGTGGTGCAAAATACTTCGAAATGCTGACATCAGTACATTTCATAATGGGCCATAGTAACGTAAAGTAAAGTGCAGCAGGCTACATATCACTCATAACCATAGAACATTAAAGCATATAGTAGTAGTCCCACTCATAACAGCACGGCTCTGAGGAAGGCGAAATCGCCAAAATGTCTGCCATCAACCAACAACACCAACAGCAATGACAACGACAACAACAACAACAACAAGGACAACGACAACGAAGACCTATACCAACCTCGCATCACCTCAAAAAGTCCAATTCATAAGATCATATAAATTAAAGCGCAGTCTCTTCTACAAATCCTTCATACTAACAAGATTTAAACTTCAGTAGTTATTGAAAAGATTTTTTACTGTCAAAAAACCTGGAATTTTGCTGCCGACGAAAAATTACTGGTATTTAACTGTGCCAGATGCGTTAAAACGCTGCGGGTCCATTACGGACTGAAGGGTCTCTTCACAATCTAGGCGATCGTTTCATCACATGTCTCAATTTTTAAAGAAAAAATCTATGGAAGCATTACTAAAGGTCGGGGATGACTTTTTAGCACTAGAAAAAAAGATTTTAACTGGCTAACAGATTCTGGTGATTGTGGACTTCAGAAAAAAAAGCTATGACAGGCCATCTTAATAACTAAAGAAAACCTTCTTGTGCCATAATGCGCTTCAACTTGTAGCGTTCTCATAAATTTTCCAAATTTCAGGCTTCTAGAATAATCTAGGAAATATGTTTTCGAAAACTTCATTTCGTTGCTCAGCGATAAATTGTTTCAAGTACCCAACTGGCACCATTGGACCGCCTTCATTGTTCGCGGTGCCGAACTGTCAAAACACTCGTCCCAGCGACGGAGCGTGGCGATATGACTTTCGAGGTCGTTCTCATCGTTCTCCTCCCCAGATATCCTCTATACGAAAACTACCCTTGTCTCGTTCGACTTTCATGACATCTTTTCCCTTTACTTCCTGTCAGTGCATCAAATTCATTGTGTAGCGCGATAATACCCTTTCAAAACTACTTTTTTGGGTATATTGTAAGTGATTTTGTTTTACTTTAAAACTTAATCTCTTAGCAACATGAGGTACCAAAAATGATAACTTCTTTACCTTCTTGCTTTCCATAGGCTGTTTCTGGGTGTAAAACAACAGGACGTTTCGCCAATTCCACTAACCACAGCCAACGTTGAAGAGATTTTGTGGCATGGTGTGGATCACATCTGGATATGATTTCATCCAGCTCCTCGGAATTGTATGGAAAAACATTGTCGAATCGGCATCATTTCGAATGTAAATGTACTGAATCCACTGCGATAAAAACAAACCATTGAAGTAGTTTAGCAGGTGGAAAAATCTTTCCACCTCGAGGGATGGCATCGATTCCCATGCCTCATTTTCCCTAGTTAACTCTGATCGAGGATTCTAGAGGCATGAAACTAATAGTGGAAACGTAGTTTTCAAGGAACATTCAAGATGATTACATTTTTAAAGAACAGAAAAAAGGAAAAACATTTTCGAAAAGCTTGTTTCTATCTAGTGTTTGCTGTATACTTTGCTTATTAGCACTAAAATGGGAGGCTGCTTTTGCATAAGAATTGGGAAGTCTTGGCACAGCCGTCCTGGAATTACGGGGAAGAGCAGGCTGAGCGAACATTCAACGTGGCATAGTGGTAGAACGAAATCCATGCAGTTGCACCATTAGTTGCAGCATACAGAGGCAAACACCGAAAGGAAGGAATGGCAGGCTAAGGAAATATACGTGAATAGCTATTTTAGCATCAGAGTACATTTTTTTCACCGTCTTCTATATCCTAAAAACAGGATTCTGCCTTCGGTATCTCCAAGTAAAAGTAATAAATCAAACAGGGACCTAAATCATCTTGTTGAAGAGCCGAATAAGGGCTAAAAACTTTAGATGTGTTCATTTTGATGTCTAAGTTGCTTGTCACTCTCGTGAAGTCACCGCCACGCACATTAACATTAAGTGTGAAACCGAGCGATGCCGAAGTGGAAACTACTCGGATGCCGCCGGCTCCCGGAGGAATTCCCCATCCGGACTACGTCAGATTTCACTTCTCTCACTAAACATTGCATGAGTTTTCATCCCACTACTACTGAGAAAGCCTTTTACGAAAGGTTCTTTTTCAATTCGAGGGTCTCATGATCTTTTCTAAAATCTGAAAGCAATGCTGAATTACTGAACAGTATTGCAATAATATTTCCTACTTCACTTATCACTTCACTTTACGTTGTTTTATACCACTGGCTTATCAACGTCATACAGATAAAAAAAAGATTTTTTAATCCCTTCTGTCCTTAGACGTCCGTTCTCATCAAACATTTTGGTGGCAGTCTCTCTTTTTCTGCTACGTCATTGGATGCACTTGCCCAGCTGTTCGTATGGAATTTCATCATCGCTCTACCCTTAACATTTAAATATTTGTTTTAGGTGAATATTGAGAGCTTTTGAAGTCGGAGTGAAGTAGTTTGAACTTTCCATTTGTTCAGAATTGGTAACTGTTTGAAAAGCAGTTTTCCTATGCATAACTTTTATCTACTCCCCACTATTTTCTTCATGGAAGGGTATTATACGTAATGCCACCACAATGATGCTGAGATATATGCAAAACTCCAACCACAGTTTAGATCGAATGGCGGTTACCCTTTCCGAGGGTTCACATGTAACGCATCGCAACACTGAGGTCCTCCTTCTGCCTTTCTCTCAGCTAGTCATTTTACCTTAACAGTTCCACCAGAATTTCTCTGTTCTTTATTGGTCCTAGATCTTTCCAGCAGTTTTTATCTGGATGTTCAACCGGAAGCCTTGACCATCGTACCCACTTTCCAATGCTATTGTTTTTAGCAAGATAACCACTAGGTGGGTCGCTTCATCCACTTATGATCGAGCCCTTTCGCAAGCCAAAATTGATATATTGTCATTTCCATCATGAAAGCGCTTGACCAAGGGTAAAACGTCTAATTCCTATAGTTTTCATCTAGACTTGGTATTATATATTGTAGATCACCAAGTATATCCCAAAGTACAAGCAGTGATGTACCTTTAAGTGTATAAACCAATGGAAGTTAACTCAATAGACATCTGTTAAAAATGATACTTGACACTTGATCCCTGAATGGCCGTTCGGAGATTTGCAGGCTGAGCCATTGGTAGTTCCCTGGAATCTCGACGCTAGCCTGGCCAAAGTCTGCCCAGGGTTAGAAATGATAAAAATGAAAATCATTTGATAGCATAAGACCTGATACAATTTCAAAATCGGCTTAGATATGTTGGAAAACTCATAAAGTGCTTTTGGTAAATATTGTTTATGGGAAACGTTCTGGCTTGGTCGCCTTCTTGAGAGCTATAGTGACTCGAGTCGAGTTTCCAAAGCCGTTTATTCTTGCGATATGGGTCTTAGAAGTCGCACCTAGTCGAATCCATTGAAGTAAAATCCATCTAAAGCCCATCCACCGACAAATGAAGTAGCCTCACACGGCTACGCTGTTTGTACAATGAAAATCTACATCGAAAGAAAAAACAAATGCTGTGGACATTTGAATCATAGCGGTATCGAAGAAGGTCGGCGACGCCGACATTAGTCACAGTAGAGTTTCGCAATAACGCTACGCAAACTTGTAAATAAAATAGAATTTTAGTGGATTATTTCCCAATGAGGCTGGCATAGCAGGATAGTTAGAGGTGACTTGCAATTCTCACGCGGACATTAGTTCGATCCTGCGCCCGAGCTCATAAAGCCTTCCATCCATCCGGGGTCGGCCAAACTGGTACCACATTTGTTTGGGACGGTGGCACCACTGATTTATTCATCGGTAGGCTACCGCAAGTCAGATATGCATTCGATCACGTCCATAGTGCTTCGAATAGAGACTAATGCATGCTACATCCCCAGGTATTGATCAACCCCAAGCTCTTTAATCTATCCTTTCTTCTCTGATCTCACAAGCTTTAGTTGATTCTGTTGGTCTATCTCGTTCGATGGTTAGATGAGAACACTGATCGATAAGCTGTTAACACTTCCACTTATACCTATGATGAATTCATGTTTGGTCCCAATTATACTCAACGTGATGTCTTGCAGGATTTTGCTTTGTCTCTCAAAAAATGCTTTACACCTATTGCAAATAAGTAATAGTAAATGGGAGTTTCTTAGTCTGCAATTTTAGTGCTTTTCTGGAACAGTTTTAGCTCTTATTTGTGGAGATCTTTTAAAAGTCGGCTTTTCGTTGCTAAGCATCAGTTCCATACTCGCATGTGTTCATAGCAATTGAGGCACTTTCCAGCTTGTCACATATTAGTCATTTAAAATGGCTTTTAAAATGCTGTGGACTAATGCTAAAGTCGAGCAAATTCTCTAAGAGCTTCACTTTCACATAAAAGGATAAATAAGGATAAAGTTATCGTTGTTGATCAATTCCTGAGGGATGTGCCAAGCATTCGACTTCATTGAGTATTCTTTGGAGGCGATTGAATACATACCTGGCCTTTACAACGATTCGCAGCGGCCTACCGATGTATTGAGCCAGTGCTGCTGCCCTCCTAGAGAAGTCTGGTACCAATTTGCCGACCCCGGAGGGATGGAAGGCTTGGTGGGCCGTGGGCGCGGAGATCGATTCCATGTGTGTGTTGCAAGGCGCCTCCGACCACTGCTTCACACGCGCATTCACGATATCTTTACTTATTCTATGAATATCATTCGCAATCCTAACACCTCTTTTTTTAAACCAATAAAGCTTACAGTAATAATAATGTTTACGCCCGTATATTTAGAAGAATAAGGTGATTAATAAATTTTATTTAATTATATTTTATTACTTTATTTTTATTTAATTTCATTTAGTTTTAGAATTTTTCATTTATCTTATTGCTTATAAATAAATAGAGCGAAAAAAAAGGAAAAATACACACCCTACTCATAGATGCTCGTCGTAGTTCCAATCCGGTAAAATTCGATCCGGCATTGGATCGCTTTCTGTTTCAACCATTCTGGTTTTTGCAGCGAAGGTCACTGAACTGTCCGAAAGGTCACCGGCAGACATTATGAGCTATTCATGAATTCCGCTCTATGAGAGCACCTCATCTCCACCATTATAATCTCAGAAAAAAACTCTTGTTACCGCAAAAGAGCAATTGTAACCTCAATCTGTACTGGAAATCAGGACAGGGTAGCTACGCGGTTCCTTAAGTGCTTTCTTATGAACAGAAAAAAGCAAAGCAAATATGTTTCGGAGACCCCAGAGAACTGCATTTTTATTTTGACAGAATTAGAACACATATATTTGCCTGCCAAGGTTTGTGCATTCTAATGGGTTTCTATTTCAAATAATAAAGTCCAAATTATTGTTGAAATCTAATCCAAAATCCAAATCTGGCACAGACAACTTCGGGATAATGTCCGGTCATCGACCGACGGTCAGCAATGGCTGGTGGGCCATCATCGTTTTTACAGCGTCGTCCATCACCAATTTGCCTGGATTAGTCCTTCGGACCAGAACTGCGTTTACATTAAATTTGGTTGATTCACTCTTCCAATGATTCATCGAACATTGTGGCTTAAATATGCAAAAATGGAGATCGTCGAAAACTGACAGGAACTCTATCCAAGCTATGGCATCAGTTGGCAGGAGCATATGTACTGCTCTTTGCATCGCCATTCATCATAAGATGGAGTTGACAACCTCCTTTGCTTTGCAAGACTGTTACCGGAATCCGGAAATGAATTGAAGAAAGCCAATCATGGTCGATAATGGAACTTTTTTCGAGAACCATCGTGCTCCACTTTCTAACACACCTTCTCGAGAACGATGAATATGTAAGACGAATGCTTTCTTTTTTTTTTGGATTCCAACGTTTAAGCAGCGGCATCTGAGAACTCACTTTTAATCCTTGCATGACGACGTGAGCTCTACAGAAGTCAACTGATGTGAAAGTAACGGGCCGCTATCAACTCTCAACCAAAAAGTCTCAACTCATGGTGAATTTTATTAGTTTCAGTAAAAACTGCTAAAATTTGAAAATCCTCGCCAACAGGTTAGTGGCTCCACTCTTTACTACGATGAAATCTGATTTTTGGAACCTATAACATGTACTAGGGCACGTGTGGAACAATGGTCGAAGGGAGGCGCCATGCAACGCACACGTGGAATCGATCTCCGCTCCCACGGCTCGCCAAGCCTTCCATCCCTCCGGAGTCGGCAGATTGGTACCAGACTTCTCTGGGAGGGCAGCAGCACTGGCTCGATACATCAGTAGACCATCGCGAGTCATTGTAAAGGGCAGATATGCATTCAATCACCTCCAAACGATGCTTAATAAAGTCGAATACGTGACGCATCACTCGTTACGACATGTGCTTATTCCGCTTCTGTGCTCCAAATTTCGTATTTGGAAAACGAAATCGAATGAAAAAATCAAGTTTTTTCTAACTGCACAGATTATGCTTACTTTTTGTTTTCTGCCTTCTATAATATTTATGGCAGGGTATTAAGCGAAATACAACCACAATATTGCTGAGATATTTGCAAAACTCCGGACCGCAGGTGTCTGCGGTGTGGCACCGCAGACACCTGCGGTCCGGAGTTTTGCAAATATCTCAGCAATAAGACAGATTATGTTCTCCAGTGTACCATCTATGTTTTCATCTGCCACTCTAGTGTTGAAAATTTTAAAACCTTCAAAGCTTATTTTGATTTTTTTGAAAATGCTGTTTCTAAACCTACCAAGATTTAGAATGACCTAGAAAATTCGATAGAGTATAGTCTCCTCTACAAAGCTATGAAGCACTGAACTCCCGAAATGCTATTCTGATCAAGAAATTGTCGTCAGTTTTCGAAAAACCAGCTTCGTCGCAAAACAATTAGTATACTAGTCTGATGCAAAATTAATGACTGCTTTCGAGGATTAATGTCGGAATTTACTAATCAAACAAAGAACTGTTACCATTTACACATTTCGAAACAGAGTTAGGCTTACTTTTTTATTTACTGCCTACTAAAATTTTCACGGCAGGGTATTATGCAAAATGCACCACAACGATGGTGATATATTCTTTCAAAACTCGGACTCCGGGCCAGACTGAGCCACGATTTTCCGTTCCAGGGGCTCGCGCATTACACACTGCGCCGCGGAGGCTCTTGCTCTATCTTTCTCTCAGCTGACCTTTTATTTTTCTTTTCTTTTCTTTGTATTTTTTGCATATTTTTTGTTCACTTCAAAATTCTGTATTTTTGAAGATGACGAGCAATTCGGGAGCATTTTTGCTGCGATTTGGTTGTTACAGCTTTTCACACTCAGCAGTTGTCACGATGCTTCAAAAGTTGTTGCTGGTTTCCGAAAGTCCGATGAATACGAGTAATGTGATAGGGTTTCGAAACCGAACACGTTCAGCTTCAGTGGGGCTAGTATTCCAGTCTGATGCAAAATCAGTGGGGTTAGTTGTGTGGCCGAGAGTAGCCGTACAATGATACTTGTCCTTATCTGTTAGCTAAGCCTAAGGAAACACCGTATTTTTTGCAAGAGTTTATCGATATCGTAACCTAATTCCCCGGCTATGGTCGTTTTGCAGAGATTAAAGTCGTTCGATCGTGCTGTTCCTTTCGCCATAAAGGAAATCCTCATCATAACCACCTCTTAACACAAATTCGGCTTTTTTGAAATGCTTGATAGCCTCATCTCATTCTAACTTTTTCACTGAAACTAGTGGGTTTATCGTGCGGGATCCACTTGTCATCGTAATCACAAGGCGATCGAGAAATCGGTTGTTTTTCGTTTGTAGAAGAAGAGCAAAACTGGCTTCCCGACGACAGGCTGACGCTGCCATTCGCTCGTCTCATACGACAATTATTTATCGAGTTTTTTGCATTTTTCAATATTTTTCGAACTAAAAATTCTGATACTGAGTTTTCAACAACCCTCAAGCAGTTTCTGGAGGAAATAACTCGCCATCGGACAGTCGTTCTCAGTTACTGAAGCGTGCACTCGACGTTTTGTCCAAGAAGACTCATATCTCCTCTACGGAACCTTAGGAACCATCTCTATTGTTTTCTTGGAGCCCTATTCTTGTCTACGCTTCGATAATATTTTAAATCGATGCCACTGCTTTTGTCCAGGCTTGAACTCATGAAGTAAATCAGTATGATGTGAAATCAATGCCGAGGTTAATAGAAAGTCGGTTGTGGGAGTTAAATCAGTATGATTTTCACGATTGGAAAGTACCATTCCACCTAACCTGAAAGCATCGTTAACCACGTTTCGAATAATTTGCAATCAGATAAGTTATTAAGTCAGAAATAAGCTTTGAAATGATGTAAACTCACAATGAACATGGCAAATTACTGCTTTATCACTAGACTTTTTTACTACTTTCATAATGACAAAAGCTCCCATCATTTTTACATCAACCTGAGGAAACTACTCTTTTGGTCTTGGTTAGCCTTTTGCTTTCGAGTATTGAACCTATTGAATCCACTGGACTTCTTGGACTTCTTGGATTAGGAACGAGCGCATCACACCCACTAAAGAATCCACAACCGGCTTCCATGCAATTGTACAGCGGCCGCCTCCCCAATGAATCGAGCATATACGGATACGACAGAGGATTATGTCATTTTTCCAACTAGTATCACTTCCTTCTTGGTTTTGTTTGGAGCAGATTGTCGTGATTCTTATAAAAAGAAGTAAAGAAGAGAGCTTCTCTAACCTCTCGGCAGACTTTTTCCTTATCACAGTTACTTCGCAATTTTCACTACTGTGGGCAATCGCTTCTCTCAAGAAACAAGTCAGTTTATCTCAAAACGAAGTCACTGATACTAAAGAATAAGCAATCAATGTGCGGGTAGCATTTGGTGCTGAACACATTCACAAGAATTCACAAGAACTGCTTTTCGTTTTAAACTCGTCTGTTCTTCTACATCATTCCAAACTTTTTGATCCAATCTTGTCATCATCATTGTGGTTACATTTCACACCATATCTTGCCATGAGAAAAAGAATAGACAGCGAATAAAAAAGTGATTGCCTCGTAATTTATAACTTTTTCATCCACCAGCAGAATCATTTATTAGAAACATAATAATATAGGCAAGCCCATCCTTTTTGCTCCTTCTCTTTCTTCCACCTCTTCTTTCCTCTTGTAATTTTTTAATCAAATTGACATCATCTGTATCACTCGCCTCTTATTTATCCTTATGTGACTCGAGAACGGACACCGCCTACGTCTCCATCTATCTCTACCGCGTATGAGAGTAGCTCATTTGGGTCCTATCACTCGAACTCAATGAGCATCTTGTCTTTCCAGGAAATTTTTGAAGAGTTCTAACTGTCTAGTAGAAGCATTTCATGCCGTGCGTTTGATATCCGGTTATTACCTAGTCGCTAAGAATGTTTTAGTGTCTACCCAACAAGTTTCGACATCCTCACCTAAACGGCACCGTCACTCATAGTTGTTTCTCAACGCTACTCATAACTTCGGATTCTTTCTCTCTCATTTGCGTGGAACGAGGTGATCTCGGCATCGCTCGCTCGATTTTCGATAACACTAAGTGACTTCTCATTCTGCTTCTATAGCGTCCACGTTCCGAAGTAGACGTTATGGTAGGAAGAGTCCTGAACCCGATTTGTCTTTATCACTGCGCACTTGGAAATCTTGTAACATTCCGAAGCCGATTGTTTTTTCCTACTCATCTGTGGAGCTGAAATGGTCACCATGTTGACTTCTTGATTCGGAAACGTGTAGCTGGACCATTCAAACGAGTTCATTTCATAGGCCACCCATTTCTCATAAACATCGTATGATTGAGATCTTTTCAGAAGTTCTGTCGAAATAGACCAGGATCCTTTATGCCCGACTAGTGCTTGTTGTTGTAAAAACGGTATCATCAGCAAGGCGAATGTGGTGTAATTCTCGTCCATCGATTTTCACTCTCATTTTTTCCCTTTCCAGTTTCTGTACCACATACTCAAGAGTTTTTATAACTCTGAAGAGATGGCATTCCACTTCATATGCGATACAGTGGGTGCGTTTAGAGTAGTGGTTAGAGCTGCGCTGGCATACACACGTAGTCCGAGGTTCGGTCCAACGCACTGAATTCTCCAAACCTTCCATCCATCAGCAGCCGGAAAATTTTTAACAGACATATCTGGGAGAATAACAGCACTAACTCAATACATGAGTGGGTCGCGCAAGTTGTACAAGTCAGACATTCATTCAGTCACCTTTGGCTATGCTTAATGAAGTCGAATACATAGCGCATCCCTCAGAGATGGACAAACACCAGGAGCTTTTTATAGTAGACAGAGACGCCCAGTACAGAGCTTCCACTACCACTCCTCTATCAATTTCATCGAAGTTTTTTTTAAGTTTAAAAAAGTGAGACGAGGCAGTTTCTCACACTGCCATGATAATTCAATAAGTTTCTCCGCATGCTCCGTTGATCTAACACTGGTTTAACTTACAGAACCTCTATGTTATTCAAATTGGTTCTTTATACTGCCGGGAGTGAGCTGCTATGAAATAGATTAGAACGAAAGACTTAGCGAAGAAGACGACGGAAAGAACAAAAGCGGATCATCGACCTGCTAGGGGAAGAGCCACTATTTGGATCAGCTTCAGAGTTTTTCTTCTCATGGTACCGAAACCAATAGTGAGCGGTTTCTCTAAAATTGTCTTTATGCGGCGCACTTTTTATAGCATCAGCTGTGTTCTGTCTATAACGCATAGGAAATTGACTATGTTTTACCAAACACATTGTTATTTTAGCTGGGTGTCGCAAAGTAAATAGGAACGAAGCGCATCGTCAGCTGCGGCTCGATGTGATTTCGTTTCGAAATGATATAAAGTAGGAGAGCTCAATACCCTTCAATGAGAAAAGGCTGGCTGTTTTCATACTGCTCACATCGGTCAGATTGCTCCATTTATGAATTCTTTGTAAAAATCTAATGGCACTCGCGAAGAAGTCATTCACTGCTAGGAACGTCCGTGTCACTGCGGTGGCCAGGAAGTCAGCTTCACTTCTCAGAACAACGTAAACGACGTCCAATCGACAGGAAACACCTATCTGACAAGTGCAGTGATCTAGTGCCGAGCAAGAGTTAGTCAGGTAGGTTTCAAAAAAAGAGGTATAGCTCCTAATCCGTCAGAGGCCGAACTTCTTTTTTGGATTTATGTTTTACATGAAAACAGGCTGAAGTATTTCGACACGAGAACATTCTAACACGTAATATTTCTAAAATATAGGTCAGAATATCAGTGTTCCAATGCCACTTCTAGTCGTTTAAGATAAAAGTTTTCTTAAGGAGTAATTAATACTTATTGTCGTTTACAGTATACAACTCCTTTACTGAGTTCCGATTCCTACTTGATGATTTATTTGATCTTCATTGGCATCTTCACAATTTATTCCAACTGATAACTTCTACTTCTTATTTTCTTCACAAAGATCACCAAGAATAAAGGAAACAAATAATAGAAACATTAGTAAACTTTGATGTATTTATGTGTTTTCTCATAAAAGGATAAAAAGGGATAAAGCCCTCTGCGTTGACCAATCTCTGAGGGATACGCCATGCATTCGACTTCATTAAGCATCGTTGGAGGAGATTGAATGCGTATATGGCCTTTACAGTGACTCGCGGTGGTTCACCGATGTATCGAGCTTGTGCTGCTATCCTCCCAGATAAGTCTGGTCCCGATTTGCCAACTTTTGAGAGATGAAAGGCTTGGTGAGCAATGGGCGAGGGGATCGATCCCCTTTGTGTGTTGCAGAGCGCCTCCGACCACTACGCCACACACGCCGGTGTTTTCTTATAGAAAGCACTTTTGAATAGTAGATTATACCAGTTAGACAGTTCTTAAAGAATAATTACTTAGTGGGAACTTTTGAATTATTAAGCATATACGAACTTCACCTATAAATCTTTATTGTGCGTAACGTTTCGCTACCTTCAACTTGTTCATAGCGGAGGCATATTTGGTGTTCAAAAGCATCAACTTGGTTGGTATCGAATACTACCCAAACAGTAGATAAAAATAACACAGAAGAAGAAAGTAGCTCTAACATTTGTACAATACTTACAAGTAATGAGAAGATCTAAAACACCTTAGCGTCGTGTTTTTAAAATGGTGCGAACGGTATTGCTTGATGTGCTCAGCCAGTCTTGAACCTTTTGTGAAATGCCCTTCTCCCACAGACCTCTGACAAAGCAGGTATTCTGGCCAAGAGCTTTTACTACGTTTTATTACGCTTCCTACCAAACAAAGCATGAGAACCACTGGCTTGATGCATGTTTTTGTCAGAATATCTGAAATCCATTCTCCACTTTTTCCTTCGTTATTTTAAAAGATTTTACTCCAGTTGTTTTCATATCCTCACGAAGATGTTCCAGTTCACTAGACTCCGAAAGTATACACTGAGCATCCAGAGCTAATCAAAAGAAACTGCACAACTCACTACTACACTATTCACTTGCATAGCTTACACTTCCACTAACCATCGAATAACCCGGCACCAATAAATCCGATTCATACCAGAAGCGCAACAAAGCCGCCTAACTGGATCCGATTGCTCAATCAAAGGGATGCCACAGTTTCTACATCATTTCTTTTTTTGTTCTGGGGAGAAAACTGCCGTAGAAAACTCACTTCTCTGCAAGTGTGCGAGTTCATTCTTTGCTTAAGTAACGGATAGAAAGGTTTGAGTCCTAGTGACCTCATTTCGGTTCTGAATAACTTGCTCTTAATAACAACCCAACACCTAGTGATATCCTCCCTCACCTCTCCTTCCACTGTAACTGTGGCTAGGCAGTAACACATCTCGTTGACCTGAGATATTTTTCTAAATACACTTAAACATTTGTCCGGTATAAACATAATGATTTTCTCGGTCATCACCTTGCTTTTCAGTGATTTTACAGCGTTGGCTAAAAGCTATTTTGTGGATCTAAGCTCACCTGAAAATGTAATAATGTAACTATAGGATGACTGTAGAAAGTAGGATGACTGAAAATTAGAAAAAATGGGCGCTAAGGCTTGGATTAAAACGCTAAAATAGTGCGAGCGTTAATCGCAGTGGGGCCCAGGATAGGAAATCATTTGGGTTTTGACAAATTGCGCTGCCTAGTAACCGTCGCGAAATCAGTTTGAAGTCAAGATTAGAAGGTCGCGATACTGAGATTAAAAGCTCAGGAACTAATCTAATAATAAAGCCTTGAAATGTGCCGTTGCAAAACTTTTTATTAAGAAAAATTCGCATTTAACTTCGAGCTGAATTACTAGGTAAAATGAGACTGAAAGCCTACTATGCCAACTAAAATGAAACGAAAGCTGACACATCGCATCAACACCAAGTTTCTAGACGACGCGTCCAGCCGGTGCTTACCCAACTGCATTTCCGGGTTCTAAAAAGTTTTCAGAGTCTAAAAAGCTTGATAAATGAATGGCGAAGTAAATGGCAACACGTCGGACAACCAACGCTGCCACGGTTGAACAGGCTACGCTGCGAACCTCTACCTCATCTGGCATATTCACTGGACCTCTCCCCTACCGACAACCCATTCCTCGGACACCTCGACAATCTTCGGCTATCGTGCTAGTATGTAGGACTCAGCATATCATGTTATATGCTCATTGCGTAGATCGTTAACGGTCGCATATTCTCTCATAACGGTGTCACTAATTAGCAATCAGACTCCGACATTCGTCTGGCTGTGGTCATAACAACGCGTTCAACTTCATGTGTTCTCGATGCGTCGACCGATTATTCAAAAAGAAAGAGGAATTACTAGTCAATACGGACGTCATTAGAGAACCCAACTATAGTATTCAGCCTTTTTTCTGTCGCTGCAAATCTCGATAATCAACCCAGTTTTGTTAGAGGATTCATTTCCCATTGCAAAAACAACGCCAATCAGTGTGAGCGTTTTATTGAAGTGACTTGATTGCTCATTTTACTTGTTAACCAAATAATTTAGTGTGACAGGCTGCCGAAAATTACAACTGAATACAATGAATTGCTCTATAACACGCAAACGAAAAACATCATATTGTGAGCAGAAAGAAATTTTCCGTTGATGTCATGCCATGCCTCTTCTACAATCCTTTCTACAGCAATAGGACATTTCATGACTCAGTATTGCTGCACCAGTTTCATTTCGAAGAATTTGTAATTTCCAGGACCGATTTTCGATTAACGTTGGAATCGGTCAATAAGTTCAGTTTTTTTTTCGACCAGATCAGAACAGGTTAATATAATATTTGTTCATCAGTGACTAACGTCACACCGGTATTCGCTTAGTCTGGAAGGGTCAAGTAGATATCCAGTCTATTCAATCACTTCCATACCCTCAGCAGAAAGAGAGAACTTGTCACCATAGTGGTTTTTGTTCATCGTTCTCTTTCAACCATGTTACAAAATTGAGTATACATGCACTTTCGAACCCTGTAGAAGACAATTTTCTATACTAGGGCTTAGCGAAGATCTTCCTTCCTTTTTCTTTCTTTCGCATCTCCAAGGGCTTTGTTCAACTGCGTTGGGCACTAAATGTTCGTCCGAGTCACATCTCGTTTGTGAAGTATTGTTGATACTGAATGTTATCGTCTTCTAGTGGTCCTCTCCTCGTTTTCTCTTTCACAGCCGACTGTACAATTTCTACGGCGTTCACTCTTTATTGTCCTCCGGTTCTTCCTTTTCCCTTTGGCCGCTGCGATTCATAGAAACGCTTCATTGTGATTATCTCCCATAATATTCTCTTTAATCAGCGTCAGGTCCCAATATATTCAAACACTTAACCAGCTTGGAACAAATCCGTTAACAGCATTAACTAGTAGTAATATTGATAACAACAGTACTAATAATAATTATTGTAGTACTAGCAGAATAATTTTAGTAATCAATAACAACAAAAAGTGAGAGAAAATAGCGATAATAAGAATAATAAGCAAAACCTACTATTTAAATGTCTTCGATAGTGATAGCTGATGTTCTAGTTTTTGATTAAAAAATTCCAGTTACTGCTTAATCCCTTTTACAGGTGTGTAGAGGCATGTGGTCGAAGCCCACCTATGATCTACCCCTATTCTTTCTCTGTCACGCCTTTATTCCGTCGCTGTTTCTCCTCATCATGATCGTTATTCTACAGATTCGTTTTCGTATTTTTGTTTTTCTCCGCTTTGTTTTTTTTCTACTTGTTCTAACTTCTATTTACTGCCTATTCTTTTCTAATGGTAGGGTGTGACGTGAGATATAAGCACAATGATGCTGAGATATGACAAAACTCGGAATCCCAGTTTGGCCCTCGAACCTGCGATATAACTCGATGAACTCATAGTATGGATGCCCAACTGAGATTTCGTGTTTTGCCTCATATTTGAGCATCATTATGGTTATATTTCTTCCACTTTTCTCACATTCTTCTTCACCCTATTCTTCTTTATTAGTTCTTTATTGGATGAACTATAGTGACTAACGCCGGAAGTATTTGCTATCATTTCACTTTCGTCACTGCTGTCACTTTCGGTCAACGTTCGGTTGGCATGAATTCGTGGTCCGCCTTCTGCAGGGAGCGGAAGGAACCGGCTGCGAAAAGCGCTGTGCCCGCCGTCGCCATCCATCCATCGACCGGAACGCATTCTGGTCGGGTTCTGGCGCGACAATGCGCACTCTAATCTTTTATTTTAGTCGTCGCGCTATAGATAGACATCGAAACTCCATCAATTTTCCGAGTGAGGTCGATTGGTGCTTCCGAAAAAAGGTCGACGGAGACATTTTACCTGTTAATGTTGCCGCCATTCACCTACCATTCGCCAGCATTTGCAGTTCAGAGCATGCTAGCCACAGCATGTTTGCGTTTATGTCACTACTCACCATCATCCACCTTTGCCTATTGATTCGATTTCATTTACTAAGGAGGTGCTTGCCTTCTAGTCGGCACTTCTCGTTATCCTAGTTGGCTTGCGTTGTCGATAAGGACCAGACATTAAGTAAAAACTGTTGGGTCTACGAGGGGAAGAACTCTGATCCACCTTGGATTTCGCTCCATCTAATACACCTAATCCGTGGAAAACTACAAAATTGGCATTAGAAATAGAATTCTGAGCTCTATTTGATTTAATGACGAAGATTTTGACTTTTTATCCTATGGTTCATTGGAGAGACGTTGGAATTACATGAAAGCTATTAATTTCTTCTTTTGGTATCCAGCATACGATAGCTATTGTCACTGGGAAAATTTCGTCTCAGGAAAAATTCATACCAATTTCGTCTCTTCTATTCATCGTTGACTAGTGAGAAAGTGGGAGAGGAAGATAAGGCGAGAGAGAGAGAGAGGGCAAAAGAGAAAGAGTGATCCACAAAAGTCCATTCTTCCTTTTTTACAAGAACATTGTTAATAAATTAAATCCTTCGCAGGTCTCCCACCAGAGCTTTGTGTGCTAGCTTTAACCATTTGACTTTCATTTGAAGAACACTGAAGTTTAAACCGCTCGAATGATTGCTAAATAATAAAGTGTTCTCCTTTTAAAACCATATGCTAAGAATAAAAGAGGCATGGCCAGTATTCAATTCCTCTTTTAGTTAGTAGGATTCCGGTTTCTACGAATTATCTTGGCTCCTAAGAAATTTCCACTTTACTAGTATTTTCCGCTTGAAGAGGTTTTTTTCTTCTGCTTCGACTGTTGAGATAACTCCTCCAATGCATTAAGAGTTCACCATCACTTTTCTTCTGTATCGAAAGGATGTTTTCCGCTTCTTAACAATCTGATTTCTTCAGTGAAGAAGCGATACAACGTTATTCCAGAAGAGAACGAAACACTAAATTCGACTTCAGCTTGGATGACCGTGCAGAGGATGAACTCTCTGCTACGCGGTGCAATTCGATGCCATTGGATTTTACTTCTCGGAAGCGATGAAATATTGAGTGTATCTAAAAATCGAAGTGTTAAGACACATTTGAGCCCTTCGCAGCTGGCCTTCTCCTAATTTCGAAACTAACTTTTTTTTTACTATTTATAGTAACATTATATGTTGTAGAAGGAAAAAGACGGTACATTAGAACCGCGGACGATATCACGCTCTATCGAGGATCCTTCCTCCGTTGTTTCGTATGTGATTTATTTACTATTTGTCCTCCATTATTTAGATTTCAACTACAAAATATCATTTGTAATTACATCTTAGTTGCTTACTTTGGTACTTAGGTGGTTTTTCTTAGGTGCGCATGTCATGTGGGCCTTAGCATTTCTCTTGTTTCGCGATCGTCATTCATTGAATGGCTGGTTCCATGCGCCGGTTCGACTCTGTAAGACTCGAGGATCTGTCATCTACTTTCACCATTGACATCCTGAATGGTGGTTTCGCCGATTTCCCAAAACATCCGTGCTGGGATGTCCTAGGTTCCTCACCAAGGACGGGACTTTCGCACCTCGTGAAGCGGGAGAGATTTGAGATTATAATTCTTCTTAATTTGCAGCAATTCCTTCGACTTCATCTTTTTTTTTCACCTTTCGACTAGTCGACCAATTGCTTTGGGACGATATACCATGCCGGATATTATCTCCTATATTCCAACTCTAGTGAACTTTTTTTTAAAGCTAAATATTGGTGCTCGAATTTGTAGTGATAGTTATAAATAAGCGTAGTCATAGACAGATATTAATTTATAAGGCCTAGCTGCTGGTGTCTTCGATGGTTTTCAGATTTCCGTGTGGTGTCAGTTTCTAAATATAGGCTTTCTTTCCTTCATAAACGCCGTCGAATGTTAGTGGAATCGACTTTCCTGAAATCTTAGGATAGCTCTACTAAAGCGTTCCCAGATATTCATCATAAGCATTCGTCTGTCTTTGTGGACGGTAGAGGACGTTGCCTAGACAATTGTGGTACCAACTTGCCGACTCTGGAGGCATGAGGGCTTGCTTGCTGCTGGCCATGAAAGTACAAAAGACCACGTGTGTATTACGAAACAACTTTAACCATTGCGCTTTTCATGCACCGGTTTCAATGGGGAGTAACCAAATAATAGATAAATAAAGACCTATACCAGCTTCGCTTTGGTTAAACAAGATCAGTTTATAAAATCATATAGATAAATTTATCAACTTTCCATGCCGAGGTTTATAGAAAGTCGGTCTGTTGAGTTATTAACCACATCATGTCTGGCTGGAAATTTTTCGCACTTTCTGCATGAATGGTTTATTCTGTTGGTATGGCTTAATCCCTGAAACGTGACGTGAAGCTTGTCTGATGGTCGTTCCGGCACTTCAGTTCGATGCGAAGTCCTCGTCGACAGAACTCGACGTTCGCTTAAAATTTCCCTCGTCAATGGTGGTAATGGTAAAGTGATAAATATCAATCCAGTCGAAGAACGGTCCATGCCGACACTACGTCGCCATTTGCATTCGTCCAAAACGTTTAATTCAAAACACTCGAAAGTGACCCAAATCCATAAAACTATAGAAATAGGCGCGAAATTTCCTTGCACTGAAGCTTTTCTGTCAAATTTCTGCAGGCCCATTTTTTTGTTCCTATTGTTTTCTGTCGGTTGAAAGTAGTGTTCTGAACACTTTTGCAAATGTTGCATTCCGTCGGTTAGAATTATTTCGCCACCTTTTCTCTCATTTTTCGTAGAAAATGTCCTTTATCGATCGGGAAACGCTTTTTTTGCCCAGTGCTAGCATCACCTACAAATATCCAGTCGCGTAGTGAACACATATAGTTGCCAAGGACAACTAATGGCAATAAATTAATAGGTAGTTTTCCTACTCTCTCCTACCAGGCCACAACTATTCCATCTTACTATTCAACTTTCTGCAAAGCACTCCTTCACCAGAACCAATCCATCCAAAGATTTCTTTTGTTCCGAATGTCTTGATTGGAATTTGATGCATGACGTTCGCTCGTCTGTTTGAAGCCGACCGAATGCCGCACCTCTTGAGATCATGGTAACTGTTGACGTCATCCTAATTAGCGGTTGAAAAAAATGATAGGTAATAGAAGTCCTCTTTACCTTGGAAAACATTCAGAGTCATACGACTGAAATCTAGAAAAAAAAAGAAAAGGAATTCATGCTTTCTGTAGAGCACTTCGTGTAGTGCGTGTAGCGTGAGTGATATATGTCCTACAATACATACTTGATCTTTGGTTCGATCTTGCGTCCCAGGCTCACCAAGCCTTTCATCCCTCCGGGGTCCGCAAATTGATAGCAACACTGGCTTAATACATCGTTATGCCACAGTGAGTTAATGTGTAGGCCAGATATGCATCCGGTCGCCTCTACGATCCTTGACGATGTAGAGTGTATGGTGTATCCTTCAAGGATTAATCAACGCCGGACGTCTCAGCCATATCCTTACTTCGTAAATTTCTCTGTTCTATTTTCGATCGCTGTCACGTGGAAATTAGTGTGTTGAAGAAAGAAAACTTGAGAAAATGAGAAACCTTGGAAACTTTGAAGAAGGCGAAACCCCCGAAACGTCAGCTATTCTTGTGTGCTAATAAATGCTATTATACCAACTTCGTGTTTGCTCATTGAAGAAGAACAGTGTATGTGCTTTGTTATTTCTCATTCTTTACATTGATCACAATTCTAACTGTATTTGCTGTTAAAAGACTATATCGCTTCAAATTGTAGTAGATTAATCATTAAGATCGTAGAAAAACACAACATCTAGTTGGACCAAAATCAAAGATAGTTTGCATATTCGTTTTCCTTCTCATAGGTGATAAACTACCAGAAATGTTTGATGTTGATAGCGCTGCGCCATTTCTGTGGTTCCATGTGGTCTGAAGTTCAAATAGATAACAAAACTGTACTTTTATATTTTTGATGATATCGGTAGAAATCTGAGTAGACCCGCTTGCACGGTAGTTGCGTTCCGGGTAAGCTGTCATCGGTCGAAGCCTGGAGACGGGGTCCATTAGATCCAACGACGAGTCGCGGAAACGGATTGAGACATACTCATACACATACGCCTACACCATTATGCTCCGTGTGGCTCTCGGTCGATACACTTTGGAGTTACCAATTAGGAGAAGCGACCTTGTGCGCTTCCATCATTCCCTGCTCACCCGTCACGTAATATAGCGGTTATTCCGCACGCTGATTTTCAGAATGGAATTGGCCAAGCTTTTATATTGCGTTACATATCTAAGTTAAAAAATATCGTAAATACGAGTGAAATCAAAGTTCTCGTAAGTCTTTTGCATCAGGTTACCTAACCTAATTTATGCTGGGATGCTGAGATATAACCGAAGCGTGGCACCTCGGCGAAAATTCGAACCGGCGATTGTCCTCATCAAGGGTCGATCCACCACAGAACGGGGTTTCTTGCTTTGCCTTTCCACCTTTCTCTCAGCCATATTTTTACTATTCTTCTTGCTCTAAACCACATAGCTCATGTGTTAAACGTTTTAGCTTTGGTGGCCTGTCTATATAAATAATTATAAAAGTATGCATTCTTTAAGTTAAATTCTAACCTAATTTTAGGTAGACGTTCTTTTATAAAAATTGTGATGCTCTAAATTCGTTGATACAAAGCCCCTCGTTCAAGCTTATTGGAAAGTCACCACTGAGCCTCTCATGTTAAGTAGTTGATCTGTTTTGTAAAGCAGTTTTGTAAGGCTAACGAATTGCGTATTATTTGTAAACGTTTCTTGCTCATCCCGTTTTTGTCTTGTACTTTTCCTTCCAAATGTCAATCAGCTCTCTATGTAAACTGCTCAGAAGCTTGTTCAACATTTTTATTACAACTTAAACGTCTGCAAAATTGTTAACGTTAGAAGTTGTAATAAGCCTTTTTTAATCGCTCCTAAGTTCTTTATGTAATGCGGACGTCTATCGTGTCTGAGTTAATCTGACATGTATGTATGTGGGCGAGCACTTGGGAGCGCCCTAGCAGATCTATCACACTGTTCTAGGAAAAATCTACCAGCTCACCATTCAACAAAATTCGTGAGGATGACAAAGTTCTGAAATAGCAGTCAAACCTACATGAACGTCCAAAGACTTTAGTGGATGACAGATCCTGGGCAATAAACAGAATAAAAAACTTGGTGAAATTGGCACATTTTGTGAAGTCGTATCATATAACTTAATAGATGGAAAAAGTAAAAACTCTCAGTTACGTATGTAAGTCATTCATTCTAGGATTTTTGGATGGAATATCATGGATGGGAGCCTTATTGGCGCATGCCATTATTTTCGAGACTATTCAGTCAAGTACGACGGCTTTTCGAATAATGTTGACCTAATACGTTTGTGTATTAGTGAGTGGACGGAGTGCTCACGCTCAATTACCAGTGTTTGGGCGTGGACCTCTGGCATGTCTTCGACCGGCCCCACTCCCAGCCATCGCTCGGCCCATCGGCCCACTGGCCAAGACATTCCATCACTACCTTGGCACCACCCTCATTACGTTAATGCCTCATAACGATTACGAATGGTGACAAATATAGACGTGCTAAAGCTCTTGTGCTCATTTTAAGGTGTTCTACGGCAGTGGAAGTGTTTTTGCAGGTGTCAGGCAAGCTGTGTCGCATCGAAAATAGTGCTTTTTTTCGTAGTAAACAGGTATTCGGAACTTCGTCAACTTTTCGTACCTCAATGTCCTCTTGAAAAAAATTTCTTGTCAGGCGTTTTCGTTTCTCACAATTTTCAGCCGTCTTTCGTGTGAAACATCATCGAGTTGCAACTGTGTTGTCTTCTTTCGTCGAAATATTCAATGTTTCCTAAGCAGTGTGCTGTGATATTACGAATTCAGGCTGAATTGTTATTGTTATTGTTTAGTGTTTTTTACATCATTTTTGTTTTCTTTTCGCATTCTGTCATGCTGATCTTCTTCCAATCAAGGGACGGTTGAGCCTATCCAGTAAAAAGGTCATGTAAGATTTTGCTAAACCAGTAAACTATTTCATAGAAGCAAATCATTAATTACTTAATTGCTTCAACACTCAATATCCTCTACGCGGGAAATGATGATTGGATCAAAACAAGTATCCTGTTCTGTATTATTTCTAAATCAGAGAATGAAAGATAGAGCATCAGTGTTCCCCACCGGAATCTTCCTTATAGAGGAAGCAAAGTCTTCAACCACCAATTTCTTTAGGTCTCTGCTTTTCGTTCATGGGATCCTGCTTGGTAGCTTGTCTATAGGAGTGTATAGTAGGGCAATGGTCTACGGTCTGTGCGCTTTCCGGTCAACTTCCTATGTTTGCTGGATGAGTAGCTGGCGTAACGTAGTCGATGAGCGTGTATCTCCTATGGGTAGAGTAGAAGAGTCTTATGAGATGACAATTAGCCCAGACAGATGGTTTCGGACAACGGAAGAAGCGCCGTGTTTCAAACGATGTCCGATTTGGCCACGCCCGATGGTTTGTCCATTCGACATCGGAGCAGTTGTCATGACATCCACAACGATTAGAAATTATGAACGTTGATGTGATTCTGATTACTGTTTCGTTTATCGAAAGATCTCTGCTGCGAGACTGCTGCTTTTCACTGAAATGCTGGTCACTTGCCTGATAGATACTTTCCTTCCCGTTTCCCTACTCTTACTCTTCTTCTCATTATTATGTCCTCTTATCGATACGTTAGTTTTTTCTTTGTCTTTTCTTCTCTCTTGCTATTCTTTCTCTTCTTCTCTTTCTCGTTATTTTTATTGTCTCTGGTACTACTATTATTGTCATTATTATAATTATGATTACTACCACTACTACTAAGGCACGTGTGAAGCAGTGGTCGGAGGCTCCCTGCAACACACGTGGAATCGATCCCCGCGTCCATGGCCCACTAAGCCTTCCATCGCTTCGGGGTCAGCAAGTTGGTACCAGATTTGTCTGGGAGGCCAGCAGCACTGGTTCAATACATCGGTAGGCCACCGCGAGTTATTGTAAAGGCCAGATATGCATTCATTTACCTCGAACGATGCTTATTGAAGTCGAATGCATGGTTCATCCCTCGGGGATTGATCAACGGAGAGCTTTATTCTTTATCCTTACTACCTTTTAGTAGTACTACTACCTTTCAGTAGCACTACTAGTAGTGGCAGTACTAGAAGTAGTACTAGTTAGTAGTAGTTAGTCGTTATTGGTCTTCGTAGCATTCATATGTTATCAATGTAGATGTATGTCGAGTCTGTGATTCAAAAATTTTAGCAATGGTCGATTGTGTTTCTTTCCGAACACTTCAAATGTCTTACTGTCTACATTTACAAACTAAATTTACCACAAATGAACACGAATGGTCGAAATGTACGACGATTTTTGCTTGATAAAAGCGCACATAATCGATAGGCATAATTTATCTTTCTAGCTTTCCAAATATCGGCTGATTGACGAGTAATAAACCAGCGACTCCTATCGGGCTCGCCCACTCTCACAACGTGACAACGGCTTCACGCCGGTGCGATTATCATCCTAGCCTGCTTATCAGTTGCTTCGATTTGCTTCTTATCGATTTTGAAATAGTGAAATTCAGGAAGAATCGATATACTTAACCAGGTCTCACTGCTCACCAGATCTCAGTGCTCTCTGTGTCGAACAACTCATTTCTTCTTTTCTTCTTCCATTTCGAACTTCATCACATCGGCTATTCTACGCTTATGTCGCATCTTCTTGCTGATTACTTGCCACATGTCTTCAAAAACGCCGGTTTCCTTCATCTTGAACTCTTTCATTACTGTTCGGACGTGGCTCTTATTAGTCGTAAAGAGAGCGATCATTGGCCGTCTTGGCCGCCGTCATCACCAATTTTCGTGGCAGCCGTCCGTGGACGATAGATGATGACCTCTTCACGTGCTGTTTGACATCACGATGTACCTGTCATTTGTACATATATATATATATATATATATATATATATATATATATATATGCCTATGTGTATTCATGTGTATGTTTGTGTATTCGAACGAACTGAAATATACAAACACTTCTCATCGGCTGTTTTTATTGTCACGTCGTCATCGTCGTCCGCGTCGTACTTTAGTGCCACACGATAACGACGAATAACAGTAGCCTTCTCCAACCACACCTCTTGATGGTATTCAACAATAACATCCTTAATAAGTATTGATGTTGTGACACGTATTTAACCATAGACGAACTAACAATTGGGCGACGAAAACGACGACGTCAGCATTTCCTTAGATGCTATTGTTATCCAAGCCTACCATATTAAATAAGTGATTGGATAAGCTTTTAGTGATTTTTCCCTGCTTTTTAGCAATAACACTTTAGGATGTCTTTATGTCATGTACTGCCCAAACCTTCAAGTTTTGCAGAACCTAAAGCCGAGTCAAATTGTCATGCTTGTCGGTCTCGCCCTACAGAATACTCCTTTACCGGTTCTTCTAAAGCGCATCGTCCTTTGTGTTTGTGATGCTGCCCACTTTCACTTATTCTTAAAAACGCGATAATAACTAAAGGAATATGCAATAAAACGTTATTTGAATGTGATTCTTTTGCTCTCTTCTACGCAGAACAGTATCGGTTCTGTTGACCACGCTGGTTATCATTTACACTTTTTCATTACTTTCCAGTGATTGAAATCATCTTCAGTTGTTTCCCTTGCCACCTTTTCCGAATCACATCATTGGTGATTTTCTTCTAGTAGCACATTAACTTTCTACGTTCCCAATTCAGTTCAGGCCGACTTTTTACAGCAAATTCCCTAGAGACCTTATCCCATTTCTACACGGAGAGTAACATTCGAAGAGAACTGGTAGATGATAGACTGACTGTAGCAAACCTTTGTTGCCGCCATATCTATCAGAGTTTGCAACGATATTTGAAAGCAAATCTAGCACTCTAAACTGGAAATGTTAAGTCAGTTAGTAGACCAGGCATCCGGAAGGTTTCGCTATCAGCGAGGACAACAATCATGCTATCCGAATACTGTAGACATTAAGTTGTCGAGACTAGAGAACTGACAACAGATCTGACGGCGACGCCCTGAAGCGCTCTACAAACTCTGCGATCTTGACGATCTAGCGGGCTTACGTATCGTGCAGGTCGTCATAGGGGCAGGTCACGCCCCGTCTCGAGCCTCGCTCCGCCCCTGGCACTCGACCGCTCCGGCTTTGTTCGCTCTCGGAGGGGCGCCTTTCTTCAGATAATCAATTTGCTACAATCTCAAAAAAAAACTCTTACTATCAGCTCATATTTCTCTCGTGGATCCCTTATTTCCATCAGACAGTGTATCTATTCTGGTTCAAATACGACTGCTGTCATGATTTTTCTTGAGGTATTGCTTGAATATGAATCGTTCATTCCTTCTTCCCAAACATTATTCTAATGTAAATCTCCTTCTTCATCAAAACCGTCTATGGTTCTTAGTCCTTTTCTGATGTAATCAATATTTAAACAATATTGCCTTTTCATTATATTTTTTCTGTTACTCTGTGATATCATGTTACATGAACATTTCCCCCTTTTATTCCACTTCCCATGTAAAACCTATGCGAGAGATCTCATTCCGAAAACAATTCGACTGTACAGGGAATTGTTTCGAAAAGAGCAAAATCCGTCGTAGTGCTAGCTATCGTTATTTACTTACTTGATACTTGAATGGCCCGTCCTCACTGGTTGTGAGGGTCCCAGCATAACCTAAATTTTCGGATATATGCTGGTTAAACCACTGTGGTTCCTTGGAATTCCGAGGTCATCCTGGCCATAGTCTGCCCCAGGTTGTCACCACCACAGGCAATTGCAGCCCTTGTGGCTCAGAGGATGATTTGCCACCATGCGACTTTGATACTAGGGCGGTGGTGGATCCTGGTATTGGTTTACTCCTATCTAGGCTTTCTGATGGAAATCCCGGACTCCTTCTCACATCTTGGAACACCCTGCCAGGGGATGAATCCCATGCTGTACATCGTAGTCCGACACCCAGGAGCACCCCCCAGCCACGATAAAGCTGTAAACCGTTGTGAGGAACCATCGTTAACTGGATGCTATATTAACTACATCATGTCACGTAACTTTAATGATGCTGAGATATTTGCAAAACTCCGGACCGCAGGTGTATGCGGTGGAGAACGAACGCGCTATTGTCCTTTTCGGGGAGTAGCGCGTTCACCACCACACCACGCGGGTCATTCGTTCCGCCTGTCTCTCAGCTAGTTCTATCGATCTTTTGCCATCAGCAAATCAGCCGTCAGCGGGATTGATCTGGGGGGCCCAAATCGGCAAGGAACCCAGTTAAGCTTAGGCCGCAGTTATAATCACAATGATTGCTGATGGCAAAAGATAAGATAAGATAAAAGATAAAAGATAAAGAACTAGCTGAGAGACAGGCGAAACGAAGGACCCGCATGGTGTGGTGGTGAACGCGCTACTCCCCGGAAAGGACAATAGCGCGTTGTTTCCCCACCGCATACACCTGCGGTCCGGAGTTTTGCAAATATTTCAGCATCATTGAAGTCATATTTCGCAATGTATACCTTGCCGTTAAAAAGAGTAGGCAGTAAATAACCAGTTAAAATTGTGATTACACCATGTCAGTTCATCGCAAGCATAGTAAGTTCTCATCTTAGTTTACCTTCCTTCGAAAACCGCGTGTAACCGCCTCTTCTCCCTTTAATTCTCTTTTCTTCCTTTTTTATTCCCTCAATTGTAGTTTCATGCCATTCGTGAATTGTTTTTCACAGCGTGTGAATTTATGCGGTAGTTGATATAAAGAAAAATAACTACTGTACTAAGAAATACTTTTAAAAATCGTTTGTTCATCGAAATTTGATCGTATTCATCGGCATGTGTGTGATTCTACCGTGGAAACCAGTTCATGGCTGCCTCTTGCAAATAAGCCCCACACTGCAACGAACGAGATCGACAACTATCCCCCAGAAATAGCCAGCTTCGATGTCAAAGCTTATGGGCTACCCCAATTGATGTCAACTCCTTGAAAGTGGTGAATGAAGTGGCATGTGTGTAACGGGTGATGATTATTGTTTTTCGGTCAAGAGGACCCAATGAACGCCTCAACTGCGAAACCGATGAATGCGGGCATTTCTGGTACCTGCTAGAGTCGCTTGATAACTAGTACGATTACAGGTGGTGTACATGATCAATACTCATTTCGTAGACGATATTCGTTAACGTCTTTTCAACGTTGTTGTACACTACTCGTTCCAAACCCATTATTTTATGATGGAAGATTGCTTTTTTATCAAGAGGACCCAATGAACACCTCAACTGCGAAACCGATGAATTATGAGAATTGTATGAAAATTTTCTTCCTTTTTCGAAAATCTGATATAGCTTCTATGCATTTTTTAAAGATTTTCAAAAGAAAATTGCTTTTTATCTGTTACCACAAGATATTACCCTTACCGGATCTAACGCGTTCACCACAGCACCATGCAAGTTCTTCGTTTGGCCTGTCTGTCAGTCGTATTATTGACCTATAGGCGCTACCCACCCGTCAACGGGATTGATCTGGGGAGCACAAGTCAGTAAGAATCCAGTTAAGCTGAAGCTATGGTATAAATCACAATCCCGTCAATTTTTATTTACTGCCTACTAATTTTTAATGGCAGGGCATTATGTGAAATATAGCTATAATGTTGGTGAGATATTTGCAAAACTCCGGACTCGCATGGTCTGGTGGTGAACGTGTTAGCCCCCGGAAAGGGTGATAATGTGCTCGGTCCCCACCATAAACACCAGCGGTTTGGAGTTTTGCAAATATTTCAGCAACGTTACGGTTATATGTATTCTTTCTTGATAAGCTTGCACGAGGTTGATAAATATATTTATCAACCTCGTGCAAGCTTATCAAGAAAGAATGCATATTGATTAGTCACACCGAGGTTCAAGGAAAGTCGGTTTCGAAATGTTACGGTTATATTTCACATAATACCCTGCGATTAAAAATCAATAGGCAGTTAATAAAAACTGGCGACATTGTTGTCACAAGAGTTTCTTCTTAAGTTGAAGAGCAGTTTTCTACAAACTAGCTATAACGGAACGCCATATGCACCATTCAGTTCGGTCATGTTTGATCGACACTTGAAGACACTTGGAGAAGAAGAAGTCTGCACAAGAACTGTGCCTTTTTAAACACGAATTTTCATAAATTCACCCAAATAACGACAATTTTTTCGTGCGTAAGAGTCCAGAAGGAACCGTTAAACTCTCTGTATGTTCATATAACAAATCGGAACACTATGTGGGTTCACTCAAGTGATTCGGAGAACACAATGCTCTCCATGTGACCGCCTTTCTTCCTATGCTTTTTAACACGAAAGTGGCCTCACGTAGTCATGATCCTCTCTAGTGGCTGGGTATATCCTAGAGTCTTACAAGAGAAGAATTGTAGTTTATTTGTTCGAGGTGTTCCTAAATTGTCTTCTATTTGCATTCCAGTTACCTAATTGCTGGCTTCAGGCCGAATCGAATTGCCGAACGTAATTCGTATACGGACTAGCGCCCATCATTCGTGTATGCATGAATATTTTTACGCTTATGGGTCAGTCCAGACGGCAGAAGTAATGAGTTCATTTTCTTATGAGTCCACCTTCATCTTAGGTCAAGTAGCCTATATGGGCGATATTCGGCCAAACACCTCCATGACCAAACAAAGAAACTCTAAACCAAGATTTCAATCACATTTAACACAGCTCTGCACACTCACTGCTTTCTATGAGTCTTCCACTGAGCATGTCGTGTGAATACCAACCGCACAGAATTCGCATAAAAGCGTAATATGCCCCTCCCATCAGAATAACAGGTTTATATACTGTCCAATATCACGCGTGATAATGCGGCATTCCACACTGCTGTTCATTTTCGGATTCTTGGAATTAATCCAGAGCGCCTCGAGAGTTTTGCGCGCTTGTGTTCTCGATTCCTGTGCGAGGATTGTGACCCTTACTTCAAAATCCTCCCCGTTATGTCCCTGAGTCCTGTGCGTGCCTAGTGGGCTATTTGGTTTATGTTTGCCGGGTAGGTGTTCTTTTATGCGGACACAGAGGGGTCTGCCCGTTTCGTCAATGTATTCGTCTCCGCACGCCTTACAGATCAGATAAACTATACCCGAGTTCAAGCAATCACCGTCTTTACCATTGGGGAATTATGTAATTTTGCGTTGCACATAGACGGTCATATAGGCGGTTACGAATTAGTTGGCTCCTAAGGGTACTCGGTGGCATTTCAACTACGTTTACCGAATTCTCTAGACCCGCCCTTCTTAAGTAGCGTTTTATAGCTGCACTTACATCATTTGAGATGAAAGGCAGGATAAACGGGACCTTTCTATCGCTAGAGTTGTCGTTTGGGAGCCTCCGATTTCCCTACACTTATCCCGAGCTACAGTTACGTAGCTGCTAGAAATGGCTATTTGCCGCGCCACGTTCCGGGACTCCTCTCTCTGCTCTCTTCCCGTGCACACGTTGGTTGCTGTTCGAAACATGGTTCTTACAAGCGCTCTTTTCGTGTGAGAGGGGTGGGAAGTTGATATTTTTCTCTTTCTTTTCTAGTTGATACAATCCTAAAGTGAAACTTTTCTAGTACTTCAAACGATTCCTTTATTGGCGCTAAAACGTCGTTTTCTAAAGAAATTCCTGGCGCTTCTCGTTGACTAAACAACCTACTATGTCCTATTTCATCATCTGAGCTTAAAGGACTCGCAAAACGAGGCTATATTCACGAACAAGTTTCTTGTGTTTTGTTTTCAAACACTGAAATGAAAGCTAACACCACGTCCTAATTTGAGGGTAATTGTTTTCAGGTTGACTACTTTTAAATGTGAATTGCTTTTTAAAAACAAATGTGGCCGAGGGAAATTCGAAGCTTTGGTTGATGTAGTGGATCTAACATGTGAATCCCCGGAAAAGAGTAATAGCGGGTTTGAGGTTCCGTGCTTTCATCATATCTCAGCATCGCTGCGGTTGTATTTCACATCATACGCTGCCATGAAAAAGAAAATACAATGAAGAAAGGTTAATAGTTTTCAGAAACAGTTTATATGGGCGGCGATAGTATAACGCCAGCCGAAGGGGCATCGCGAATCCAAACCACTTCTAGGCCAGACAGACAGATTACTTCATCTCTTCGAAATCGATGAGTAGAGGAATTGTTGTCCACATACGACATCACACTGATTTCTCTAATGACAACCGTTTACAAGCTAAAAGTTTAGTTTATATCCGCATTTTCCGTATGAGAGGCTTTTCAAAGTGGAAAATGAATTCAGTGGTGTCTGCATACCACATTAAGATTTTTCCAGAGTCATTCCGTCCGCCATCTTATGCTCATTCTTTGTTTTTTCCTATCCGCTCTATCAGGTAGTGTTGTTTGCTCCTTGACATAATGCCCAGAACTTCATCACTAGGCAGTTGTACATCTAATTAAATATCCGAGGAAAACTTTTATTGTGGATAGACTGCAATGTGCCTCCATTGAGGTGTTCTTTGAAGCATTTAGCCCTTTCGACATCATTTCTAGCACTTTAAGAACTTCTTCACCACCCCGCTTGACCAGTGTGAGAATCAAAACTTCAGCACTATTATGAAACCTTCTGCCCTGAATTCCTTGTGTATGAAATCCACAGCTTAAGACTTTGAGTCAAAATCGAATAGGGTTCTTTCTTATATCCTCTTATTGGTTTTAATCGCTGAAATTCTCAGGGTTCTAGGGCCGTCGCTTATCTTTCGTCGTAAAATCGCTTAATGTCTGGTATTCAGGCGTCTAAGTGCCTGGCGTACGTCTAAGTGCCTGGCGTATTTCCTGTTCTTTTCGAGATAGTCGTTTAGGGCTCGTTAAACCAACCTTCGATACGTTTCTTCAATTTTCTTAATTTGAAGTTGTTTTATGCCGTTTTCGAGAACAGTCCTGTATTTCCTGAGAGACAGGCGAAACGAAGGACCCACATGGTGTGGTGGTGAACGCGTTACTCCCCGGAAAGGACAATAGCGCGTTCATTCCCCACCGCAGACACCTGCGGTTCGGAGTTTTGCAAATATCTCAGCATCATTGAAGTTATATTTCGCAATATATCTTGCCGTTAAGAAAGAATAGGCAGTAAATAATGAGTTAAAAAGTCCTGTGTTTTTCATATCCTACTGTTTCGTTCACTTCATACTTACACAAATCTGCTAAATAAGACTTCTATTCCATCGTTCACCTTCATTGATTCCCGATTTCCACTGTTGAAAAATGCTTATGTATCTTCGTTTTTTATCGGTTTCTATCTCTATGTTCCAGATGCCACCTGGATGATGAAGCCGTTGTCGATGTTTCGTCGTGAGTCGTCGTTGAAGGCTTTCCGAAGGTGGCTGTCGACCTGTTCACAACCATTGCTCATCATCGGACCACCTTTTTGCGGAAAGACTTATTTTTTGAAGCAGGCAAGTTTTTGCTGTGTTCGATCTCAACCTTTGAATTTGTTCTTTCCTTGATTTTATAGCTTTAACAGATTTCTATTTCACTTTTTCTCCGTAGCCGTTTGTTTGTGGGAGAATCACCTATGTTCTTTTCTATTCCTCCATTTTTTCTCATTAGTGTACAGAACGTATACTTCATAAGAATTTGCTTCTCTATATTTCCTCCTTTTTAGCACTTACTTTTACATACCCTTGTTTTTTATTTACACCTTCTTTTGCTTTTTTCTACTCGATCTTTTAAACAGCCGACTACCTTGCTTTTTCCATCTCTCCAAAAAAACTCGTGGCTTCCCTTCATCTCTTTCTGTGGATGTCTCATTCTTTAAATCTCTCCATTCCTGTTGGTCCTATCAGATCTTATTTATTTTCGTTCGTTTACATTCTCATGCTATCCTTTTCTCCAATACTCCTTGATTTCTCTGGATAGATAGCGATTCTAGTCAACTTTACTTCATTCATCATGGCAGTGATTGTTCTTTGTTCGTTTTCTCTACTGTTCCTTTCAATTCTAAAGTGCTTCCAAGTCTATTCGAAGGTTCTGATGAACTTATGCTCATCATATCCTTGACGGACGGCAGTTTCACAGATGTGCCATTCTAATGAAGTCAGCACGATCCAATATAGAAGGGAACAGCGCGCTGATTCTGGGACCAAGGAGCCTAATCAAATCGGTCACACGCTGATTTGATGGGGATTTCGTCAACTTCGACTCTGTGCACGGGATTTTCCCCTTTCCTCTGCCTAGGTAAGAAGCATGTCTCGTTCAGCCTGCCAAAGGAGGGCATCCACTATTTCAAATCAGTTGAAAGTGGATAATACAAAAATACATGGTTGGATTCGACTAAAAAACAATTGCGTATTCCAACGAAAGGTCCATGATAAGCTTAATATAAGATTCCAGAAATCTAATGGATTCGAAACCTAGCTGTTTTCGTTGTTTTCTTTTGTCCTCTTTGGAATTCTTAAGAGTAACGTGTAAAGTGCATTAGTCAAGATCTCGTTACTCTGTGAATCTTGGTCTCCACCAGAATATAACTTCTGATAAGAAGTTTTGCTTACTCCTCGAAAGACAGTATGTAATTTTAACAGTATTTAAACTCAGTTCCTATAAACACCATCCACAGGTGACGAGTGTCGCTTCCCTCTATCGATTTTTTTGTTCCTCAAACTCATAAACGTCTTCATTGCTTGCGAGTGTTGACCAAACGAAACCAGTTCAGCCCTCATCTAAGAGGCACTTTTATCTCTGTGACTCGTTTCGATCGTCCTTGGGCAAAAGTCTGACTTCTCGTGGGCGATCAACGATTCATCAATCTTATTGCCCGATAAATAACCGTGACAGATGACCTCAATGAGTACTGGTTGCAATCGTTGGGAAAAGTTATATTGATGTTGGAGAAATCGTTCGTATATTTAGCGATACTAGCAGGACTCAAGGAAATGACATTCAGACTAACTACACCTCGTTTTACTAAGCTTTTTGATTGGACCTTGCCTTGTGTTTGTTCTATGATTACTAAGCAAAGGACCAATTGATTCCTTCATCTGAGAACCCATGTATAAGAAACGCACTCTCTACTATGTTTATACCACTCTCTAGTCAAATATAAACATCCGCTCCTTAAAAATTCGATCATATAAAGCCAATATGAATCTCATAATTAGACCGGTTATTTGAAGTTGCCGCCCTGGGCCAACTAAGCTCCCCATCCTTCCATGGTCGGAAAATTGGTACCACACCTGTCTGGGATCAGTTCAATCGTTCCAAAAGTTGACGATTTTCTTTGTCGAAGAGCTGAGTAGGTCCTAGTGCCGGGGCACCAGGACTCCAGAGAGAATCTGCTCGACCAGGTTTCAACAACATTCATGAAGAAGATCAGAAATATTCATGCAGGAATTACCTGCACTTAAAATCGGAAGAACTTCGTGTATTGCGGATAGCGTGTAAAATAATTTCAAGTTGCACTAAATGAGAACCCCATATGAGTTTCAACGTTATTGAGTTGGCTACCGTTTCGCCCAAACATTCATCTGGTTCATGAAAAACGATCAGAAAACTTCTTCAACTCAAGGTGTTATCTTGCTTTGAGAAGCAATTTGACTGTTTCTGCACATCCAACTATTTCTTAACCTGCAGCATTGCATTATTCTTTGCTGTACAAAAAGAACGATTGTATCTATCACTGTTCTATCGCTCTTTCAAACGAGTTCCAACAAATGTCAGTATCGAATTGGTTTGAGGTGTTATGATTCCTTACAGGTTACTCATCAATGCAAGAACATGAGTATGCTAGCGGTTAAGAATTTAACGGGTTTTCTAAAATCTTACTGAAAACGGGCAAATGTGATGGACCTTTCGTAGAGTTTTCATCGAAAATCGCCTATCTCATGCTGTTCATTTGTCGTCCATTCAGTACTTAATTGTACTCCCTTTCCCTTGTCCACCTGTTTTATCATTTCTTCGTGTATTCGCTAGTTTTTTTTAGTAAATGTGTGTGACTTATGGTGACCTCTGTATAGCCTATTATCATTGAAAGTTCTGCAAGGCTACCTTGATGGCGCTGTTCAAATGTTTTCCACGTCGAGAAAATTTGGTGGGCTTGGAAAAATTAGATGAGTTACGATGCAGCAAAAATAAATAACGTTATTTTCTTCTACACGACCCGTAATCACATCTCCTGTGCGCATCCCAGCACTTGTCGCATTCAATCCGTTTTCTTCGCATTCGTCGTCCACAACTGTCTTCGAACATTTCGCATTGTTTCAGCTACTATTTGGGAATTTCTTCTTCTTTATGAATATCGTAGAATACTGGTGGCGTAAGTTCTCTTTGCAATCTTGGAGATAACTGGGTAATGACGTTTCCATGTGGATTGGAGGAGAGCGTTGGGTCAGGGCTCGCACTAGGGCCTTTGCTCGACGTTATCACTAACTACTACGCTATCCTCTTCCCAAATATCCCGAGAGCGGATGTCGTGCATTTGAAAGTGGTAGAATAAAAGCAAGCGTTTGACAAAGTGGATCAACTTCCACCGCAGGGTTTTTGTTGTGAACACCTTTGTAATAATGAAGAAATCAAAATAAACTAATGTATTATGAAAATAAATAACCTGGACGAAATAATATTGTAAAACTGCTTTTGTACATTTAGGGTACTCGTAGCTCACAGCTAATTTTCTTTCCACTTTTATCATCCGATGTTTTTCGTTAATCGAGTTTAAAGAATCGTAGAGTATGAAGTGCTGAGATATTTGCAAAACTCCGGACCACAGGTGTATGCAGTGGGGAACGAACACGCGCTGTTGTCCTCACAGGGGTGCAGTGCGCTTCACCACCACACCATCCGGGTCCTTCGTTTTGCCTGTCTCTCAGCTAGTTCTCACCCGGATGGTGTAGTGGTGAAGTGCGCTGCTCCCCGGTAAGGACAACAGCGCGTGTTCGTTCCCCACTGCAACACCTGTGGTCCGGAGTTTTGCAAATATCTCAGCACTTCATACGAGTTATATTTCACAACATACCCTGCCATTAAGAAGAAAAAAAGGCAGTAAATAAAAGAGTTAAGAGTCGTAAAGTATTTCATTTTTTTCGTTCATCGTTCGTCCCAAGGATTTCCGTACTAAATTCTGGCTGCATATCCTACTTGTCAGTGGATCTGCTAGGTCCGAATTTACTACAGTTCCGCTCTTCTTATTTCTAGATAGTTCCGAAATGTCATTTATGTCAAGATGATGCTCCAATAGTGTGGTGCCGTCGTAATGGGCTCACGTGGTGGTGTTGATGTCTCTCCAAGGGTCAATTGCATATGGACTGCTGCCTCTAAACAACTGCGTCAATTAGATCACCCCATCGACGGCTCATTCATCCATAGTCACTGAATATCTTCTCAACGACTCAACCATCTCACTGACCTGAAAACACCGCAAGCTTCTTGAAGCCGTAACGAAGTAAATCGTCTATTCACCTGATCACCTTCACTCCGTAATGTATCCGGAATGGTCTACCCCAAGGATTGTCAGAATTGTTCCTAATTCTTTTTTCGTTGTTGGCTGAGCCTCATCTGTACCCATGAGCCGAATAAAACCTTGCCTTTGAGCGAATAAAAGCAAAACAGGTTGAGTACGGTAGCATACATGGACTGTTATGAAGGAACGAAGTACACGGAAATCGAGGCGATCTCATTCACTGCCCAAGGTATGACGGACGTAGACTGGTCAACGTAAATTAGCATCATAACAGTACAGTTGATGGAAGCTTAACTTTACTATGGCCACTTTTCCTCTTTGGTTTGACACGAATTAGTTTTAATTTCTGCATCTCAAATAGTACAATAGCCTCTTTTATCCATATTTATGGAACATTTTGCAAACTTCTGCTTCATAACGAGTGCATCTTTCTACATGGCTTACTTTTGTTGACAAGCAATAACTCATGCACTTTCTAAGCGCCATTTTTCTAAGTTGCAGCTGAACGGAGTAACTTCAATACAGTTGTTGAGTAGGAAATCTGATATGCACTCTTCTCGTATTGTTTTGCTCTACAAAACCTAGACGATACCACACACCTGCTCAGCAGAATATTTACATTACTACCCTTCTCACCTAGCAGAGCCGTCACAAATAGACAAGGGTATCGAAGCGACTTCCTTTCTTCAATGTCCGCACAGGTGATATTTAGAGCAAGTCATGGATCGCACCTTATGACTTCTTGAGTGTTTAGCAAGAAATTCTACCATTGCCCAGATAGGGAGCGAAATAAACTCAGTGCTATTCGTCATGGCGATATGAAACCATCACGATGGTAATCTGTCAGTGCCTACTTACAAAATACTTAAATGGTCTGTCTACACGGATCATGAAGAATCGCGCGAATCAGCTGAATTTTCATCTAACTGGCAATTTTTGGAGTCCAAAAACTACGCTAGAGCTTTTCTCTATTGATATATCACATTGATAATCTTTCGATATATAAGTATATAAATATGTCTATGTATATACATATATATTATACGACCCATCTTTTTTATTTACTATGTGGATCCTAGCATTTCTCGCATTCGATTCGTGTTCATCGCACCCATCATCCACCGAAGATCTCCCAACTTTTTTACGTGTGGCATCGACTGCTGCTTGAGGATTTTCGTGTCATCTCGAATATCGTTGAATGCTGGTCGAATCGATTTTCTCTGGAATCCTGACATACCCGGACTGGAGAGTTCACACTCTGATCTCAGAGAGTGATTCCTTTTCCGGACAAGTCCAGTGTCAGCTTCTCGACTCCATAGGGATGAGGGGCTCAGTGGGCCCAGTGCGGGGGCTAACCAGCAGCGAGCTGGTGATGGTCGACGTCACTACCACCGTGCTCCCTCCTCCACTCTCTCGATATAATGCACTGTATTAAAAAGTTTTGCTCACTGGTTCAAACATCAGCGAAAATCATTACCCTCGTTTTTTTCTCTTCCGAGTTGATTTTTTTTAGAAAACACCGGCTGAAACAAACTTTTGAGTAATTTATCTCACTGCAGTTTCGTGCGAGCCGTACCAGGGCGTTCACTTTGCTTTCCATATTGTCATTTTCGCAGTAACCCATCTTCGAGGATTTGAGGGAGCTTTGGCAAGATGTGAATTTAGGTTTCTCCAAGTTTGTCGACGATTACTGGCACAGTTTTACTACTGCCGTGCACTTTATTGAAGTATCGAAGCTCTTCTCAGACTAACTGACCGTGTCGAGGATTCACAATCTTCCAGAACGGAAAATAGGAGGGAATTCGACACCACGGTGCAACTTACCTTTAGTGAACTGGGAAATTATTGCAAGGGACAACTCTTTGTACTGTTTCGTGTACAATGGAACGATAACCAACTTTCAAACATATTCCGCATGCATTAATGTTAACTGTTTGCCAATATTTTCAGAGCTATTTAGTTGGTAAACATATAGAGGTTCAATAATGGTTGAGTACCTTTCAGCTTACATTGTACGAGCCACGGAAATAAGATGGTTAAGAAGGATCTGCTAAGGAGAATGTAGAGCCATAAAGATATTTAATAACAAGTCTTCGCAGCATCACTGATCTACCACAGCCATCCGTATCCCACCAAATGCGATTTATCTGTTTCTAAAGCAAACTAAAAATAACAGCAGCATCAGATTTCACTCCGGTTTCGTTAGCATGCCTTCTGTGCGAGTTGAACCCATGTCTGTTGCCTTCGGAAAATGATCAATTCTCTAACTCTATCTTTTATTCTTTCATTACCTCCATTAACAGTTAACATTTCTAGAAATTGGCTTGATTGATGCATCCGTATTTCAGATTCAGTCGAGCAGCGACTGTGTAGCAGCACATTTCTGCTTGGTGGAGTCGGCTGACAGCACCGAGTCGGCCACACTATTGCGCTCTCTGGCCGACCAGTTGTGCAAGCGCTTTCCGAATCTCGTTCTTCCGAAGCTTTCCACCGTCACGCTGCTAGCAGACCATGACCATGCAGTGCGACAGTACCTCACACTGCCGTTAGCGTCACTACCTTCTCCTTCCAAGCCACTATTCGTTCTTATCGACAACATACTGCCACATATCTACGACCTCATACTAACAGTAAGTAGTTTTTGTCGTTATTATTACCTTATTCCTTCCAATACAAAAATACAAGCTGTAAACAACGAATTGTGAATACTTTAAAGGATAAATTTGAAAATTGTTGGGTGTGTGAAAAATACTTAAGAAAAAAAACCATTAGTCAGTTTATCTGTCTGATAGATTTCATTAAATTGCTTAGATGAACATAGAGATACTGTATTGATCCTTATCTGCTGGGAAGGTTGACAAAAATTAACTTAAATAGGCATAAATAAAAAACTCTAGAAAGCTATCGGCGTTAATCAATCCCTGAGGGATGCGTCATGCGTTCGACTTCATTAACTATCGTTGGATGTGATTGAATGCATATCTGGCCTTTATAATGACTAGCAGTGGCCTACCGATGATGTATCGGGCCAGTGCTGCTATCCTCTCAGACAAGCCTGGTACCAATTTGCCGACGCTGGAGGGTTGGAAGGCTTGGTGGGCCGTGGCCGCGGGAATCAATTCCATGTGTGTGTCGCAGTAGCGCCTCCAACCACTGTGCCACACGCGCCCTAATAGGCAGAACTATTTCTCAGAATTCCCTGGGTTGTGATGATTATGATGTCAATATGGAGACAATGGCGGAAAATTTGTTACGCTTGCAACCTTCATAGCCTTCTGTTTTTTTTTTGCGAAACAAAAGGTGAAAAGGATACGGAATCGAGATTTCGCCGGTAGATGTTCTTGGTAATCTACTTTCCATATATAATGCTGAGATATTTGCAAAACTCCGGACTGCAGGTGTATGCGGTGGGGAACGAACACGCGCTGTTGTCCTTACAGGGGTGCAGCGCGCTTCACCACCACACCATCCGGGTTCTTCGTTTTGCCTGTCTCTCAGCTAGTTCTATTGATCTAGTTAATGCTAGTAGAAAATATTTTAAAATGTCTTATTGAATGCACAAATCAAATGAAACATTAACGAAGCCGAGTTAAAACGATTGAACAGATTTAGTATGCGTTTTTCAAATCCATTGGTTCTAATTCCTCGATGTTTTTTAAGACCTACTTAGCTATCTTGAAATTTTAAATAGATGTTGTCCACACTTTCCTTGTAACGTTTGGTTTCACTAATTTGAAAACAACATTTTTACCGGCTATTACGAAATGCCTTCTGGAATAGTTTAATACTAACTTATTTACTTAGTTATTTTTAACATTGAGGCGCGTGTAGCACACCGGTTAGAGGTGCCCTGCAATGCATCTGGGTTCGATCCCACGCTACGAGCTTATCAAGGTCATCTGTCCGGGGTCGAAGAATTGGTACCAGATGTGTCTGAAAGGATATCAGCATGACTCGATACATCGGTAGGCAACCGCGTGTTATTTTGCGGCTCAGATATCCACTCAGTTACCTATAACGATGCCGGACAAAACCAAATGTATGACGCATCCCTGAGGGATTGGTCAACGACGAGGATTTTATTCTTCATCTTTTATATTCAACATTTAAAAGCAGTGTTAAGTTCTTCCCAAGTCGAGCAAATTACCTTTAAACTGTATTTCCATCACGTAATGGTTTTCCATTACTTTTTGAGGCATCAGTTCCATGAACACATTCTGAAACAATCTGAAACGATAGAATTCATGGGTTGACGTTCAAAAAAGCCTTCTTTGAAGTTTTTCGAGGTGGTCAGTTAAGTCATTCGCCGCTGCCGTCTTCCATCAAGGCGGGAGGACGGCGGTTTTTGAGTGTCTTCTAATCTTTCCCAAATCCTATGCCGCTCATCTGAGGAGACGTCAAAGCCTTTAACGACATTAGGCGACGACATTTACGACGATCCCATTTACAGCTGATGATATACAGTAATCATCCTGTCACCGACATCAGAACGATCGTGAAGGACACTTCTTCCTCATTCGGTCGCCTCGTTAACAAAGGATATTTGATTATAAATAAAAGCAATTGATGAATGATCACTAGGGCATCGCCCAGATATTTCACGTAAACGTGGATTGGGTAGTCCGGATAAAACATACGTATTGATTGGTTATTTTCGACCAGTTATTAGATTCCTATGATTATGATTTGTTTCAGTCACTTACGTTAAAAAATGGCTGTGATCCTTCTATGGGACATTGTTAGTGATAAATTCGAAATAGAACGCAATATGACTGCTAATTTATGTAGTTAGTAATAAAGCAATGCTGGACTTCCAATTTTGTTTAGAAAAGAAAATGGTGAGATGAGATTCTTCTGAGCCTCGTCGCACAGTGTGTGAAAAATTCTGCTTTTGTGTCCGCAAAAAATCTGTCAGTACAGTAGATGTGATCAGTTTCACGACTGGTACGTTCTCAGATCAACCACTGCCTGCCGTCATGGATGCGCCTCGTCGTCACTTCACGACCCTTAGCGCCATCCGATCAGTACAAATTCGAGCGATTTCACGACCTTGTGCTCAGTGAATGTACGTACGTGAGGAGCTTTTTTTTAGTTTTCTAAAAAACTCATCGGCTACTCAACTCTACCACCATTTCGAAAAGAAATGAATGCAGGCATTGACGAACTTGATCGATTCATTGAAATTCGGCTTCCACAGTGTCTTCACTGTGAAGTTCTGGACGCTTGTGAGGTTAGTGTGACGTTTTGATTCTTATAAGACTACTCGTTTTTACGTTTCATTTTTAGATCAAAAGGGCTTAATAAGTCACCGAATACTACCTCGGTGTTGTTGGGTTTGAGAAATTCCACGCAGTCCGGTATTTTCCCCACTTTAAGTTGTTTCAAAATTTACGAACACGAAGGTTTTCCAGTGCCTCCCAGACGCGTTTATACCCTGCTTCCTTTTTAGTTTTTCACTTGCCGAATCCTGCAGAATCTCCTATTTCTTATAACACTATAATACTTTTCATTACTACGAAGCTGCTTCAGAAATCACTAGAATAAAAGATTTTCGGAAGCGACTGTTTTTGTGCTGCGTAATGGACACTCTTTCAACATTATTTTTAAGTTCGAAATTCGCTGAAGGCACCACCGAACTTCTGAGGTGTTTTTCCCTCTTCATAGGCTTATTTAATGTACTTCTGGTTTCAATGCGAATTCGATGATGGAAGAGGGGCTGGATTTTGGGACAAACTAGAGTTTCTTTTATTGTGAGTTGTCTAGCTCTCCGTTAAGGGTTCGTGGTTCTTCGTCGATCAACTTGCTCGAGCTGTCGATGCGGGTATCGTCGTACCCGATCGAGTGCCCTGTAGCATCAAAGACTTAATGGATGATATTTGCCTAGCCTTACCTCAACGACTGCCAATTTACCTGCTTCTGATTAAAGTAGGCACTTTTATAAGGTCGCTTTTTTTTGCTTTCCGTAGTGATTTCAATGTGAAGCTTTGACCAGACTTCTCGAGTTTTTTCCTGTTTCCTTTACATACATTCACTCCTCTTTTATTGAACCAGTTTCTTTCCGTGGATTTTACTCCACTTCTTATAAAAAGCTAAGAAATTGTTTTCCTCCTTTCTTATAAAGATCCTTTCGTTTGATACACTATTAGTTAAGAAGTTCCGTGCTTTCCACCATTTGTGGTGGAATTTCATTCGTAAAGCAAGGGTGTTTTGAACTAAATTTATTTATTTCTGGGCTTATATCATCATAACAACTTTTGATTGTTACTAAAGGTTTTTGCAGTATCACCATCTGGAAACTCATTAAGTTCAACAAGTTCTTCGTTGTTACAATGGTAATAGTAACAATACAATTGATATGGGGACGTGGAAGCCATGAATATGGAAGTTTGAAGCAAAGCCTTTAAAACAACTGGTTTCCCACATTCAACTGTGATTAGGTAGTGTCATTCTTCGATCGTTTTCAGGCTTCACGTCATCCACCTCCATTGGATTTTCTCCTTGCCGTCAGTCAGTTGATCAGCCGTGAAAGCGCTTTTGTCATCGAAAGGGAACTCGAAGCTGTTAAAGTCATACTGCGCAGTACAGGTAGAAGAACATCTTCTTCGTATGCAGAACAGTCTTTTTCTGAGAAATCGGCATGTATTAATCTCACCTCTCCCGATATTAGCGTAGGCAGTGACTATTTCGAAGTTAATGCGCCTGCCTTCTATGTCTAGCAATGCCGAATAGATCCCGAACCAATCAATACCTATGTTTTGCAAATAGTCGTAGGTAATTCAATGCGATAATTCATATGCTGTGACATTAAATCTGTAAAATTGCTGTTCGTTATTGTTTAGGTAGTCCAATCGATTTTTTTCTTCGTAAATATTTTCCGTGATATCATTCCCCACTAGTTGTTTAATTCCATGAAGTATTGTCACCTTCGCAGTAGTTCATTTATTTCTCCGACATTTCTGTGCTATCTCTCATCTTATAGATCCTGTGATTCTGGATGGCTGCTGGGCTGAAGTAAACGGTGACTTATCGCCATATCATACAGCTTGGGCCGAGTTCTACAAGACGAAACGACGGAAGACCCCGCAGGACATCGTCGAGCTCGCTTACCATCTGGCTCATTCAAGTAGGACTTCATCTTTCAATTCTATGCTGAGATCATGGCGTCGTATCTAATCGAATATATGCTGGAGTTGATTGGATTGTATTTATTAGATTTTTTAGTATCTGATGAAGGAAAACCATGCATTGTGCCCCAGCATTAATGAGTATTCCTTTCCGCTTCCGTTCCCACGAATCAAAGTCATTTCTGATAGATTTCTGTGAGCTGAAGAATCCTATGATTATATCGTTACGAACTAATTTGATATTTTTTCTCTTAGCATATACATTTTTTCCCGTTTTTCTTCGTACATTATGGCTGCATTATGAGCACTTCTTTTAATACCGTTCCATCGAAATTTGTTAGAAAATCCTATGGTGCAGAATATCATTGAAGTTTATTTAATGCTTCTTCTATTACGAGTTTTCAATACTCTAGCCCTAACCTTTGTCACCAGCTTATTTTTAACCGCGAAGAACTCTGCTTTCTCTCCTATTACTTCTTCCTTTTGCTTGCGGAGCGAGTTGTTGCAGTACTCCGTACCGCAGTACCCTTTATGTACTTGAGATTTATGGAGGTCTGTGACGACGTTTCCAATTAGATGACAGAATGGCCGATAATGAAGAGGTTAATCCGGCCGGAATGTGTCACTTGATCGCCACCACTATCTACTCGGCCCATCTTTCGTATCGCCAATGACGAAGTGTGCTAGGGAGGGAGTGGTGACCGAGAGAAAAACATTTGGACAGGGAGTAACCAAGTCATTGTTTTCGTTGTCGACTTATTTTACCATGAGTGATGATTTATGGTGCATACTTCTTATAGCGGCATACCTTTTCGAAGTTTTTTTAATCAACGGCTTGTGCAAGGCCCGGGAAAACCCTTGGTGTGACCTTGCTAGTCGCAAAGTTCCTCTTTCTTTACAACAAGAAGATCGTTGGTTTCGTTTCTTTTGTTTTTAAGCTTTATAGAACTTACATTTTACACATTCTTAACCAAAATCTTGTTTAACAAGCTAACGAGGAAGTAATTTGAGGCAAAGGGGCATATTTTCAGAAAAGGGGAACTTTACGAAATGTGGCGTCGAAATTTTTTTTCTTAAGAAACATCCCGATAAACCACCGTCTTTACAGAAATAGGTGTTTTTTTCGGCTTTCACAAAGAAATCGTTGTTAATGAACATCTGAGGACGATTTTCTTCAAAGCATAGGACATTATTACTCCTCTGTTCGTTTATTCTGATTCGCTCTCCAATGTTGTTTTGAGAAATGAAGCTGAATAATGATGAATAGTAAATTAAAGAGATGAATCCAGATTTTTCGATAACATCTACTCGCTTCTTCTTGTTGCCACTTCGACTTCAGAGCTCTCTATTTCAGCCGTGCCTCCGCTGAGCTCCATCCGAACGCTTTCGTCGGTCGGCGCCGGCGATCTTATTCTGAAGTGCTCCGTGATCGACATTCCGACTTCCATTCTATTGTCGAAAGCCGGTGCTATCATTGAGGATCTCTCTATGAATGTGAGGTTTCCTTCCAGAGTGAATTACACTCGAATGCTTCAGAATTGGGAGAGGGAATGAATGGAAAAGCTGAGTATTTTTGCTACTGATTTATATCAAGAATAACATTCCTACGAACGTGAACAGTTAAATGTGTCTGTAATTTATGGGGTCAGAAACTGTCGAAAATATAACCCCACTATTCGAATAACCAAAAATTGGATTAATCGCACGACTCCATTTTCTGACGTCGTTTCGTCACTGCTGTGTTTCTGTCACGTTGAGGTCACATTGCTAGAATCGCCATAAAAATTATGCTTAATTTGGAGCGTGTTTTTAGTGTAATTGTTCAGGACTAAGTAAGTTAAATAGAGATAAGTATTTTCGAATGAAGAGATCGAACAGCGTTATTGAGCGATTCGGAATTCGAATATTTGTTCGCTCTTCAGATATTTTCGCTGTGAAGCGTTACGTTTTTTGACAGAACACACTACTTGAGTATATGAAATAAAACTCGAATATTTGAAAGTCTCATTCAGTCGAATTAGTCATTCGGAGTTTTCGACTCGATTAATTTACGATTAATGACCGTGAAAGGTTTTCCCACGGGTTTCCTTGATATTACGAAAATTATTCCCGCGAACCTCCATCCCGGGAATTCTGAATGCAAACTCGTTCCCAGGCCGAAGTATGACTAGTGGACTCGGCCCGATGAAGGATGTTTTTTGGTCCGACGACGACACTATTAACATTTGAATGAAAGCCGTGCACTATTTACTTACTCGGATACTTGGATGGCCCGTCCTCATTGGTTGTGCCGACCCCAGCATAATTTCCGTTTTTTCGGAGTTTTGCTGATCTAACCACTGTGATTCCCTGGAATCCCGAGGACAGCCTGGCCAAGGTGCACTCCAGGTCGTTGCAGCCCCAGGCAGCCGCAGCTCTTGTGGATTAGGGGAAAATTTGCCACCGTGCGACTAGTTTCATACCAGGACGGTGGTGGATCCTTTTGTTGGCTTATCTGGGTTTCCTGATGGAAACGCGCCGATCACCTCAGCTTGGGATCATAACCTGACACCCAGGAACACCTCCCACCCACGATTAGGTGGCGAGCCGTTTGGAGGCCGTCTGCTACTACTCCTCCAAAATAACTTTAACCTCAGGTTGTTGACATTCTGCTGTTATATAAGAGTGTTGTTGTGTTGTCAAGAGAATAGAGGATCGTAAACACTGTTCAATGCCTATGCATATATATACAAGTAAAAAAAATGGAGGTGAAATATCAGCAACTCAGTAGAAGCCTAAACCAGTTTTCGTTTACTATATTGTCCCCGAAAAGTGCTTACAAATATTTGCTATTTTAGAAATACTTTAGCTTATAAAAATCCAGCACTGTTTGAGAAATTTTCAAATCCTCGAAATGGTTCCTGCGTGAACTCCACTGATGCTCTTGTAATGAAGCAAAATTTCCATCACCTCCATATTAACGCTACGCTTCATTTCCACTCATTTTTCTATTGCGTTCTAACTCTATTAGTTAGTTTGGTTGGCATTAAGTTTGAGTAACTAACGATCATTACGCTACACAAAAGGGGATTGTGTAGCGTTTCTTCTTTATTGATCAAAACCGCTATTGTTGGAAAAGGAGCAAAGTTAGTTGTTCAGTGTAACATAAAAGCTCAACTACTTCTGAACTGGTTATGTTTAACGTTTTTCATTATCACTTTAACCATGGTAGTGCAAAAGATAGAAAGTATAATATCCAGTCGATGAGACTAAGACACTTATAACGTTCAACAGTGGCCGAACAACATTAATATCCAGTAATGGTGGTTATCGTGCTTATATATTCGACGTAAATAAGCTTTGGATGGTTCGAGTTATATAAATTCTAAAGCATTTCCTCTTCTTTCATGCTTTCTTAACCTGTAAATGTAGATTTAACCTTTGTACAAGCATGTGTGTCCCAGCTACAGGGCCAGGACGGTTCACTGCTTTGAGCTTTCCATGACAATCTGTCTGTTACGAAATAACAAAACCTAATTACTAGCTGGTGACAACTAATCAGTCGAGCAAATGACTACCTAAGCATTCGCTGCTTTCTCTTACTGCTTTCTAAAAAGTACCTCTTTTGAGATGATGTAGCATTCACGATGAGATCTCTCTATATTAATAGAGATCCCAGTCAAGGAGATCTGTTGTTGAACTTTTTTCAGGATGATTTTGTATATTTATGTTGTACGGGTGATGTTAAGACTGTGATGAAGGCAATCGGCCTACAAAATGATGTGGTGAGTGCAATCGTTTTGATATTTTTATACTAAATTTGATCGATATGTATATTTATTGATCCCATCCAGAATATAACACCTGAGTGTTATAGACTTGTATTACTTTTATCTGTCACAAGTATTGCTTTCGTATGAGCTTTGATTACGAGTGAGAGATTCTGTTTCAGGAGCTTTCTCTAGGTCTTCTGGCCGCATCTTCTCGCGGACATACGCAAATCTGCGAAGCAATTCTCCAGTACAAGCCTCAAGTATGTTTTCTCAACGTTCATTTCCATTACTTTTAGAGGAAATACAGCAGGGTTTTGTTTTCATTTTCTCCAACAAATCCTTGCTAAGTGAACCAGGGTCGTCTGTTCTTTGTCGATCTCGGTTTAATAACTATGGTGTTATAGTTATCTAACTGAAGCGGGATTGAAACCTGACCCTTGGCCAACAAAACGGAGCTAAATACTTAGCACCTTATAGATTCTTTGAAAAAGGACCGACTATATGGTGAAAAATATTAGAACATTCTCAAACCTCATAAGCTAAAAAAGCAATTCAAAGCATTCTCATAAGCTCATCAAAGAAAGAATACATATTGATTAGTGATACCGAGGTTCAGGGAAAGTCGGTTTCGAAATATTAGAACATTCTCTTCCGTGGCCAGACACCAACCTATAGTCCGAATTTATCGGTCTTGAAATCGAAATGTAACAGATTTACTTTGATTCATTATGTTATGCATAAATCATGTGTTACCGCCATAATTACCACAAGAACTGTCCGATTTTCAACAGAAATCTCAGGGATTTAAGAAACTAACTCCATTGAATTTCAACTTTGTCCATGACCACATTCTTGCCGAGTTGCTAGAAGCCTAGGTATTCTACTTGCGTAGAACTCTAGACCTCTGCTAAACTGTCATCAAGGATTTAACTTAATTTGATTTAACAGCGTCTTACTGGCAACTGTTCTTTCACAAAGAAGTTGTCCAAATATCTGAAGTGCTGGAAAGCCATTGTTATAAGTTCCTACAAGTAAGGAGTATAAGGCAGAGTGTCATACACCACTGTGTTCACGTACTGGACCACGCCACGTACGAACGTTAAGAGTATACTCTGCTTTGGAAGAGAAATTGGTCCTTTAAGTTTTCAGCGCTTACCCTGGCAGGTTTTGCAAAGGTGTTTTTTTGATTCATTGGTAAAATTCTTCTATCCTTTAATGATTTCGACAAGATTTAAGAAGTTATACTCAATGATTCCGCTTACCGAACGTGCTGGCGATACCGAACAGTGGTCGCAATGTTTTCCTCAGTCAAGGCGCTTGATCTTTTTGGAACTCACAAAGTTTTTGGAACTTTGCGCACAATTTGTGCAGAATATTGTATATTATCTTGTATAATCCTCTCTTTGTCGCTCTTCACAGTGCACTCAAGAAGCGGAAAATTTTTGTTGCACAGAACTGGGTTTTAGTGTTCTCAGACACAGTTATTTCGTCTACGCATAGTTCTAGTCATCGACGACGACGAGGTTACCGGGCTTCCCCATCTTAATGGTCCATGTCACCAGCACTAAACATGAACTTAGCGTCTACTGTATGATGCTCAATGACTCTCTTTTCATAAGCAATTAATGTAACCAAGTGTGAATCCGTTTAAAAGATCACTCGAGAATCGAATACAAATTATTAGGGTAGATGCTAATAAATTCACAGGACAGAAATCTGATGTTTACAACGGTGTTGTTAATTGGGAACCAAAGAAAATTCGCTGGCCAAGAAAACACCGTAGAGATTTTGTGATGTAAAGTCGAACATTTCACTATGAGGCAATCATCATTTTGCATTCCACATGAATTTTTAAGAATGCAGAATTCTCCCTACTTCTTACTCCTAACACATCTTTTTCCTCCCGCCAAACGGTTTACTACGTCATTGTGGCTGGTAGGTGTTCATTCTAACAAGATATGTGTACCATCGAATTAGTGGTCATTACGTGGGATTGACAACTTCTTACTTTTTCTCTATCAAATTGTCCATTATGAGGAGATAGGTAGTCTTCTTCGAACTGTCTACGAGTTCCTAATAACCTTCCTAGTTCTTCTATACGTGAATTTTCAGGTGGCGAACAACGTGTGCAACGGTCAGTGGAATGCGCTCCGAAGTGCTGCATGCAACAATCACCTGGAAGTGCTCGATCTACTCTTAACCCACGGTCTGTTCATTAAGATTGAAGGCCTCCATATCTATTTATAACAGCAATTATGGATCTTTCAAATACTCGAAAGTTAACTTTACTATGACACACATACTTTTCACGTGCTTTCAAGTTTCCGACACCATTTTTTAAAGCTATTTCCGGTTTTTGAAACGTGTTTTTTTTAAAAATTTAACTGGCAACTATTGCCTACTTAAAACGCGGCTATTCGAATGAATGTTTAGGTCTGCCTTTATCTCTTGACCCATTCTGCCTTGGCACCGTTTTTCTTGGCTGATGTCGAATACGAGTAATTTTCTCCTGCTGTGGGCTTTCTGATTTTCTGGGCATAGGAAACCATAACAGAATTGTAGAAGAGACTTTGATTTATCGTTCTATGATAACGAGTGATATGTATGCTCCTATTTGCTGTGTGTTAATACGCTTCATTATGCAAATACATTGTTGACAGCATTTAGAAGTATTTTGCGCCCTATGTTGAGTCTATTTCAGTACTTTTTATGTCCCCATGTTTCATACAATAACCACGGCCATTGACCGTCGTCCAATTACTGGTCAATGAACTTTTTCAAAAAAGGATTTTCAGTAAATCACCAAGTTCAGAGAATGGTTTTTTGTCGAATGATACCTAGTGCTGTGATGGAAACTCTGGAACCCACCGAGTATGGACACTATCTATACGGGTTGAAATGGTGTTCGAGTTCTTTATTTCTATGTTTTCTAGGAAATTTGGAGTACACTCGATAGATCGTTTGACTATAAAATAAATGGTCTTGATACTCTTCGTATTTTTGTTGAGCAAACGCGAGGTGTTACTATTCTTTGTTCACGATTAAGCTGACGTTTCGGCGGATTTCGCCTTCTTCAGAGCCGCTTTCTATGAGGATTCCACTAAGTATGTCACGTAGAGACCAACCGCACAGAAATATATACACAGTATATACAGTATATACATTATACTTCCACGTGATTTTTCTGTGCGGTTGGTCTCTACGTGATATACTTAGTGGAAACCTCATAGAAAGCGGCCCTGAAGAAGGCGAAATCCGCCGAAACGTCAGCTTAATCGTGAACAAAGAATAGTAACACCTCGCGTTTGCTCAACAAAAATACGAAGAAAATCACTTGATCAATGCCGAGGTTAATAGAAAGTCGGTCGTGGCGGTCTTNTTGGTCTCTACGTGACATACTTAGTGGAATCCTCATAGAAAGCGGCTCTGAAGAAGGCGAAATCCGCCGAAACGTCAGCTTAATCGTGAACAAAGAATAGTAACACCTCGCGTTTGCTCAACAAAAATACGAAGAAAATCACTTGATCAATGCCGAGGTTAATAGAAAGTCGGTCGTGGCGGTCTTGATACTGTTTCGATTTTCTAGCACTCCTCTTTAACCTTAAACCTAGTTATTACTTACTTAATAGCTGAATTTGCGAATAACTGGTTGGAATGTTCACTACAGGACAATGTTCAATCTTTGCACCCTACCCATAACTGCCCTTTATTCAAGTATTCCTTTACATTAAGTAGTTTCTCGCTGACCTCACAACTTTTCTCTTTAAATTTCTATTTTTTAAACTTTTTAAATCTTTTGTTCTTTTTCAATTTCATGAGTTTCGCAGTGGTGCTCGCACAGTGTTGCCTTATGACAGCTATATGGACACGTATTGAGTAGATAAATTACTAAAATGGTTAATACACTTGACAACTGCCGACTAGGGCCATTCATCCTTTTATTAATGCTGTCCGGTGGTGGCAGTAATTCGACGAGCGCTCGTATTGGCCGAAGTAATTGTTGCCCAATGGAACAGCTCAGCCATCTGGATCAGTCAGTCTTCCACTAATCTGCTCGTAGTCGAACACTAATTGCTGGCTAAATATTTATAGCTTCCCTAACATGCCAGCTATTGCTTGACAATCACCGTCAAGGGAATGTGCACATTCACGAGTCCGTCACCCACGGAAGACGGAAGTTGGGTGCATAGTAGCTGAACGTAAAGAGATCGAATCCGATTCGAAGGAAACGTCATTTCCACGGGATTCAACGCAATACGAGAAGCATCTTACATTCTACTAAGTTGTTAAATTAATAATAGTTTTGACGGGAAGCAAAAACGCGCAGTGCTTGAGTAAGTTTTAAGGGAACTGTGCCACCAAGATCGTTGGTATTGTGCCGGCACATAGGTTGAATTTCCACGAGTTTCCACGACGACTACATCTTCCGATATTTCTCAGATCTTATTAGTTTACTTTTCTGCAATTTTTCAATCATTTTGTGAATAAAGATGTTCTCCTTTAAAGAACATCTCGGTGCTTACACATTTCGATGTCTCTACAGCAGACAGCAACAGTGTTTTTTCACAGCTTCAATGGTATTTACGAGCTATTACTGTCAGCATTACTACTAACGAGAGTGCGTTTAGTGCGTGGTTAGATGTGCAATACACCCGTGGTCCTTCGTTCGATCCCGCACCATAAGCCTGACAAAAGTTACATCCCTTCCGGGTCGGAGAAAGGGTAGCAGCCTTGATTGATACATCGGTAGGGCACTGCAAGTTTTCGTACATACCAGATGTGCACATTCATATTATATTCAACATCTCTGACGATACACCTCATCCCTCAGGGAAAGACCAATACCGAACGCTTTATCGTTTTATTGCTATCATTAATGCCATTGTTATCATCATTTTTGTAGACAGAATTGAGCAAATGTTTTGAAAGCAGGAGTTACACTTATTTTAGTGATCAGGAAGGGGTTAAATTTAGGACTTCGAATGAAAATGCCGGAAGCGGATATTGGAATAAAGAATCTGCTATTGCAGGTGATGAAGTCAATGTGGACGAGGAAGGATGCGGTAGGAGGACGGCGCTTCGTGGAGCTGCCTGGTTCGTTTCCGATATTGTTTCTTTCTGTCATATCTTCCTCATTTTTTGCAGATATGCAGATAAAGCGCGTTTAGTGCGTTGTTGCAGATATGCAGACAAAAGCTGAATTAACAGAATAATAGTAGTAAGTAACGAGTTCCACGGTAGGGTATCATACGAAATCAACTGCAACGATGCTGAGACATTTGCAAAACTTTGACCCCAGGCTACATCGAACCACGACTCTCCTTTCCAGAGGACTGCCTATTACACACTGCGCCACCGAGATCCTTGCTCTGCGTTTCTCTCAGCTAGTTTTCTATAAATAGAAAAAATAGTAAGTAAATAAATAATAATCGGTAGATAAAAAATAGTAAATAGCAGTAAATAAAGGAGTAAACATTGTGATTTCGACTACAGTCCCTGGGTTCAATGCCGATATGGGCGCCCCAGATCAATCCTGTTGATGGGTGATTGCTGATGGCTTTAATCGATAGAAAACTAGATGAGAGGAACGCAGAGCAAGGGTATCGGTGGCGCACTTTGTAATGAGCAGTCCTCTGGAAAGGGGAGTCGTGGTTCGGTGTAGCCTGAGACCAAAGTTTTGCGAATATCTCAGCATCGTTGTTAATAATAATAATAATAATAATAATAATAATAATAATAGTAATAATAAGCTAACAAAATGAAGCCTAGTTTCTTGTAAACATCGTCGCAGTGAATAGTGCTTGCCTTCATAAATGCGTTGAGAAATACAAAGTTGTTTTCCTCCGCCTTTCTCTTACTGATTATTGTATTTCCGCCTTCATTCTGCCTTTATACATTATTTGAAAAGTGTTTTGTCTACTCCTTTCCGCCATTATTGGTTTTCCTACCAAAAGGATAAAAGTTTTTTTTGCAGTTATGAACTCAGAACAAAAGAACAAACTATCCTTTTGTTAACAACTAAAGAAGGATTTTTACAGAAAGCAAATTATCACAGTTATCAACCGAAACAAGTTGATCTGCTAAAAATCCGACCTCCATGGTGACCATGCATACACATGCCGTAATTCAACACTGTAAATTAATTTTTCCTACATTCACTGCTAACAGATTTTAATGGAACTGAACTGGGCGGTCCTCCTGAAGGGGAATTGAGTTTGGCGCCGTGTCTACTAATCTACGTTGTAATCCTTAGAAATCTAAAGAGGTTCAACATGAGAGCATGCTTACGTCTGATGGATAACGGCGATTATGACATTGGCGATTCAACTCAACGCCACTGACCGACACCGAGAAATTCGCTTCCTTAATATCCTAGTAAATATGAACTCATGTTACAGACTGGTGAACAGGTTTTTAGTTCAAATATGAAGAAGAAATAATGCGAAATATAATGCTATTCATCACCACATGGATAAGCTAATAGTAATAATCTGACTTTTTTCGAGGAAGGTTCGATTTTATAGTTTTTCAAGTTTCCCTTCCAAGTTCTGAGATTTTCTTTCGCATTTTTGCTGCAAAATCGTCTGCATTAACAATATTCTTGACCTACAGGGCTGGTCACCGTGACGTCGTCAGTCGTCTTCTGAAGGCTTCGGCCAGCGTCGATCGAAAAGATTCCGAGGATCGAACTGCCCTGATGGCAGCTGCATTTATGGATCACTGGGAGATTGTTGACCTTCTCCTCGATCATGGAGCTAAGATCTCTGTAAGAAATGTGTATTTCCACTAATATTTCTCTCATTACATGGATATTTCACATTTATTCTTAGGAAACCGATTCTGCAGGGGCGACGGCGCTACATCTAGCGTTGTCGAACGGCTCTAAAACCGAGGCTCATGATAAAACTGTTCAGACCCTGATAAGAAGTAAGCTGTGTTGAAGAATAATAGAATTACATTTATGAGTGTAAAAGCAGGTGCAATCGATTCTATGTATTCTTTCTGTAAATTTCATAGATTTAAATTCTTTACGAGCACCTCTTGAAATGGGTATCGGACAGGAATTGAAAATGTTTTTCAAAGGGTTCGAGTAAACTACCTTGAGTGAGTGACGTCCAATGATTGTAGAACATTACTATTGATAATTGTCGGAGACGTCCTGCAATACACATGGGATCGATCTCTGCGCCCCAGGATCACCGATCACCAACACCTCCCTCCTTCTGGGATCGGCAAATTGGTACCAGACTTGTCTGGGGAGTATAGTAGCACTGACTCGATACATTTATAGGCCACCGCGAGCCATTATAAAGGCCAGTTATGCACTCAGTTACCTCTAACGTTGCCAAATGAAGTCGAATTCATGGCGCATCCCTCAGAGAATTGATCAACGCTGAGAACTATATCCTTTTTATTCTTTATATCCATATTTTGTTTATATCATAATTTATTTGTTGTATACATGCAACCTGCTTTTTGTATCATTTTTAATAGTAGTCTGCTTACCATGTCCTTGTTTGTTGAGTGGAAGGTGAGTTCCTTTGAGGAGGAAGCGATCTTACCGTGACGGACGCACACGGACGAGTGTGCCTCCATCTGGCCGCCTACTATGGTGACCGGAACCTGACGTCGCTCGTCGGAGCCACTTGCATTGACATCCAGGTACTATCTCAATTTTTATCCGAGCGGCTTATCTATCAGTGATTTTGTAATGTTGAAAATTCATTACGTGAGTTTCCTGAATGTCCAATACTCTCTCATACCCTGACTGCCATGATTTTAGATGAACTCTTTCTTCCCAAAAAAAGTATCCATAAAATTTTTCTTCACTTGTGCGACAACGAAGAAGGTTTTTCGCAGCTGTAAAAACTTTACAGTTCTCGCTTAAGAACTTCATTCATATTTTTTGTCATATTTTGCACTTATTTACAATTTCATTAGGAATAACAATCCTATGAAGACAACATGTCCGGACTTTTCCTTGTTTAGGATTCCCTTGGACGTACGCCGCTGATGTTAGCTGCTAGCCAGGGACAAGTGGAGGCCGTTAATCAGCTGGTGAAAAACGGTAATTTAAAACGCAGTTTAGGTTCTCCTAACTAGTATGTAGTCTACATATTTGTGTGTGGGAGAAATTTTCAGCAAGGAAAATGACAACTTCCAACCATTACCAGAAACATGCGTGCTACATTTTTGTGAGTACGATGTGTCGTATGGAATGGTCGTGCATTTGAAATACAGAAATAGACTCAGCATAGGCTGCAAGACATTTCCAAACGTTGACGGCAACGTGTTACGGCAAAGTCTGTCCTACAATGCTCTCATGCTCACAGCCCCTCAATTCCTGTAGTTGTCAGAGAATTATTATTTATTGTCAAAAGCGGCATTTTCGTGAGAGCAAAACATTATACGTCGTCTTTCTCAACGGATATGAAAATTAGGTGCTGTTGCGAATTGTTATCTCTCCTCACTCTTTCGGCTTAGACGCCGTGTTTTTTCTCGAGTTCCGTCTAGTAATATTAATACTGCATATTGTCCTTCGCTATGAATTTTCCGTCATTTCTAGACGTCTCATTTAATGGAATACGACTTTACTAAAGCTATGAGCATCTCCGATGACTATGAATATTACTATCAAACGAAAGACCCGCATGGTGTGGTGGTGAATTCTTTAGCTCCCGAAAGTGTAATAGACCGTTCGTTCCCCATCGCAGACACGAGCGGTCCGGAGTTTTGCAAGTATCTCAGCATCGCTGTGGTTGTACGTCGCATAATACCCTTCCATAAAAAAATTGTAGGTGGCAGCAAATAAAAAGTTAAAACTATGAACTTTATTTAACGGCACATGAAATTATTTAACAGGTCAATTCTTATATCTTACGCTGTTCCAAATGGTTTCATTCGTTTTGTAACCTCGTCATCCATAAGAATTTCCATGTATTATTTTCGAATATATGAGTTTGGCTATACCTAGAAAAATTTCCGGTCCGGTTTTTGTCTCTGACATGCTAAATGTGGACCGAGCGTAGTTTTACTTTCCTGGAGTCCTGGTAAGGTCCTAAAGGGATGTCTTAAAATCTTCATCAGTCGTTGGCGTAATCTGTACTGTTTCCGCCCAACCGCTAGTATTCTTTCAGAAGTGCAACGATTGCTGTGAGGACATAGGTCGTTCTGATTAGTTGATTGACCAATCTGCGACTATAGGAAAGGCTAAACCTGCATTTTATTACACGATCAACCTTCACATATGTTGTGCGAATCCCAACCTTTCTCCATTCGATTATTTTCCTGATATCCTTCAAGGTCTTTGGATCTGCAAGTGTGTTTGGCTACAGCCTTCTAATATTTGGTCTTCTTCATGAATATCGTTGAATTCTGCTCAAGTTGGTTTGCCCTACTTGAAAGCCAGTTCTAAGATAGCAGAGCTGTGGCATTCCTACGCTTTGTGAATTGGGCAACGAGTCTTCTAGGAGGGTTAGGTACCAATTCCTCGACCTCGGAGCGATGGAAGGTTGCTTTACATAAGGCGATGTAGAACTAGGACCTTTAGAGTGTTGAGTAGCATCACCACCACTGTACTACTTCGTATCTCCACTATAAGCACACTATTGTATTTTAAAGTGTTGTAATGTTATACTAGTCCATGATTTGATATATTAGGAGCTTACATCGATTGCATTGACTCTGATGGCAGAACCGCCTTCCAGTTGGCTGCCATTCATGGCCATCTGCAAGTGGTTGATATGCTGTTGGCATTCGGTGCTGATGAAGCACATAAGGTGAGCTCTTCTCTCCTAAACGGATGCCTTAAGCCATTAAAAGTTTCTAAATGATGTTGGACTACTACTAAGTGGTGTTATATGTGAGACTTATCCATAAGGATCACGTGGGGAAGGCAAATTTAGGGAAACAAGCAAATGAAGAAAATTAAGATGTAAACTGTGCTAACACTTTTTTCTAACTCGTCACTACGTTTGTGTAATGGTTGTCTACTGCTGTCTGCAAGTTTCTTTTTGGCTTCTAGATGGTGTTCCTGCTTTTTCGAAAGGCATCCTTATATATTTCCCATTAAGCAGCAACTAAATTACCAATAGCATTGAGATTCCTTGACCTAACCCATGGACGAGTTGTTGGTCATTAGGATTTTAGTAAAACTTCTACTGAGTGTTCCACCCAGATTTCATTTAAGTTTTTGTTTAGTCGAATGCATTTTAATGCGCTGACCTCATATGCTACCTCAAAATCCTCGTATTCGAAAATCAGCATCGGCGATACCAAAAATGGTAGATTTCTTGTCGAACACACAGTCCAAATTAATCTTCTGTCTAAAGAATTTCGCTCTCATTGATTTTTCCTGCCTGTTTAGGACCTTCATAATTCCATAATTGATAAGATGTCAACTGTTAAAAAAGCAATCGTAACAAGATCTGGAGGAATTCAAAAATGATGTCAAATTCACATCTCTAGAAATCGATTTTTATTCAACTTCGGCGTAAAAAATCAATAGTTTCCTGAATTATTGGTCTGGCACGAGGTTGGCGCAAAATATTTATCCGGTTAGACAGTGTCAATTCAATAATTCAAGAAACTACTGATGTTGAAATATGTTCGTTTAAGGAAGAGATTGACAAGATTGTTCAGGACAACGACGGTGCGGTCGCCCTGCACTATGCTGTTGCCCACGGGGAAGTGGCCCTCTGTCGGGCGCTAGCTACCTCGGCGACCGTGAATGCCACAGATCGCGCAGGCAATCATCCGCTAATTAACGCTTGTCAGAGCGACAACGAAGAGGTTCGCCTCAATTCGCATCCAGAAATTTCGAATCTTCCCGAATCGTTGAATCGACACTAGTCTCAGCACTTACTATTGAGCCAGAGCAATATTCGTTGACTAAGCAAAATGGTTAATTTTATTTCCTGAAATCCGGTCGGCTACAGTGGGATAAAGAAGTTATCTGAAGAATTGCTAATTTGCACTGGGGAATCTCGGCAACACTAGGAACTAAATGTGGCAGACCGTTGTAGGAATTAAATCAACCGTGTTAAAATCATAAGAACCGGTTTCTCAGCTGGTCAAGCTGTCGAATGAGCTATTGAGAATAATAAGTAAACAAACGTTCTAAGACGGTTTGAACAGTTTTTGAGTTCATCTTAGTTCCTCTTACCCTTGCCACTCCCCAGGATAGTTTAGTAATGTGAACGAAATGAAGTGTTGTTTTACTGAAAACAACATTTCTAGTAAAGGAAATCGTGGATGTGTCTTTTTTATTTTCAATGTTTTTTCACTCTTATGATTAAAAGTTTATTTAACAGACCTATTTGCTTTGAAATAAAAGTGTTTAAACATAAAATCACTTTTCCAAGGTATTTTTTTCTATAGGACGATGATTGTTTTACAGGTGGTTCGCGAGCTTCTCAACCTTGGCGCTAATGTTGACCAGCTTTCACTGAGTGGTCAAAGCGCATTACGAGTGGCTGCTCTCACTGGTAACGCTAAGATTGTTCGAGTAAGTCACCACTTGTCCATCTGGAAATGCTTTTACTTTTCTATAACCTTATTTCGTCGACTGATCCATTTTGTTCTTTCCTCAAAAAACATTTTTGATGGAAGTAACGCTGCCAGACTTCGAAAACTAGCAAATTCTTCTTCCTTTCAAAATTCAAAAACTTTTCGGATGTTAGCGTTAAGATTCTGGCTAAAACATTTTTGAGAAAGTTCGATGCCATAGATTTTTGCGCCACAGAGTTCTCTGGCGCTGTTCTTGGACTGAATTTGTATTCTTTATGATCACTGAAACTTTTAAATTCCGTAATAGACTGTTCGACTTCTCGATAACTGCGATGAGGGCGAAGTGTAAGCACGGTAGTACCCCTCAGTAGCCACATTTGTTCGAGGGATATCAACTACTCAGATTGAAGGACAAGTAAATCTTGCTTGTAAAAAAATTTTTGTATGAATGGCGAAAATTTCGAAATGAAAAACACCTGGACTAGGTATAATATTTCGTTTCGACAAGGAATTCGGAACAAAAATTGTATACTGGTTGTTAGGCAGTGATTTTCTATAATTTGTCTTCTCTGGATATTTTTCTCCGAAATAGAGGCTACAAATAAATTCTGGTTCAACCATTACTTGTCAATTTACCTAAAACGTTTCAAAGGAGCGAAATATGGCTTCACTTGAAGTCGCAATTTTCAAATTAGATGAAGTTGTTAAACTTTTTTCATATGCTGGTTGGGGTAGCTGTCTCAGAGTGGGTTATTCTATAGGACAACAACTGTCAAAGTGTTGTGTACAGAGTCGAAATTCACTTTACATAAGACTCGGACATTTAGTTATCAGTAATAGGTTTGTAGTGGGATTCATTTAAAAATGGGAAATTCTTTGAGGTTCTGGCAGAGCACATTACTGACTGGGAACAGCATGATATGGACGGTACTCCACTCGTGCATACCTTACTGATTAACAGACAAGTACGTCAACACCCAGACATGGTTTATTTTGGAAAGCTCACGAATACTCTGTGAGAAAAAGTTCCTTCTTACAGACTGCGATGGCTGAGTTACTTCTGACCCTAGGAGCATTCATCTCTGCCAAAGACACACATGGACGGACCTGTGCTCATGTGGTGGGAATTTTCTACAACAATTTACTGTTCATACTCGCCATTCTAGGCAAGTACAAAGTGATGGCAAAATTCTTGAAGATATCTTTTGTGGCAGAAATCCTTGAAAGTGCAGATTTTTTAATAGCAAGTTTCGTACTTGAGAGGGCACGTCATGCTACTAGTTCTTTTTAGGTGTGCGCCATAAATGACATGTGTGGTGCTCGAATGCTTCGCCGATTGGCGGCGTCCTTCGAAGCGGTCGACGCCGGTGGCAGAACTCCATTGTTGACGACTGTTTGGAATGGTCATATGGAAATGTCCGCCTTCCTGCTCGAAACCGTTGGCGTAAATCCAAACTCAGTTGACGAACAAGTGAGCATTTCTAAGAAGCTACATCAACATGTACTTATCAGAACTGGCTGATAGATATGCAAAGGAGGGGCCTCAGTGTGTAGTGGGTAATACGTGAGCTTCTAGAAAGGGTAATCGCAGATTCAAACCTGGCCGAGGTCCAAGTTTCGGAAACGCCTCCGCATCATTGTAATTGTATTTCACATCATGTCCTGCTGTGAAAAATAATAGTAAGCAGTAAATAAAAAGTTAACATATATCAGTCTTATTCTCAACTATAACACTCACCTAACTCACTATAGTCTTGATGATCAAACACGAGATTGGGGTTGTTACTTTATTCCATATTTACGAGCAAGCTAACGTTTCGGCGGATTTCGCTTTTCTCAAAGCCTGGTGAGGTCAAGTTGACTGAGGTTTACACAACCAAACACCTCCATAACCGAAACAGAAGAAACACGAAACTAATTTTAATAGGGTTGAGAATAAGTTTTCCACTGAATATTTACATTTTTAGACTAGATAGGAAATATCGTTCTTCAGGGCGCATCCGCACTCTCTGTGGCTGCACAGCAGGGGAATCGCGATTTAGTAGTGCTTCTTCTACGGATGGGCGCCGAGCCATCTTTGAAGGACTTGGCTGGCAGGACAGCATTAGACGTCGCTACCATCTATGGTCATGACGCTATCAAAGCGGTGTTGCAGGTTCGTTCCCCTATATGTTGTCTTTCTTCTTAGATGTTTGACTACGGTACTTACGAAAACATCGTCCGTGATAAGATGTACCAGAATTACAACACAATTAATAACTTGTCCCAAATTTTCATGAGGTTTCAAGGCTATTGTAGCACATAAGTCTACCACTTTTCATTAAAATAGCGACATTTTTAATAAAACAGCGTGAGCCAATATTCCAGTTCATCAGTCCAGTGGTTTTTCATAAGATGAAAACCATGAGCTTGCATTATTTTAGACGCTGTTGTGAAGTGTTTTTCCTTTGTAGCCGCACGTGATCATTTATGCCTGCCAAGTAGATAAGCAAGCCTTTTAATGGATATCAAGTAACGAAACTTGTGCCAAAGGATATATTCTTACATTAAATCGGTTTTAGAGGACATCAAACTTTTATTTCCAATACAAAGGCATTAATTCCATACTTTCAACGCATCATACAGTCCATTTTACGAACACCCAGATGTCTCTGGTTCGTCTGCGTAATGCGCGTCTTAACAGCGCGTACGTGATGGAGTCCCTCGACGTTACCGCCCTTCATGCAAACGTGTGGAATGACTTCGCAATGCAACCCACTCTCGAACTTCCTATACAACACGAAGGAACAATAAACATGTATAGCTTCAAGATAGAGCAGCTGATGACACTCTTAAAAGAATGCCTAAACTGCTCAACCTTCAGATGATCCGGGAAGTACTGCGCAGAAATGAGAGGGTTCGCAATGGAACAGCGACTGGCAGCACACTTTGCCATTGAATCTATGTCTAAGGTGTAAGCACCAATAACGGACACCTGACCCCGTATATTCTATTGCAGATACATAGATGAACGGTTTGTCATTTATTGAACTCAAGAGGAAACGGACAATTGTTTCGTGTTATTGAATGAACACTCAGAACACAGTAAGTTTGCCCCAGAGAAACTGAAATAAAGATGGCTTCCATTTGTGAACGTTCAAATTAACCTATCCGAAAACGGCTACATTGCGAAGTGTTACCAAAATCAAAGTAGGAAAACAGTAATGGTTCCTTACCTCTCCCCTCACCCAGCACACACTAGAAGGGCGCTTATAAAAAACAATTTTGGAACGGCCACTAGCATGTGCACAGAAGAGCAGAATCAGGACTCCCGGAGGTTGGGGCGGCAAATATCAAAAAGCCCATTGAAAATGAAAGTGTAGCTCGTTGGAATAGATATAGAGGGAAATCCAAACTGGTAAGTTTAGTGATAATAAGATCTCATTTGTCCTGCTCTTCATTTCAAACGGAATAAGCGCAGCTATAAGCTATATAGCTATACGCTTCTTCAGAAGGGCCGCTGTAGAGAATTGGGTATGAGTGATTGAAATACCGCAGAGCGCACCAAGACACCAGGTAGTGCGGAACCGCCTGTATGACCGCCTATAGACAACGCGAAATTGCATAATATGTGATAACGGTAGAGACGGCGATTGTATTAGTTCGGGTGCAGATTTTCTTAGCTCTTGTGAAGCGTGCGGTGACGAATGCATTGGTGAAACGGATAGACCGCTCTGTGTCTACGTATAAAGGAACATCTTGTCGGTAAATATGAAGTTAAACCAAATACTCCACTAGGCACGCATAGGACAAAGAGGCATAACTGGCAAGATTTCGAAGTAGAAGTTACGATGCTTGCACAGGAATCGAATACACAAGCGCGCAAAACTCTCGAGGCATTCTGGATTAATTCTAAGAATCTGAAAATGAACCGCAGAGAGGAATGTCTCGTCATTACGTGTGATCTCATTCGATATTTAAAATGATGTTTTAATGTGAGAGAAAACATCCATATGAACTCTGTGCGATGGATCTCTACGTGAAATATTCAGTGGAAAACTCATAAAAAGCGATGAGTATGCGAAGATGCTAGTTTATTTTCAACGCGATTGAAATCCTGGTTTAGTATTTTCCTTGTTTTAGTTTGCAGTGAAATGGACCTTTCCAGACTCTTATGGAAGCGAAATCTGTTGAATCGTCAGCTTTACCCTAATAAAGAATAGTGTAACACCGTCGTCTTTGCTTAACGAAAACAGGGAATTATTTGATCAGTGCCGAGGTTAATAGAAAGTCAGTCGTGGGCATCGTGCAATGTTTGTGGGCACGTGTAGGGCAGTGATTAGAGGTCCCCTGCAACATACATGTAGTCGTTGGTTAGATCCGGCGCCCGCGACCCACCAAATCTTCCGGAGTTGACAGATTGGTACCAGGCTCGTCTGCGAGGATAGCAGCACTGACTTACAGACTTACAAGCTGCCTACAGTGTTCGTATTTAAAATTGAAATGGTAGCTCACCGCATGCCATTGACTAGAACAGATTTACATTTAATCAACTGTAACGATACTTAGTGAAGTCGAATGAATGGCGCATCCCTCAGGGATTGATCATTGGGAGCTCTATCCTTTTTATCTGTAGCATTCAGGGATATCAAGAACATTTTGAAAGTTGAAACACAAATTTCGCTTCTTTGAACCCTTCAAAACACTTCCGCAAACGAACAAATTTCAAGGACGATGGCCAGCCAAATAAGACGGTCCGCAAGATTTTCCTTCTACAAATAAAGCTGTAAAGCGTTCGTTTCCTTTCAGCCAAGTCTAGTGTGTCAATTTGTTGTCTACGAATGAACGGTCGCCCTTACTTGCACAGACGCGGCATCCATGCAAAGACCTTGTATCTACTGCATGGCGCCTCTAACCACTGCGTTATCCGCATCCCTTATTTCATACAAATTTCTTGTTTAGAAATTCGGCCGCATGCTAGCTCCACAAGCTGCCTACAGTGTTCGTATTTAAAATTGAAAGCGTTTCACCCAACACTGGAAAATTTGTCAAATTGTTGAGGGAATGAAAAATTTCTTGTTGGAGAATTATTATTTATTATCATTGTACTCCAATTCATCGAAATATATATATCGAACTTGCATGAAAATTTGAATTACCCTCCAACGTCTCCGTAGTGTTAATCCTTTCAGTCAGCTAGCGGATCAGCGGACTCGTCGGGTTTCGGCAGCCTTCCGAATTCACCGATAGCTTTTCGATCTCTAGGGCGAAAATCTCTGCGGATGACACAAACTCCGACTGCAACAAGCCCTCAGCATAATAAAAGAGAGTTGTAATAAATAGCCACTTGTTCATTCTCAGATATCCGGTCTTCTAGTCACGGTAAGATTCTATCCACTCTATGCTGTGAAGATTGTATTTACAGAATTTTATCGTTAAGATCCTATCCATTCCTACTTTTTTGTTTGTTTTTCTTTGTTCATTGCTTCAACAAATACTATTGGTCTCTGACATACGAGCAGCAATAAATTCTTCATTTTTTGACGAACGTACAGCTTGAAAATATACAAGCAACCGCGACCTGCTCAACTTTCGCAAATTATTCGATTGGAGCACAAATACTGTTGACTTCTGTTTATATTGTTATTCTTGATGATCTTTATAAGATGGATAAAGGATAAAGCTCTCAGCATTGTTCAATCCCTGAGGGATGCGCCATGGATTCGACTCCATTAAGAATCGTTTGAAAGTGATTGGATGCATATCTGGCCTTTACAATGACTTACTGTAGTCTACCGTTCTATCGAGCCAGTGCTGCTATTTTCCCAGACAAGTTTGGTACCAATTTGCCGACCCCATAGGGTTGAAACGCTTGGTGGGCCATGGGCGCGGGATCGACTCAACATGTGTGTTGCAGGGCGCCTCCGACCACTGCGTCAAACGCACCCTTAATATATGACAGAAATTTAGTCTGCAGTATAGTCACCGCTATGACCAAAAGTAATACGAATCGAAGAAGTTTTCGGCACTCATTTTGATGCCGTTGTAGTCGGCAAACTTGTTGTGGGCGCAGGTGATCCTTCAGGCCAAATAGTAAGTGGTGAAATAGACCCACCATGTTTGGTGGCACAGTGGTCGTCGTGTGGAAAAAATCAACCCTAATAACTGCGAGTTAGCTTTAGTTACAGTAAGGTTGCACTCAACGCTATCAGTGTACTGCCTTCTCTCAATATTTTGTGTTCTTTAGACAAATGGGCCTACTTAACAACTAAGACCTTCTATGGGGACAACTGAAGGGTAGAGTTACCGGCTTGATTTATTCAATTCTAAAACGGTTTGTAGTTGATACAGATGATTTTTGTACTCCAACATGAACGAAGATGTGCGGTTTAATACCTTCCCACCGACTAATAGCTGTTTTTGCAATCCTTTATAACAGAGTGAGCGCCCATGTGTGCTGAAATTTTGTGATTTGTGTAGGCCAACAGGTCCAAGTGGTCCAGGTAGTATCTTTGGTTATTATTACTATTACTATTGTTATTATTATTGCTGTAACAAAATAGTTAGCGGCGAAGTGTAGCGGTTCAGGTTGATGTAGAATATTAGCCACGCGGGTCTTTGGCTGCTATATTGTTCCAACAGCCTCAAACTTGGGTAATTAAACCTTTAATACATAAATACAACATTAGCAACATAACAGTAACGATAGAGAAGTAATGGTAGAGGAATAACGCGAGTTAAAGCTCTGATGTGCTAAGGCTTGTAGTGAAGTGAGGCTAACAACGAAACAATGGCATTCAAATATTATTATACCATTAATACAATCGTCAGCCACATGCGACTATAATCAGCTGTTCTAAACTTCCTCATTGGAAGTCACGAAAAAAGCGGCTCTGAAGAAGGCGATACTGCCGAAACGTCAGCTAGCGTTGTATTGTATTGTGTTTTTATGGAAGTAAATGTATGCTGTTTAAAAACCTCGCGATTGCTGAACAAAAACGACACATTAATACAATATTAACAATAATAATGAGATTACAACGAAGCAGCCGCTGGTTAGCCGTGAGCGATGCCGAGCCGCGTCTATCCGCGGCCGGTGCGGCGGCCATATATGGACATCAAATACTGTTGTCTAGGAAGATAGAAAACTTTTCCAGAGAAAAGTTCTCTATGATTGCATTATTATTGTTTTATTATTATTATCATCAAATTATTGCCATTATTATTATTGCTACTATTATTATCATTGTTATTATTATTATTATTATTATTATTATTATTATTATGTATTCTTTCTTGATAAGCTTGCACGAGGTTGATAAATATATTTATTTTCGGCTAACGTTTCGACGTCTTCGTCTTCCTCAGAGCCGGTGATCCGAGTCGATGGTCCATGATTGTTGTTCGTCTCGACGTTGCATAGCATAAATAAATATATTTATCAACCTCGTGCAAGCTTATCAAGAAAGAATACATATTGATTAGTCACACCGAGGTTTAGGGAAGGTCGGTTTCGAAATATTGCTACGCTTTGTGCTAGCTGATAATACACCGACCTCTGCACGATGTGCGCAATGATGTATGTCCGGAAGAAATACAAGTTCTTACCACCGGACTTTGTCATTATATATCCACCATCAGCATCGTGTATAAAAGGGCATCACTGAGTGAGGATGCCTCATTCGAGAAGATGGCTCACTGAGGAAGATCTGGCTCGACACGAAGGCGAAGACGCAACGTCGAGGCGAACAACAAGCATGGACTATCGACTCGGATCACCGGCTCTGAGGAAGACGAAGACGTCGAAACGTTAGCCGAAAATAAATATATTTATCAACCTCGTGCAAGCTTATCAAGAAAGAATACATATTGATTAGTCACACCGAGGTTTAGGGAAGGTCGGTTTCGAAATATTATTATTATTATTATTACTTATTACAAGGGGCTAGTAGTAGAGCGTTAGTGCCGTTCACCATCAGCAGAACTCTGGTTCGATCCCTCACCGCGCACATCAAGCCTCTTATTCCTTTGGGCTTAGGAAATTGGTACCAGAGTCGTCTGTGACCAGCTCACTCGCTAAAATCAACGCAGAACGGTAGCACGGCTATCCCAGAATTTAAATGAGGATTAAGTCGACAAGCATTCAACGATATTCATGACGAACAGAATAATCATTAAGCAGCGGCCGAACTCCCACGTGAAAGTTCGAAGACCTTCGCGAATGATAGGTGCGCGTATACGAATGGAACACGTGAAATGCTGAAATCTGCACAGTTGATGTAAAGATGAGTCATCTAGAATAAAAAATTCAAAAAGTTAAGTAGTTAAATTACCCGGTGTCACATGTATCTCGTTGTGTGGATCTGAGCACTTACTGCATTCCATTCGTTTACTCGTATCCACCATCTAGGAAGGTCTTCGAATTTTTTTTCGTGTGTCAGTTCGACCCTTAAGGATTTTTTCGCCTTCGTCATTAATATCGTTAAATGTTAGTCGAGCCAGTTCCATCTAGAATCCTGAGATAGCTGTCCTATGGCATTCCCACGTTGGTTTAAAAAGTTATCTTGCCTCAGATATCTCTGGTACCAATTTCCCAACCCTAGAGGGATGAAAAATTTCTTTGTTATTACAAACTTCTAAGTGGCATAAGTCAGCTTTCTGAAATCAGTGCAAGGGTCTTTTTTCCCAAATATGTCGATGTTTGAATAAAGCGGTTATTTAAGAAGTCCACTTAACTGCTAACTCACTTGGACGATGACAATCAATCCCTGAGATCTACGACGACGACAATTTATCGCGTGCCCAGCTCTTATTACACTAGAATACCGTGCAAAATGATTTACTAAGAGATATTAGTTCAATGAAATCGATAAAACAGCGGTGTTAATAGTTGAAAATGTCTACTGAACATGTTGAGTCCATTAGAGTGTCAACAACAGGCGGGCGCGTAGCACCAGTCTCCGAACGACTACTTATTGGTGTATCTAACTGTATTGAGCCGGTGAGCACTGTTGAGGTCCGATTCATTGAGATATACAAGACTTATGTTACTTGCCTCTTAATAATCTCTTATATGACCAAGATGACAAGAGGTTGGTAAAAAAAAGGCTTTTATTGGGCCAACGTTTCTAAGCCTTCGCCTTTCTCAGAGTCGCGTTGATTCGAATCGATGGTCCACAGCTGGTTGTCGTCGCTATGTGGATGATCGCTGTCGCATCAAGTCGAATCCAGTGCAAAGGGTACCGTTGGGATGGTTAACCCTTTCCCGACTATGCGCGTCGATATCAATACGTACGCTGTTGTACGCTTCGGACCGTACACCTTAATATAAATGCGTATGCTTTTTTGCCATAGCCGCACATATCTTTTTTTGCCAGACTTTTTGTAGTCATTCGATAGCTTCCCGAAAACGAACCATTTTTGTACAGTGGCTGGTCCATGGATGGCATTTCTCATAGCGGTGTGCTAGCGTAAACTGTACTACACCATACTTTCGAACGAGTTACTTCGTCTGCCCTAATTCCACAGTGAATATGTTGGTGCTTACACAATAAAGTTTAGAGGTCAGGGACACTTTATCGTGACGATGAGATGACATATCACCGAAGAGACTTCTGTGAACGTGTTTGAAGCTTTCAGAAGGCTTCTGTATCCACAAAGTTTTCGCTTATTAGTGAGTAAACTACATCCTTGGCAAAAGAATATATGCCCAATTCTTATTGCACTATTATAATGAGATTATTATCTCACCACACTTTTTCATCGCCTATGCTGTCAACGTTCGAATCAAAGACATTTATTCTCCAATGTGTGACCGTCAGTAGTAGCTTATGTGGAGATGTTTGTACCAAAGGATATGAGTAGATAGAGTGCTCATTCCTCTCAACGGTTTACCGCCTCATCGTGGCTCGGAAGTGTTTCTGGATGTCGGACGACGATTTACAGCGGAAGATTCATCTCCTAGCAGGGTCTATTAAGCTGAGAAGGAGTCTGGCGTTTTCATCAGGAATCCTAGCTAACAGTAAACCAATACCAGGATCCACCACGGTCCTGGCATCAATGCCCCATGGTGGGTAATCTCCCTCTGATCCACAAAGGGATGCGACTGCCTGTGGTGGTGTGGACCTGGGGCAGACTTTGCCCAGGCTGACCTCGGGATTCCAAAAATCACAGTGGCTTAACTTGCAAATCTCCGAGAACGAGATTATACTGGGGTTCGCACAACCCGTGAGGACGGGCCATTCAAGTATTTAAGTATCAAGAGTGCTCTTCCATCAAAGTGCAAAGTCCTTATTAGGAAAGAATGCATATTACTAACTCATATCTTTCGTAACGTCTTACTGTTACCGTGTAAACCTTTTACCAGAACTGTTTATTTAACAATCATCGAATTATAAAATCAGCACCCGTCAACAATTAACTCTATACAATCAGTAAACAATTCATCCTTCACAATCAGTACTAGTTAACGATACACCTTTCTTGAATAAAATTTGTACTTCATGCAGATAATCAACACTTAGTACATCCTAGAATAACCAGAACTGAGCAATAATCAAATTATAACCACAATGATGCTGAGACATGTGCAAAACTCCGAGCCGCAGGTGTCTGTGGTGCGGAGCGAACGCGCTCTTACCCTTTCCGGAGGCTAACGCACTCACCGCCACATCATGCGGTCCTTCGTTTTGCCTGTCTCTCAGCTAGTATTCTATCGATCACTGCCATCAGCAGTCACCCATCAACGGGATTGATCTGCGGAACCCAAATCGGCGTTGAACCAAGTTATTTTATTTGCTGCCTACTATTTCACGGCAGGGTATCATGCGATATGCGACTACAATGATGCTGAGATCCTTGCGAAACTCCTGACCGGAGAATTCTGCGGTGGGGAACGAACGCGTTATTACCCTTTCCGGGAGCTAAAACTTTCACCACCACACTATTCGACTAAATCAGATAATACTTCTCAATAATCCTTAATTTAACAATATACAATATGCAATTGCTACCTATAGTATTTCTGACGAGCACTACTATGAGGTCTAAACAAACATGCTTCCTACATTGGCCTCACCTTGTATTTACTTACCTAGCATTCCTTGTAGCATATCTAGAATTTCCATGCGCCGTTTACTTTTTGTGAAACTCAACACAACCTTCCTCTTTTTATCATTCGGACAACATCTTCGATTCTGAGAGGATCTTGACTCCTAAAACATCCACAAAAGTATATATGTATATGTATATATATATATATATAATCTTCTATATAATCTAACTATATCAAAAAGCTAAAGACAGTAAAAGAAACGAGTCTCATTCCTCTGACCCCGAAAGAGCTCCAATTCGGCAGCGAGGGATAGGACGAGTACGGAGAGGCTATTAAAATCTCAGGGCTAATGAAGCTGCCTGGATTAGAAAGAACTATGGTGGCAATCGGTAACTACAGTGCACGTACACTTGCATCCGACTCCTCAATAGAAGACTTGCTCATGCAAGCAAGAAGGATTAGGTACGACATCATCAGCCTGGCCGAGACAAGACTACCCCACCCATTCAATGCCGTCTATGACACCGAAGAAGAAGTGTTCATCGGAACACACGACAGTAGAGGAGTCGGCGGTGTTGGCGTTCCCGTCAACACAAGTTTATCCATGAACATTGATTGATTCGAACAACTTACAACCCGAATCGGACGTTTATGATTAAAAAAATGTGGATCAATACCGGCTTTGACAATCTTCGTCGTTTACGCACCGACATCATACTATGACGAAGAAGAAGTCGAAGCGTTCTTTATGGACCAGGAGAAGTTCTGCAGAAAAGACCATACACTCTTCACGGTCATCACTGGAGATTTCAATGCCAAGACTGGACCAAGAAGAACGTCTGAAGATCGTCACATTAGTGCCGATGGATTAGAATGGAACGAAGAGTGTGATCGGCTAACCAACCATACTCGCATTTCCAGAAGCCCCACTCTCAACGCTGGACGTGGGAATCTCCCAGTGGAGAGTACCGTAACGAAATAGACCACGTCGTAGTAAATAGAAAGCTTTGCCCAACCGATGTCGCTGATGTCCCAACATTCTACACGGTATCAAACTATCACCTCTTTCGTGCAAGATTTTATTTTTCGAGGAAAGGAGAAAAAGCCGCTAAATTCGAAAACCGCATTGAGAGAACCACCATGAACTGAGTCTTATTCAATTCGTTAATCGGATTTTGGGAAGATGCCGTTGTCAATAACATCGGCGAGTAATGCGATCGGCTCATTCGACATCTTCGCGTTAGCGGTATCAAAGCTGAAACTTACCAAGAGACGTCTGTCTCCAGAAACTCTCGAGCTGATACGCCAGCGTGGAATCGCACCAGCTGCAAGCAACCGCGTACTAGCGTTCGAACTTGCAAAACAATGCAGACAGGCGATAGAAGATCTTAAAGAAAAAAGAGCAGCAGTAATGGCCGAAGTTGCAGAGGCTGGGAAAACCATTCGCAAAGCCCGCCGAAGCTTCGCCAATTACAAGACCAAGGTGCTTGCGCTCCGACGCCCAGACGGAACAGTTACAGCGTTCAGAAAGGCAACGGAGAAAATCGTTCACGAATACTGCTCACATCTTTTCGATAGCCACGCCCACCTCCCGTCATATGAATTAAAGGAAAATGGATATGTTGTACCACCGGTTCTTCCTTCCGAAATCCGATATGTCATTTCGTCGGTGATAAATCGAACAGCACCAGGTTCGGGCAGGATAAGACCAGAACACCTGAAGAACCTTCTGCCAGTTGTCGTAAACACACTGGTTTCGCTCTTCACACGTTACCTGTCTGAATGCAAGGTCCCTACTTAGTGGAAGACCAACAAGACCGTGTTATTGTTCAAAAAGCGTGACGTACACGATATCGGCAGCTATCACCCAATCTTCTTACTGTCTATCGTCTACAAATTTTTCACTCGAGTCATCCCAAATAGGATACACGGAACACTAGACGAAGGACAGCCATGTGAACAAGCAGGGCTTCGAAAAGGATATAGTACGATGGACCACATCCGCACGGTAACAAGGCTCACTGAAGCATCGCAATAGCACAAAAGACCGCTCTGTTTCACTTTCATCGATTTAAAGGCGGCCTTTGATTCAACTGAGATAGAAGCGGTCATGGAAACCCTTGATAGTCATGGAGTCCCTGCTCAGTAGATATTCTTCGTGAGCTGTACAAAAATTTCACAACCAAGATATCACCATTCTACAATGATATTAACATTGACGTCAAAAGAGGAGTTGGGCAAGGCGATATCATCTCGCCAAAATTGTTTACCTCTACCCTCCAAAATATCATGTGAACATTGGAATGGGATAATATGGGAGTGAAAATCGATGGTCAGCAGTTACATCATCTTCGCTTTGCTGATGACATCGTCCTTATAACACCAAACATTGAGTAAGCGAAACGTATGCTTGACGACTTTGATAAAGCCTATGGAAAGATTGGTATTCGAAACATCTCACAAAAACGATGTTCATGAAGAGCGGATTGGTTTTGCGTGCCACATTCACGCTCAACGGCATATATATCTCCAAATGCTCCAGTTATATCTATTTAGGTCGGGAAATCAATGTGATGAACAGCCCAGCTCCAGAGCTGAGCAGAAGGAAACGAGCGGGTTAGGGAGCTTTCAATGGCATTGATGATGCAGTGAAGAGGACAAAGAACGCCCGACTCCGTGCCCACCTTTTCGACTCAACGGTACTTCCTGCCCTAATGTATGCGTCAGAAACCTGGTCGCTGCGTAAGCAGGATGAAAGGTCACTCAGCGTTATCGGACGCGCAGCCGAAAGGACGATGCTAGGACCATCCCGTTTCACACAAATAAGGGATGGGATCCGAAGCTCCGACCTGGGTCGAGGATTAAAAATCAAAGATGCCGTTCTTACGCCAAATAGTCGAAGGTATGGTGGGTCGGACACGTAATGCGTGTGAATGACAACCGATGGAAAGGAGTCGTTAGTGGCTGGATTCTTCGGGATGTCAAACGTACTGCAGGAAGACCACCGACCCGATGGTCATAGTTCTTCATGAAGAGCCTAGAAGAAAGATATGATGCTCGATAAGTTTCTAGAGCGAGTGGAACCCACTGGGCTACTCTTGCACGAGACAGGGAAAAGTGAAATATTTAATGGCGCCCGCTCAAGTCACTCAACGATCAGCGGGACTACAGGTGATACAGTTGATACAATGACTTGTGTGGCCTACCGAAGTATCGAGCGAGTGCTGCTATCCTCCCAAACAGGTCTGGTTCCAATTTGCCGACCCCGGAAGGATGGAAGCCTTGGTGGGCCATGGGCATGGAGATCGATTCAACGTGTTGCAGAGCGCCTTCGACCACTGAGCCACGAGCGCCACCATCAACCATATGCGATTCTAATCAGCGATTCCTACCCAGTGGAAGGCGCATAAAAAATGGCTGTGAAGTAGATACTGCCGAAACGTCAACTACTGTTGCGTTGTATATATTTCTTGTACGGAAATAAACGTGTACTGTATAATAAACTCGCGATTGTTGAACAGGAAAACGACACATTAATGATCGACTGCCGAGGTTAGTAGAAAATCGATCCTGGTAACTGCTGTTATACGATAAGTTCTTAACAGGTTACCGTACATAACAGTAGTGCGAAAATCACGAAAGGTGCTTGATGAGGAACAACCGTCGCTCATTATCTGCTTTTCCGTCCGTCTACCCTGAGTCACTGGAAGGTAGGAGAAATGCAATAAGGCCAGATTTAAACGTGTTCTTCAAGTTCCGACAACGGCAAGAAGGCGACGTGACTATGTAACGAATGTATCGTCATAGAAATGGGCGATTTTCCTTGAATACGTGAATGATTGAATAGCTCGTCGTCATCAATTAAGGAATGTCGTGTGAGCCTCAACATATTTCTCATTTGTGTGATTATTTGCTAATTGGACAAAAATTTTTCTCTGAAGTCCGGAAACCTACGCGAAAGTTTTCTCACGTGATCACTGCTCGCCAACTAGTGACTATGTTGATCTTGCGTTTGCAGTGATTTCATTCCAGGCACTGGTTCACTCTTCGCTAGAGCTCAGTACGGAATTGTCGAGTTCCTTTTCCTTGGGAAGCCCCGCAGAGGAGTGATCCTCCGCTATTGATCGTCCCCCAGATGGGAATACGCCTCAGCAACGATGAGGCAATGAGCTATTCGGAAGAGAGTGGCAGATTTTCTTTGTCAAAGATTTGTGATTATATAAGACATTCAAATTTAGGTAAGTCGATGAGAGGGCAAATAGTTTGTTACTTGAGCACTAACAGGTTTAAGCAAAATCACGCTGACCAGGTGAAAGTCAAGTGTTTTCTGGATTCCTAGGAGAAATCACCGCAGTTAAGCGGAGCTAGCTATTGTTCTGGGATAAATGGATAAGCAGTTTTTTGGCAAAGACTGCGAGCAAACTTTTCATCTTCTGGTTCCGGAATCGGACGAGTCTGCCTATCGGATATCTGCACTTGCTGGATGTCCCTATTTCGATGGATACATAAGTGGAGGTTGTCGAAACCAATATATTCAAAAACCTTCGGCTTTGATTGATGCAGAAGAAGAGTACGGTTTCGACTTAGAGTTAACGGTTTTCGAGATTATCTTGAAACTTAGGATTCTTGACATTGGCAGCAAGGGACCTTCAAAAGTGACAACTAAGAAGAGATCTATTGAGAGGATCCAAAAGTGGAAGAAGAACGAATTTTTACAGTTTGATATAAAGATTACTTTTCTGTATAGATCAAAAGAGGAACATTCTAAGAAATGCAGTATTTCGACGAGTCCTTGAATGGGAAGAGGTTGAAGAGATGTCGAGGTCAGAATAAATGATAAAGCTTTTGGTATTAATCAATCCCTGAAAGATACTCCACGCTTTCAACTTCATTAGTCATTGATAGATGTGATTAAATGGAAATATGTCCTATGCGATGATTTACAAAACGTAGCTATGTGTAAGGCCAGGTTGCTCTCATCCTGGACAAGTCTGGTAGCAATCAGGTGACCGCGAAGGCATGGCGGGCCTAGGACGCAAATATAGGAAAGCTCCCTTCGAGTCATAAAACTGGCGAGTACGTAGTAATGCTTCAGCATGAGTATTCCAAAAGGAACTAATCGAGCAACATTCAACGTAGTCAATGAAGAAGACCAACTTCTAAGGCAGCACCCAAACTCACACGAAAATTCGAAGGCCTTTGTTGATGACGGTTGCGAGGGAACAAATCAAATGAATAAAGTGACTGGATTCCCACAATGTGACCTGTCTGATGATGTAAATAGAAGCAAGTGATAAGCAGAGCTATGTGCACAATAAAACAATTGTCATTCTTTTTTAATTGGGTTCATTGCCAGTTTGGGCTCCCCAGATCAGTCCCGCTGATGAGTTGTTGCTGATGTCACCGATCGATAGAACTAGCTGAAAGACAGGAGAAGCAATAGACCTGCATGGTGTGGTGGTGAACGCGTTAGCTCACGGAAAGGGTAGTAGTGTGTTCCTTCCCCACCGCACACACCTGCGGTCCGGTGTTTTGCAAATATCTCAGCGTCATTTAAATTGTCTTTGTGTTTAGTAATTCACAGTTTGAGTCAAAAAACTTCCGTCCGAAGTTCACTGCGAGGAGTGGGCAATGATTTTCTCTAGTACGAAACTTCGTTCCAAAAAGAGTACTTGTTTGGTGAAATCAAAGGGTACTTTTTAGACCGCACTTTTCTTTCGACTTTAGGTTGTCTGTAGTTTACAGTTCCGTATTCTCGTTTTTCACATCTCATCTGGGAAATATCGCCAAAGTTCCTCCGCCCTATTAGATGGATAAGTCGAATTAACTGTTGTGTAGCTGCCACAACTGCTTGAACGTGAAACGTTCGTTCCTGATGAAACGCCTTTCTAACTGGTTCGCGCTGACGGCACTCTTTACCCCATATACGAAACAGGTTCACAAGTTGTTGACAGTGTTTTAACTGTTCGTCACCCAAATATCGACCTCATATCAGGTCATTTGTCTTTAATAAAAGCTAATTTTTGCTCAGGGCCGAACCTTTCAAATTTCTGTTGTTTTTCAAATTATCACAACAGCGTTGCTGGTAGGTGATTCAAACGTACGCCAATGTAAAAAAAAAAACACTGCCGATCCAGGGGTTGTGTGTTTTTCCTTAGCTAACTCTAGACGACAGAGGGAGGGAACAGTCTGCGGTATGAACTCTTTCAATGATTGGTTAGTTATTAATGTTTCACTTAATCAAACGTGATGTTCCTCACCGTTTCCTCCTTCGCTCTTTCGTTCTATTAAATATTATAATTTCAATAATTCTTTCTACTTCTGTTCAGCAAACACGTGGTGTTACTTTATTTCTTTATTTACGTACAAATTGACGTTTCGGCGGATTTCGCCTTCCTCAGAGCCGCTTTCTATGAGTCTTCCACTAAATATGTTACGTGGAGACCAACCTCACAGAGTTCACACGGAATCGTATTATAATTTCATGCGTTCCTGTTTCTTCAAACATCGTAGACCCTTACGAAAAACTTCCGATGTCGTTGTGGTCAATATCGTGCATTATCGATTGATTATCAATCGGTTGGACAATTGATTGGAGCCGTCATCGTTCTCACTGCTGCCGATTCATTTCAAGCTTAGTCTTCTACTCGTATCTCTGTCATTTCAGTATTTCATATTGACGTTTTTTTGAGGTCAGATGAATAAGGTCAGTCGTTGGTTAGTGTATAAAGGCGAAAAATTAGGGCCATCTGTCTTGACTCTCCCTAGCGAACTTAGCGATTAGTTCAAAGGAGCGCATTCCTTTCCGAACTTCTTAGTTTTTACACGATTATCTTATGCCGATGTGGCTGTAGATCCGTCATGTATCATATCATATCCAACATTTTTGCTCATTACCGGGTCAGTCCTTCATATGATGGTTTTTCTCACTTTTGCTAGGAAACTCTTTGACTGAGTGAAATCTCTGAAATACTCTCTATTTACACAAGTACCACAAGTATCGTTGGTAAAAGTTAGTGATGAAAGGCTGGAGAGGACAATAAGTTAGAAAAAGGCAAGATAAATGACTGGACAAAAATATCGGTCTGGAGCTAGCAAAATACAATAAAGAACAGAGTAATGGGGGATATTGTAGATCGGGAGAATAGGACAGGTGGAAAATTTAGCAAGAAGTCTAGTTATGTTTGTGGCTTTGCCTCATATATTATGTAGAACTGTTTTCGGTACCAATTCACCGACTCTGGGGATGAGAGACTTGGTGGGCCCGAGGAAGAGTTGGACAAGCACCGTGCTCGTGATGAATGGCATCATAACCACTGCGCTACCCGCTCCTAGCGCTGAACAGCTTTATCAATTGCAATAAAACCTACTGGAATCTCAATTCTTTGCTTATAAAATAGAAGTTCGCTAGAATAAAACTCTGATTTTCCAAACTCGGTGAAGCGTACTATTCTCGTTTTGCTTCGCTGAAGCTCGCATTTCGACGGTAAAAGTCGTTGAACAAGTGGCACATCGTACGGAAGAACACATAATGGTGCTTACCAGTTCAACACTGGCATATACGGCCATCGCACGTGCGTGGAAAGTCATAAAAACACTGCTTTTAGAGCTTTAGTTTCAAATTAATTTAATATTGAAGAGACGTTCAAAAAGTATTTCACGGTTCCCTATGGCGATAGAGGAAGGCTTCTCCTATAATTCTAATTCTATAGTTTCAACACCTTCAGTGGTATAAAAGTTATCGTGTGTTTTCGAAAATCCGTCTTTGTCGCCGGAGGAGTCAAATACTTGAGCTGTTGAGCAAAGCGAATTTCTTCTAGTAGGGCATGGTAATGTTCCACAATGTGTCATTGGGGTTTGCAGCTATATTGGAGATTTTAAAAATTTAAATCCTGCACGTTATTTAAGGCTGATATTCTAATGTGAAAAAGGCACATTAAATTCCATGTGAACTTTGTTCGCTTGCTCTTCACGTGAAATACTCAGTGGAAGACTCATAGAAAGCAGTGAATGAGCGAAGAAGCTATTCTGTGTTCAGTGTGATTGAACCCATCGTTTCATGTCTCTTCTCTTTTGGTCATGGAGGTGTTCGGCTGGATAGATTACCAGCAACTTGATCACTGCAGGCTCTGAAGAAGACAAAATAAGGCGAAACACTAGCCTTTTTTGTGAACAAGGATTAAAGTAACACCTCGTGTTTGCTCGTCAAGAATCTGGTAAATTGTTTGATCAATGCCGAGATTAATAGAAAGCCAACTTTGGGAATTAGAAACTTGAATTGTCGAAAAATATCGATTTAGAGTAAAGTCTACTTTGCAAATCCGTGGTGTACTCAACTTCTCAAATAATCTAGTAATTGAGAAATTATCGCCACTTCTTGAAAAACCATCATCAAGGGTTACGCATTAAAGGCGATATAAATCAGCTCAAAGTTTTGAACCTTTCAACGCAAATTCATTCAAAACTTGGTACTATCTGCTCCACAAGGGTACCATGATTATCACTAGTGGCTTCATAACACAGATCGTGAATTGATGCTCTTTTTTTCTTATAACTCTAGTGGAATGATGCAACTCCAGAGAATGTGCCTGATGAGGTAGGCCTTCCTGAGGAAGCCTTGGTTTATTGATAATCTTATGCGATATTGTTACAAATCATTATGGCCAACGATCCTACACCACCGACTTCTCCAAAGCCACAATAATTCACGCTGATTGTTCACAGCAATTATTTCTTGTCACGTAGGTATTTGTGGTGATAACGACTGGATGGATTCTAGTGAAGTGGAGCAACTCATCGTTGAACTAGCACCACTTGGCACTGTTCTTTCAGACAGGGAGCTGCTTAGCTGCTTACATGATCAAATGATCTGGCCTCATCCGGCAGTTCCACAAGATATTAGTCGGCTCGTGGTCGATTTTTACCAAAAACTATTTGTTTTCATAGTGATAATCCATTCTAGAGCAATCGGAATAATATTAGGCAGCATATTCCAAAAGTTTTTCTCATCAGTATGGAAACAAATAATCACAGATGATCTTGCTATGCAAGCCGAAACTTTTTCAGTACTCTGATCAGGAAGAGGTGCGTGTTGCACATTGGTCGGAGGCGCCCTGCAATACACATAGGATCGATCTCCTCACCCAAGGCTCAAAGCCCTTCACCCCTCCGGGGTCAGCAAATTGGTGCCAGATTTGTCTGGGAGAAGGAAACACTCGATCTATACATTAGTAGTCTACCGTAAGTGGCTAGATATGTGTTCAATCACCCAAACAATGCTTAATGAAGTTGAATGCATGGCGTATCTCTCAGGGTTTGATCAACGCCGAGAGCTTTGTCCTTTTTATCCTCACCAGGGAACTTCTCGGCAAGTGTAACAACTTGTAATTGAAGTCTTACTTAATAAATCTTCCTCGAATTGTTCAGCTTGCTCAAGGTTGTTACCAAACACTTAATCTGCTGATGTTTCGACGACTTGCCTTCCGCAGAGCCGATGATCCAAGTCGATGGTCCACAGCCGTCTGTCCTCGTAATGTGTGGTCTTCTTAGTCGTATCGAGTCGGATCTTTTTTTGTAGGTCACCGCTTGGATGCTTATTCATTGATTATTATTATGATTATTAATGGTATTATGTAGCCGAAGGAGCCCTGCAACACACACGTGGAATCGATCTCTGCGTCCATGGCCCATCAAGCCTTCCATAACTCCGTGGTCGGCAAATTGGTACCAGACTTTTCTGGGAACATAGCAGCAGTGGCTCGGTACACCAGTAGGCCACCGCGAATCATTGTAAGGGCCAGATACGCACTCGGTCACCTCAAACGATCCTTAATTCGAATGCATGGCGCATCCCTCAGGGATTGATCAACGCCGAGAGATTTATTCTTTTATATACAAGCCAAGGTTAAGTGAAAGCTAGTTAAGTGAAGTTTTACTATTTTCTGAGAAGCTCAATGAACGATCTTCTCACCCTCATCGTTTTTCTTTTTGAAGATCATCGCCTCTTCAATGGTAATGTTTCGAATAATTTTCAACAGAAACGAAAGGATTTAGAAGAAAGTGAACTCGGTGTCTCTCTGTTAATGGTAGGATAAATGCCTGACGTTTTGCAATAGATGATCGTGACGTAGAAGCATTTACTTCTACAGAAAACAGTTGAACACATCAAGAGTTCCTTTTTCATTTGTGTTGAAATGAAGTATCCACCTTAGACTTTTTCGCTTTATACAACTGACTTGGGTAGGAAATTCACATACGCATTACTATTTAACTCTTATAGTCTTGCAGATCTCTGACAATTCCTATGGTCTTAATATTTCATCGAAGTAGAGCTTTCCTCGTTGGCTTGAAATCAATGAACACAAACATAGAACTCCTTATGTGAACTTCATTTGAAGACATGTTGTGAAAACATTCACCACGTATAACAACCAGTTCAAAACATTGCGCATGTTGAAATAGAAATGAAACTAGTTTATAAATATTCCTACCTCCACAGTTAGGCTGTTGTTCATTCGAAAGAGAACATTCCGAGCACATTTTCCTCTTGAATGGTATGTTCCAAGAGTAGGTGTTTTATTTTCGGTTCTGATACAGCCGCAGTAGAGCGTTTTCAGGTTTTCTCCAGATACGTTCTTTTTTCTCTATGCACCGGAAGGACTTTGCTACTGTGCGACCAGATTTCTTCCAAGACACCAGCGATTCCTACGACTAGTCGGCCGACCGGTCGAGTACGATGTAACAGGCCGAATCTTTGTAAACCTAATCGCTATACATGGAAGTAGTATCGACTAATAGAGAGCGAAAAACGGTCGCAAATGGTTCCAGCCCTATTTTCTGCAGGATTTGTTAATGTAGTGTTCCTTAAGAACGAGATTGAATTATTCGTTGTCCTAACACCAAGAGAACAGTTTTTCTATGAAGTTCTCTTCCAGTTATTTCTTCATGTCAACTAACCAATTTATTGAAATGCTTCTTTCGAAGTTGCTTCAAAATGTAACGAGACATCTTGGCCATTCCTTTTCCTTTGAAACAGCCCACTATTTATAGTGCCGACGTGATGACATGACCTCTATAGATGTCACACCTTGCCTCACACCTTGCAAAAACAATAGCCGCTTTCAAATTATTTCGGCTTACGATGAATTTCATCAATTTCGATAAAAACTGTCAAAATCTTCAAATCCTTGCTTTTGGAGAACAAAAACTCTCCTTGTTCAACTACGTGGAAAGTTTGACTTTCTGGAGACTATGCTAATTTTTTATTTGCTGCCTACTACAAAATTTCACGGCAGCGTATTATGTGTTACACAACCACAATGGTGATGAGATATTTGCAAAACTCCGGACGGCAGCTGTCTGCAGTAGGCAACGAACACGCTGTTAGTCTTTTCGGGGGCACCACACCATGCGGGTCCTCCGTAACGAAGGCACAGATAGAAAACTAGCTGAGAGACAGGCGAAACAAAGGGCTTTAAAATAGCGCGTTTGTTCCCCAGCGCCGATGTCTGCGGTATGGGGTTTTGCAAATATCTCAGCTCCATTGTGCATGTGTCCTACGACACATATTTTCTCCACTTTGTTCTTCATACCTGGTATTTCGAAAATGAAAGCAAATTACAAGAAATCAAGAACAAGCAGAATTCAGTCCAACAGAGCAAAATAGCGCTCTCCAATGACCCTCTTATGTTTGCAGCTGCCACTCTGCTGTTGGAAACTTCAAAAACTTAAGTTTCATGTCCAATTTTTGAGTTTTAATCACAAAAAAATTTAAATTTGAAACAATACTGGTTAAAAATTGTTAATGCCATTAGAACAATAGAGCAATGTTCCTACCAAAAACCTGCAATGTTCACTACTTTTAAAATGCTCCATTGATCCTCGTCAGTTTTCGAGAAAACACGCTTTGTCGTGAAATGGTTGAGCCGTAACCTTAGTATGAGTGAAGAAAACTAAGTGCGGTGTCATGGAGTGCGGCTTTTCCCGCCTGATGAGCTCTAGAAAGTGTTATCTAAAGTACATCAATGCCAACTGGAGATTACAAATTCCCGAAGTGTGCTGGAAAGTCTAAAGATGGATAAATTGTCATACACGGATTGAAGGGAATGCAATGAGATCGTCGTCGTGAAGTCCGCCAAGTTCTTCACACCAAAGTACGATTTCCATCTTGATCACATCGTGGCATACGTCTTACATTGGATTTTAAGTACCAATGACGCACTGCACAAGATTGGACAGTGATTATCCAGCAAACGCATTTGAAAGCGAAATTTACACCAGAAGCAGGCTACGCTATATTCATTGTGCTCAACATGTTGAACCATCCGCTAAAAATTCTCCGATTCCTACGAAATTATTACAGGAAATAAGTGATGTCAGAAATTCAAAGAAACACCAAGAACAGCACCGGCTGCGATAGACATCCATCAATTGGGAGGGACCAATCCTGTTGAACGGCAACGCCCCGTCCACATCTTGTTCAACCGACAGTGCAATACTGGAAAGAATTGTGATACCAAAAAGCTTTGACTCACCCAGCACAGTTATTTAACCTTTCGTCAAATGACACCTAGTCTCTTATTCATCTCGAAAAGAATTTACAAGTTACTCACTTCGTCAAGGCAAACTACTACTGAACAACCTTAAAAATTAAATAAACCTGCAACTAGTGGTTAAACACGTAAAGGAAATAATAATTTTCTCGAGCGAGCCGATATTTTCCATTTCCTTGATGAATTTTTCTGCGACCCGAGTCTTCGTACTAGAAATTTCCACTACGATTGAACAAGGCTATTCATCCATTGGCAAACACGTTTCCACGAAGAAAAAACTGTTGTCTTTGTATACCTCATTCGCTAGCGTGGGAGTCGCTTCCAGACTGAGCCCACTGCATCTGATTGGCTTCGGTACTTTACGCTGGTAATTTCTAACTAGGACTAATGGCTATCATCATTTCTCACTGGCTTCGCGTCACCGGCTTCCACTCGTAATGTCCTTGTCGGAGGAGTTTCATTGGCAGATATCGTCAGAGTTTGATGAATGCTCAATGAGGGTGTGGCATACTTACGGGACCACGCCCATCCGCGACTATCTCGAATCGACCAATTATGCCGGAATCCTGAAATCGAGTCGATACTGGAGCCGGTCGTCGATCGCAGAATCGGCGACTTAACGCAATAAATTAAACATGATGCGATAGCAAAAAAAAAATGGTCTTGACATATTTTGTTAAGTTTCACAAAGTTTTTATGATTTTAAAGCACTATAATTTAATTTTCATAAGCAAGAGAAAGCCATTCCTGCACGGTTAGGAATATTGATGTAAAAGCTTCGTTCGCTAAACCAACGTTTTCGAAGCGACACATAATTTGTGACATCGGTGAGGCTAAAACAATTTCGAAGAGTTACCTTTCTGTAAGGTTAGCAAGTTGCACTTCATCAATGTGTGTAAAACCTTTTAACAAGCTATAACATAACATCAAACGACTGCGATCCAGTTATGACGCTGTGAAAAAATCTGCAGTCGTTTGGGCAATTCTTCAATGTGAGCATCTATTGAATTCTCTTTTCCATTATAGGATGCTCTCTAAGAAGTTTTACATAGAATTAGTCAACTGAATAACATATAGCAGTTTGGTTATCAATTATAAAGGAGAGCATGCAAAGAACAAATATCTTTGATAACTGATGAACTGAAATTGAAACTGATAAGGTCGTCACGAAGCACTGGAAACAGTGCATACTGCTTTCACGCAGCTTCGCATTGCTTCCCGATAAGGAGTTGTTTATAGCACGAATGACGAGTAGTTCTGCAGTAATTCGAAATTTGCTTGTGCTTGTAAGTAACATATTCAGAATTCTCTGAATGGTCCTTGCTCTAACAGCCACTCTCACTCTTGTGAATGCTACGTGCTATCCCTAGTCTTTCATGTTTTACGAGATTCACGACGGGAGTGCTATGGCTGGAGTGAGTGATGGCAGTCGTCCACGAGAGGAGGGCGTCGCCTACCTGCACAGGCACTGTTTTAGTGCTGCGGCCGTATGTGGGTGTGGGTGATTCAAAGAACCTGCTGAGAACGTGTGTCGGCGTTGTCGTAGCCCTTCCTTGCAAGTTGAGAGTCTGTTTGCATATTGCATGTGGGCACAACGAAGACGAGGTGCGCGGCCCGACAATCCAAGACGATGTTTGGCAAAGGAATTTCGGGCCACTACTGCTTCTTTTCTGCCGCCCACCTCCCTCTCTCGGCCCTCGATCGGCCAAGGATCGTTGAAGAGTGGAGGTGTGACTAAGCTCTTAATCGTCTGCATTTTGTGTACCTAATCTCATTATCGAACAACTTGATTCAATTCTGTTGTTTCATTTAAGTAATAAGGCAGCGAAACATTTTTCCTACATGGTACCTCTATATCCATATTTTCTTTAAAAGTGTTTGCTTTTTCCTTTTTCTTACATCTGCTGACTTATCGTATCGCTCAATATTCTACTTGCTTTGAATAACAAAACATGAGGAAGTACATAGAGGTATATCGCCAATTGTCGACGATGAACATCATCAGCTCGAGAGAATTCTGACGACACCAGACCTCAATCAATTGCAACGAAATGGCTTTTACGCTTTTCGGTTTACAACGTCACGCTAAATGAGTAGATTGCAGAAAGGTTATTGCAACACGATAGCTTCTAGTGAAGAAACAGCAATCCATACGACTCCCACTAAGCATTTCCTTCCAACGATTTTCCGATTCATCGCTATCTTGTCAACACCTTTCGCGCTTTGATCACGACACCTCCATCCAATTTCGAACGCTACTACTTCTAAACACGAAAGAAATCTGCCATGGATAACATGCTCCTCCTCTTTTCTCCACTTCAAGTGGTATGCTAAAACTTTTCCAATTTGTGATTTTCCTTTGTCAACGAACTTCACCTTGCTAAACCGAGAGTTATAAATTGTTGAGAAGTTCGTTTACCGTCACGGTTTGCTTCACAACTGTTTGATTCCGGAACTACTGAGTGGATACTACGAACTAACCTAGATCGCATGACGTGGAAAACGCTGCTGAGTCGACTCCCATCGCCAAGGTTATTGTTACCTGACAAAACTTCGATTGATTCGTATAAACGTTTTCATACACTTCGAACAGTAGGACAGAAGTGGTTTCCACGTGCTGTCTTCTCTTCGAAGAATTTCTACCATATCATTGAGTTCAATACTGGTTCATCCATAGGAAATTCTGTTACGGTTGGTTCGGTGACAGTCGGCATAAACGCGAACAGCAGCTATGATTTACTTCTCGTGACCATCGCAATATTTCCAAATGAAGCTCTCAAATCACAATGCCGCTTTAATCCAACGTTTTATAACTGTTCTTGAATGGATATAAAAAGGATCAAGCCTTCGGCGTTGATCAATCCCTGAGAGATGCCCCATGCATTCGTCGTCATTAAGCATCGTTGGAGGTTATTGAATGCATATCTGGCCTTTACAATGACTCGCGGTAGCCTACCGATGCTTCAAGCCAGATCTGCTATCCTCGCAGACAAGTTTAGTGCTAATTGACGGACCCTTGAAGGATGGAAGCCTTAGTGAGCCGCGGGCGGGGAATCGATCCTTTGTGTATGTTGCATTGCGCCTCCGACCACTGCGCCACATGCGCACTCAAGTTGATGTACTCTAATGAATCCGCAGGTTCGCAAACGGCGGCACTGGAAACAACGAATTTTGATATGCCCTTGTCGTTCTTCTGTTCTTTAGAACGAAACAAAGACCAAATCCACTTTCTACACATTAGATACGGAATTTCGGAATGGGTTCCGGCCAATTTAACTTGTTCCAAACTTGCTCAAATTGCTTTTTGCTTGCTTGTAAAGAAATTTAATAAGTATAGTTGTTGCAATCTTAAAGTACTATTAGTGTTCCTTCTTGGGGAGCTACAGCTGCAAAATTCGTTCTCACTCTTTTCGACTTACTACCGCTGTGTGTGGAAACGAAAGCCAACCAGTTCCTCAGCACATATTTGTGATAAACACTATTATAAGAAGACACAACGTTCGCAGGACAAGTCATTACGACATAATCCTTAAGGTCAATATCCATGTCTTCCATATGTCTTACGTTTTTATTTATTATTTTTCCGAATTTTTCATTTCTTAGAAAACTTTTCGATGAGGATTCAAGTTTATCGGCGACTTCTTAGTCTTCTTTTGATCTCTGTATTTGTTCGGTAAATTTGTGGCTTTCTCTTTGCAAATAAACTGCGGACGTGTTCAAGCGGATGACGACATATTTCCACGGACCGGCTGTGCTCGGTCGTAAGAGCATGGAGGGCAGTTCTTAAACTTTTGCAAAAGAACCGATTAGAGTTACTTACGTAAAAAGGTAACTCAAGGTGGAATACAACATCGAAGATGGATAGCAGTAGGTTACATGTGTGTTCGGGGTCCATTCCACTTTAGCATCTCGGTTACGTCCTAAGTTTCTCCGTGAAGTGTGAATAACTGTGGAATTCACCAGCATGAGCTTAGCAGACGAAAACTTTCAGAGGAAGAAAGCAGTCCAATGTTATCCTATTAGTGCACCGACCTGAGTTTCCAAGATTACCGTCGTATCTCAAGCTTTGTTAAATACAAGAAAGACAAAGTCTTTTACAAATAGAGTGCACACGGTTACTCATCATTTTCATAATGACTGAGGAAGATAATTGAACGTTTTCGTTAGCCTTTTTAGGAAAGGAAATTACGGAGGAATGCTAGTCGATATCGATTTCAGAAATTAGCAAAATTTTATAACTCATTAAGAGGAGCGATCTTTCAAGGAGAAGGTCAACGGGTCAAATGAGAGATACAGTTGACTTTGAACCGCCATGATAATGTTATCCTTGAATTAAGGATGGATTGAAGAAGTCTTCGTGTTCCTACTATGGCGCTACCCAAACTCGTTTCGCTTTTTGGAGAGTGTGGGAATGAAGGGAATTGGTGGTATCAACACGCCAGCAATGGCCGCGCGATTGCACCACGCCCTATTGCCCAGTCATCTCCACCACATTCCATTCACTCCTAAGGACCGATCATACTCAAATCCATACCGTGAACACTGCCAGGAGTCGGCGGTCCCAAGTCCTGTTCATATCTTGACTAAATATTTACGCCTCGGCAGCGCACATTCCACATCGGCGTGCTCGGGCGCCTCATTTCTCGGTGACTGTTGATTTTTTAGCTTCCGTTCAAGAATTATTAAGCCATATCTGGTCAATAATATAACCTATTTTTCGTATTTTTGTCAGAAGTTCTTCAGATTCTTCTACCATTTCTGTTTTGCAAAATCGTTCCATGCGCTTTTGACCCTTCCGTCTGTGCTGACCACAATGCCGTCTGTAGCAGTGTTGTTACTCGAGCCGCCACACGTTTACTTACCTTGACGGCTCCATCAGGGTGGGGGCAGATTGGGCGGCGAGATATGGTGAGACAGCCGATCACATTCACTCGTTCATTACGATTCCACCGACCGTATACCCTGGTTGATAGGTCACCCACACATTTTCGTGACTCGAGAAAACGCGCCGGCATTCAATGACCTCACTGCGCATTCGTTGAGTTCTTTCAAGAATCAGATAAAGTGCCTGAGTGTTTGGAAACAGCCTACTGTATCATGGATTTGATCATATGTACTTCCAAGTTTTCAATTTTTCCGTCGTCGGTCGACGGCAGTGCGTAGGCCCTGCAACGTTCGCTTCAAAAACTATTTACCATTCATTGTTCCATTTTCTCACTGAGTACTCGTATACACTGTTTTCTTGCGAATCCCTTTCGAGGTCGTTGCACGAAATAATCCACTATCGGTTTTTTTTTGGCTTCAATCCTTTTTTCTCGTTGATTTGGTTTCTTTCGTAGCATTTTCGGCATAAAACTACTTAAAGTGTTTGCAATTCCCAGCTGCTTTCCACATCCTCTTTTATTCGTTTTTTCTCTTTCTTCTTTTCGGATTCTCATCATATCCACGGCATTTGATCTACAAAACTGAATTCTGGTACCTCGTAGAGCTTCAGAAACACGTTTACCTGCTGGCATCGCTGGAATGCACCGAATTTTCGGAGTATTCACGATCATCTTTTTCTAAGGCTTTCTTTTTTTGGAAAAAAAACAGTTATTTAGCTTTTCTTACAAAATTCCGGTCTTTCTTGCAAAAATGCGGGTGGATGGAAACAATATTTGATGAAAGCAATGCCACCGTCGATAGACAACTTCAGCTAGGAACTCGAATGCTTCGGAAGTCTTCCGTCGTCGGAACGGCCGCTTTCCGGCTGACTACCGATCTGACACTTATTGCAACTTTGCGAACGCATCCATTCAAACCTTTATAATAGATGGTCGGCAAAGAAATCGATGTCAGCCCAATGTCATCTGCACGGGAAAGTTCTTCTTGAGCGTTAAGCCGAGCGTTTTCTTCAAGTAGTTCTCCAGAATGTCCATGTTTCATCCTGTCATCTGAAACGCTGAGACTGCGGGAGTGGTCATCAGGCTCAGGTCTTTACTTTTATGTAATTATTTATGGTTAATCTCCAGAATTACTCTTTTACCCATTGGCTGTTACCGCGATGTTACCTCACTTCAGTGTTCGATTCATTTAGTTCCGTTCTTTTATCACAAGTAACTGTTACGAGTTTTCATCACTTCTTCATATACTTGCTTTAACACTCACAGTATCTCTGATTTTTCGTTTCATTGAACACAATCATTTTACAGTGGTGCTGGGATATTGCAAAACTCCAGACCGCAGGTGTCTCCAGTGGGGATCGAACATGCTTTTACCCTTTCCAGAAACTAACGCGTTTATCAAGGACCATGCGGGTCTTCCGTTCCGCCTTTCTCTCAAATAGTTTTTTACTTTTTTAAATTTTTTCCTTTTGCTTTTTGAACAGTGCTACTAAACATAGGAGGAAAAATCTGGAAGCTAAGAAATCGATTCGACTTTGGAATTTTCAGCAGTTGAGTAGGATTGAACACAGACCTAAAGATCTATGGAAGTCGTCTTCGTCGTCACATTAGCTCGCATACTATTCCTTTGTGCTTTTATGATTATATTACTATCCTGTGCGCATCATTGCATCTGCCAAATGGAGTGGTTCACTGGTGAATAGCATCTTCTGATTGTTTCAGTTGGTAGAAAATTCGTTACACAATGTCCATGTTCATTTAAGTTCAGTTCATGGCTGACTTGAGGCTTCAGCATTGATGAAGGTCGTCTACGATTCTGACCGTGACATCGAAGTTGTTAGTGCTCATTTTTCGAAGTGATTTCTTTTTCGTTCAACCAGTTTTTGAGGTTTTTCTCTCAAATTCCACCATCACCAGTTGTTCTCTTGTTGAGTTTATTTCAATTACCCACCAGAATTTGCCCATGCGTGCGTCTACAGTTTTTCGCGCTGCTGTGTCACTGGTAACTGCAACGTTTTCGTTTCAACTTCTCTTCACTATACAATTCGAATCGAATGACTGACGTATCTTCATAGTTTTCGCGTGAATGGCTGCTGTCTTGTTTCCTTATTGTTCCCATCAATAGGCAGCCATCGCATCATTTTTTGAAAACTTGTAAGCGTGAGTGAATTGCACTTTCATAATATTTCCTATGCTTAGGTACTGTATTGTCTACAGGTAAAATCCTATTTGACCTTCCAAGTTTGCATCTTTGACAAAGATCGACTGACCAGTTCAAATAATATTTTCTTGCATTCTTTTTTTTTCATTTTATTTGACCCGTCTTCACGTCTACTGTATGGATCCCAGCACTTCTCACATTCGATTCTTTTACTCGCATTTATCATCCACAAGGGTCTTCCAACTTTTACATGAGACTTCGGTTGCTGCTTGAGGGTTTTTATTTCGTCGTGAATGATGTAGAATGCTGGTGGAGAAATTCTCTCGGCAGCTCTGAGATAGCCGTGCTGGAGCGTTTCCAATTGGATTGCAGAGAGTAATTTTTTTCCCAGACAAGTCCGGTGCCAATTTTCTGATTCCGGAGGAATGAGAGGCTTGGTTGTTTCGGGTGGAATAGAACTCGCGCTATGCTCGTGATGCGGACATCACTACCACTGCGCTATCCGTCCCATTTGCACTTTTTTGATTAACAGTGCTAAGAATTTTTTAAAATAATGATGACTGGATAGATTGATATTAGCCGGTTTGTTTAGTTGCTGTTCGTCGCAATATTCAATAATTTGGACACTGATTACTTGGCATTTTAGTTGAGCTATCATTTGTTGAAGGATTTTTTCTCATATGAAGAAACATTGCCTGATCCAGTTTTTCTTCAAGTAGTAGAAAAGCTTAAAAATAACTTAATGGGTACTAATCCTCTAAATACACTCCACAATGCCCTCTCCAATCCAGGTGGTTACACCGTATCTCGGCTATTCCGAAGATTGCAAAGAGAGTCGATTTGTTTAGCACTCTAAAAAATTCATAACGAAGATCAAGTCTTTAGACACTGTCCGAAGTACACTATATGTTTGAAGACCTTTTTGGACGATGAAAGAGAGAAAAACGAATCGAATGCAAGGAGTGCTAAGATCCAAACAGTAGATGTAATGACGGATCGTGTAATAAATAATAATTCATCCCAGTTGTTCCTTCCACTCAACGAAATGGTGTTCTTGGCTCTTTTACAATGGGATATAAAGATGAGGTTGATCCTTTTGGCAGAACTATAAATGCTGAGCTTGACTTCTGTGCTTTTTTATAGAAATCCAGTTATGAGTAAACCTATGCAGAGAATCGTTGGCTTCCAGGCAAAAATGAACTAGATCGGAACGCGGTGCTCTTTCCTATTTTCGAAGGCCAACTATTATTTTTGGTATAAAGGCCCAAAAACGCTCTAGCCGTTTATTTGAGAGGAACTGAGGAAAAATTCATGCCCAGTCATCAAAATATCAGTCATATGGGAGTTGTTCCAGGGTCAACACTATCCTAATTGATCCTCCATATTAGCGCTCCTCTGTGCAGGTATCGAGGTTAAAAATAAAGAAAGAGTGGTGATATCACTGCATGAGCGGAGGCTTCGGATGTTTAGAAGAGATGCTAATAAAAAACTGGATTAAATACCCGACTTAAGACGATCTCTAAAGTGCTGTATTAATACCCGATTTATCTTTCGTTTCACCTGTCCTCTATGATTTATATTTGACCTTTGTCCGAGAATGGAATCACCTCCGTATCCTGTTTATTTAAAAAAATCTCTAGTATTGAAGTCACCTGTCTGGGGTTTCGTTAACTATTTTGGTTAGTTTTGGCATAGTAGAGGCTGCCCATTGGAGTTGGAGCTTTGACGTAAGAAAAAAGAGAATTACTGGTGTGTAGTTGTATGAAGAATGTATGACTATGCTTTTTGTTGCTTAACAGAAAATCTTGTAATCGTCTACCGACTCTCATAGTGAATCACCAACTTTTGCAACGACATGAGTTTGAAACCCGTGGTGATCAATCAATTTATCAACATGTTCTTGATTCGTGCTTTTATCACTTTCTAGAGCAACAATATCTGTGCTCACGATGTTGCCTATCCGATTACTTGAAGAGGTTTTCAGGTCAGATGGGTCCATTTTCGAGGGGAACAACGGCCACGTTGCTAGTCGCTCTCTCCGTCATCGTCGCCCTCTCAGGTATCGATCAGATCCATAGTCGAAACGCCTTCGAATTTCCAGCATATTCTGCTGATGCGTGATAATCAGTGACGGGAATTCCATTGCAAATGATTAAGATCTAGTTAAGGAATGCTGCGATAGCATTTTCCCGTTTCCATCTTCATAAATCGCACAAACGCCTCGTAGCGATGGAGGCTGTCACGTCTTAAGCACAGCAAGAAAATATATGGCTTTTTCTTTAACGACCCCAATAACAATCGATCACATTGTGAGAATCGATTGATCCCGAAGAACTGTGGAACGGATTGGAGCAGCCGGAACCTAGTAGAAAAACAAGACAATCAGGATATTTTCTTTTACTTTAACCTTTACCTTCAAAATTACTAGCTACAGATATTCTGGTCGCTTCGGTTTTAAGGAAATACTAGAGTTTAATTGAAGATATGGGATAAGACGTGTCGAAGAGTTTAACTGAGCGCAAATATTCTTGTCTTGCAAGACCGTCGGAACCTCACTAATAGTTCGACCAACTCTAAAACTATACATGATGATGAATAGATCGAATTTTTTCGCCAAATTAAAGGGCAAAGGGAAAAAATCTGCGGAGCATCAGTCTGCCTTGTAACATAACAGTCGCCTTTGCTTGACAATTTCTGTTAGTCTACGGAGAAGATTGAAGTATTTACGTTGAAAAGAAACTGGAATGGATTCTCATTTTTTTCGCTCAGTGGTTTTTGCTTTGAAATAACACTCTTAATAACGTTTTTATGAAATGTTTTTTACGCGTATGCAGAAATACTGTAAGATCTGCCGGTCAAACTCTTATGGCTGCATCCACAAGTTCCTAAGTGATGGCCGTTTGTCCAATGTTTTTCCAGAAGTTATGTGGTTTGATATTCGTTAACGATTTCCTTATTGTAGGTGACATTTAGGAAATTCTTCCACTAAAGAAGTGGAGAAATATGGGCATAGCTAGTGTCGGGTCTAGAACCTGTTCGATCAACGACTATGTGACGCCTTTTTGCTTAATGCTTGATGCTTCCGTAATTGGTAGTTGATTAGGAAATGTCGCAGAGGAGATCATCGTAGATGAAGGCATTGCCAGGGGATTGTTACAACTCATAGACTTTCACCCTAGTGTACCCAAAGGAACCGGATCATTCGACAGTTTCTAAGAGGATGCGAAGAAATTATTTCCGTATTTGAGCTAAATGCAATTCAGTTATCGCGTTTTCGTTTCCGTTTAGGTTAGGTTAGGTGTCCATTGAAAGAGCTGGATTGACGAAACGCAAACCAGTTTAGTCTAGGTGATCGGCCTTGACTTGAGGTGACTTTATCACCATACAAGAAAAGAGTCGAATTCTTCGTGATAAGCTAAGCTAATAAGTCGATTGTACAAATTGGGTTAGGAGAAGAGAATTTATTGTGATTTCAGAATCATTACGTCTTCGAAGGGAATCAAGAGGTACCGAAAGCCTGTTAACAGTCGAATGGGAAGGAATCCAAACAGGTATTTTTATTGCGATTGTCGTCTTCATGCGAAAAATCGTATGTTATTTTCAGGCGATCATTCGGACTCTGATGTGAAGGGTTTTCTCGTAGAGTATCGAGCCGAAAAGGACAAGCATTGGATGGTACACTCAGGAATTATTCCCTATAAAGGACCCAATCACCAATACCGAGTGCAAGTGAGGAATTTGACGTGAAGTTCTCGAAAGATCCGACACTATCTTTGGCAATTTGCGATTTGTTTCTGTCCTTTGTTCTTTATTCAATCATCCGTTTAAGCTAGCCATTTAAGTATTCAACAAACTGCTTCGTCATCCTTAATTATCAAGTTTCCAGAAAATTTTACCCGTTCAGATACCAAAACTTCCCACTGGAGTTGCTTACTTTGTCCGTATCAAAGTACTTGGTTCAAACAATGAGATCCTTGTGGAAACGGCCGAAATCCGAGCCCGGAACGAGATCGTCTCCATTAAGTGCGAGAGTGGTCAGTCCTAAACTCTACGAAATATTGTTAAATATTGTGTTCTTTCTTTTGCAAGTACTCGAAAACCCAAACTAAAACTCCGATATACTTAAACACTTAGTAAATGGCAGCGTTATGGCTCTCTCAGTACTTACCACTAACCCTCGCTAGCTTTTAAAGATATGATAGGTGTTTGATACCTCAAGAGTAAGATTCCTCGAAAACGGCAGCGATCCACAAATCATAGTTGTTTCTCAACAGATTATTTTGGATTTTGCCAGTATTTTTTTAAGCCAGTTTTACCAGCCCTTGATTTGGCAGACCGATTGAAATGGGATAACAAGCGAATAAAAACATTGTAAAGATCTTGTAATAGTTCCCAGGATCGACTTTCTTTTAACCTCGGCATTGGAATATGAATGTGTCGCTTTTTTGTTCAGCAGTCGCGAGGTTTTTAAACAGCATACATTTACTTCCATAAAAAACACAATACAATACAACGCTAGCTGACGTTTCGGCTGCGCCTTCTTCAGAGCCGCTTTTTCGTGACTTCCAATGAGGAAGTTTAGAACAGCTGATTATAGTCGCATGTGGTTGACGACTGCCGGAAGTAAATGTATGCTGTTTAAAAACCTCGCGATTGCTGAACAAGGAAACGACACATTGTAAAGATCTTTTATTCTTCCTTGTTCTTGCTCTCTCTGCTTGAACATTGCTTGAATACTGAAAGAAAAGGCAATAATTTCCTTTTAACTAGCCAGTACCGTCGAACAGTTTCTCAAAAAAGGTTTTTTCTTCAAGTTTGAAAAATGCAGCAAGTCGAACTGGAAAGTTCCGTTTGTGCTCCAATTCCCATTTGAACCTCAGTGATACAAGAAAGCGGCGATCTCATTATACGCTGGCTAGTGCAGATATCCTAGGTGCGAATCGAAGCCGACTTAGACGAGTGCTCGAGCACTGGTTATGTTTGTTGATTTTCTCCGATTCTTCCTTGGTTTGAGAGCTTTACAAACAATCCACCAATACCGCATAGTTCCAGGAGAAACTACAATGTTGTAGATATGCACGGAGCAGGTCAGACCTAGAAGTCAGCTTGAGGTTCACCATAATTTTCAGGATTCATTTTAGATTTTATACGGGGTAGGCTAGAAGACAGATAGTGATTTGAGATTAAGTGCTATCTGAAAGAAGAACGATCATCCCCTTGTCTTATATCTTCTGAGGCCCGCCTAATAATATCTTGGGACTCGATCAATTTAATACATAGGAAACTCGATATAATACACGATTGTACAGGGATACATTGAGACCTTCGAAAATCAGTGTACGAATCAAATGCATATCCACTGACTCAGCAACCTTACAATAAAGCAAGAGTATAAAAAATTATGAAAGAAAAGAAGTGCGAAGGAATAATCAGAAATGGATCAATGCTCATCGATAAAGCATCAGAGTTTTTCCAACCTCTGAGGCGAGAAAGGAAGAGCCTTTTCGAAATTTTAAGAAAAAAGAGAAACTTGTAAATAATTTTTTGCACAGATTTCTAAAGTTTTTGAGATGTGAGAAGTTTTCAAAAAACCTGAAGATCTTCAATTAAGCTTTGACAAAGCGTGAAAAACTAATGGTTTCTGAGCATTTTTCGACTTATAACTCGTGTCATTGTCTAATACTATTGATGTTTCGATAGCAACCCTTTCGAAAAATTCGCTGTGATCGACTCTGTAGACAATTTCTTCGCTGCGAATTGGTGCAAAATCTAGGTGGAAACTAAGCGGGACTACATCAAGACACTGTCTCTGCTACGCCAAACCGAAGTGATTAAAAATTCTAGTGATCGCTGACAGGCGATTGCTGATGGCAAAAGATCAATAGAACTAGCTGAGAGACAGGCAAAACGAAGGATCCACATGGTGTGGTGGTGAACGCGTTGCTCCCCGGAAAGGACAATAGCTCGTTCGTTCCCCAGCGCAGGCACCTGCGGTCTGGAGTTTTGCAAACATCTCAGCGTCATTAAAAAAGTTCTAGTTTTACACCGATTGAGCAGCTGTAGCGCAGTATAGAAAGGTATTCTATGACACAGACGTGATTTTTGCTTCGATCCTATGCTTTGAACTAACAGGATCGTCCACCCATGTTGAATCGATTATTTGATGCCGGGTTTTCCTGGGAAAAGTTCCTTCCTAGTCATAGAGACCTGCAATCACAGCTGGTAGAGTGCAGCGAACCCAGAAAAGCTTTGCGGGCATTCCAGAGAGAATTAGATCGACACGCATTCAACCACATTCATTAATATGATAAAGTCCTCAAGCGGCAGCCGAACCAGCGTAAAATCCGGAGACTTTCTTTGATGACGGATGCGAGGCAACGAACCGAATGAAAGGAAAAGGAAGTGTTGAGATCACAGTAATTGATGAAGGATTGTATAAGTGCTAAATAAAATAATGAAGTAATACGAAATTTCGTTAAGGAGTGGTACTTACTCTTCAGTATCGATCTTTTGCCATCAGCAATCACCCGTCAGCGGGATTGATCTGGGGAGCCCAAACCAGCAATGAACCCAGTTAAGCTGAAGCAGTACTTATAATCAAAACTATCGTTACTTTTGCGTCAAGCATATGATGGTTATTGATATGGGATATGAAACACTTCCAATCACAGTTTGACATAATGAGGTCAAATTGATACACTGACCTTAAAAGATAATGCACGGTGCTATCCTTAACTAGCTTTCTTATTCCGCCATGATCAGGTTTGGTTTAAGATTAGCCTCATATATGAAATGCTGAGATATTTGCAAAACTCCGGACCACAGGTGTATGCAGTGGGGAACGAACACGCGCTGTTGTCCTTACCGGGGAGCAGCGTACTTCACCACTACACCATCCGGGTCCGGACTTCTCCCCCGTAAGGACAACAGCGCGTGTTCGTTCCCCACTGCATACACCTGTGGTCCGGAGTTTTGCAAATATCTCAGCATTTCATACGGGTTATAATTCGAAACATAACCTGCCATTAAGAAGAAAANAGCCTCATATATGAAATGCTGAGATATTTGCAAAACTCCGGACCACAGGTGTATGCAGTGGGGAACGAACACGCGCTGTTGTCCTTACGGGGGAGAAGTCCGGACCCGGATGGTGTAGTGGTGAAGTACGCTGCTCCCCGGTAAGGACAACAGCGCGTGTTCGTTCCCCACTGCATACACCTGTGGTCCGGAGTTTTGCAAATATCTCAGCATTTCATACGGGTTATAATTCGAAACATAACCTGCCATTAAGAAGAAAAAGGCAGTAAATAAAAGAGTTAAGATTAGCCTCATCGTTATTCAGAATAGGAGATTTTTAGTACAGAACTAGTTCTTTATTTTTCCCTAAGATTGGCTTGTGAAAAAGCTACAAAACAAATTCGAGGCAATTCAAGATGATATCACCCCTCCTCGACATTTGGAAGTCACCCATGAAGGACAGTACTCGATCGCCATCAAATGGGATGTTCCTGAGTGTGGTTCAATCGGAGAATACCAGGTATCTCTTGAATAATTACTTACGGGGTCCACAGATAAATCAGACACTTTGTTGGAGAAATTATAACGAACGTTCAACCAAAATTTGATATTCTCCCTTGTGTGAAAAATGGTTTACCGGGATTAGCTATATTTTGTGATAGTTGATCCCGACTGAGGCATCCTAAGTACCTGCGAAATAGACAATCGTTTCACGACGGTTGAGGTTAGCAGACAGTGAGCACAGAAAACTTAGGTTGAACTAATCGGTGAAGAGTCTCCATTTGATGTTCATCGCCAAACTGTCACTCAGCCCCATGTATCTGTGACCAACCTCTTGCCAGCGACCAGCTATAACGTCAAGTGAGTTTTATGGACCTGACTCTATTTTTAGCTAATATATTAAGGAGTTTTTTTGCTTTATAGAATTCGGGCTGTGGATCGTCAGCGTAGGATTGGGCCTTGGAATACAGACCTCTTGCAGGCAAAAACTCAAGGAGAGCGTGAGTTGTCTTCAGGATTGTTTCGTGACTAGACCGTTATCTGATCTTGTACAGTTTATTACTAAAGACTTTTCAGCTGTGCCAATCTCGAATGCTATTCATCTCGTCTATCGTACGGACTCGGAACTGCGCATTGCATGGGAGCCGATAAGTGACGAACGCGCTCAGCACTATGAGGTAGGAAACCGCGTTATGAATGCCGGATCATAAATGATAAAAAGATCATGTGTTCTACGGTTGTCTAGCCCTCTGATACGTGCCTCTTTAAAGAAGAAACTGGTCTCGTGGGAAGAATTTAGCAATCTTAACTAAAGCACATGTAAGCCAACGAGGCAACTGAATGCGGTGTTCATTTTTAATCGAAATTTTACTGTAGTGAACAAATCGGACTCTTAGAGATACGTCATTCATTCGACTCCATTAATTGTCGCATAGGTGACTACATGAATCAATCATCTATGCAGTGATTTACGATTGTACTAAATCTGTGCTTTCATCCTTTCATACATGTCTAGTACTAACTCGCCTCTCTTTACCGAATGGGTGGCTATATTAGCTAGAGCACAGGATCGAACTAAAGACCATGTGTATTTTACAGGACACCTCTACGGACTGCTCTGCGTTCGCCGCCTTGATATGCCGACTCACGCAATGAAAAACCTATTTAGTGGTGTAAATTGAATTTAAACATCGTCAGATTTAGATTGGTGTGGAAGAAAATTTGAAGACCTCCGATGAACAAGAAATCGCAGTTCGTGTGATTGTAAATGAAACACTGCGAATAAGAAGACTCTCACGCTAAGTAACTTAACGTTCGAAACGCGGCATAGCGCGCGATGTTGTCATTTTTTAAGAAGTGCTCAATTTTTCACATTTTGACTTTTTTGAAAAGCTTATGGTTTAGCATACTCTTGACATCGGGCGACAAAGGACTACATACATTTAGAAATCGAAGCGCTTTGAAAGGAGCGGTTGTCGGTGTTCTATCAGTGATGGAGCGCACAGATTGTTGGGTACTGCTGGTAAAAGGTCTCTGTTAAGGTCATGGCCGTTGAGGTCTTACCGGATTCGCGACGAGTCGAACGCGCCCGCGTACCGTCTTACGTGTTCACCCACACGTTGGCTGGACTGTTGCCAGATACAAAATACCTTATCGGAGTTATCGCATTCGTCGACCATGAACCGAAACAAGTGAGTGTTCACGAAAATCGATACTTATCATTTTTTCGAAAACATTTTATTTAGGTGTACAATTTGGAAGCTCAAACTTTTGAAGAACCATCGGATCGCTGGAATGAGAAGCCACAGGTGGGCCGTCATTCCATTTGCTTTCAGGCACTTCTTGTCAACAACGAGTTTTAATAGATGTTATGACAGCATTACGCAATAAATTACTCAGGAATTTTCTTAAATTATCATTTTTTGGAATGAGATTGGTTCAGGAAGTCCATAATGAGTACGATGATTTCAGGTGGTCAGTAACGGTGATGAAAGGTTTTCAGTCCAATGGCGAATGCCATCCTTTCAGAAACCAGTCAGTAAATTCGTTGTGGAATACAGACTTCCCAACGAGAGTTACTGGAGAAGCACAGACGAAGTGGTACGAAGACATTTCAGAAATTACGTGTACTCGGCCTTTTTTCATCAATACAGTGGCTTTTTTCTTTCTGCATTCCATTTGGATTGTTTAGGAGGTGGAAAAAGGTGTTGAGAAATACAGTGTGTCGCTTCCGAAAATTGAAGACACCTTGGTTTTCAATATTCGTGTCATCGCCATCGGAGACGCAAAGGAAGTTCGCTGCTTTTCTTACTTTACCTATTGCATGAGTAGTTCTTCTTTATTTCTTTTTTTATACCAATAAAACAAAGTGGACATAGCTTCCTTTGTAGCTTATCGCACGGACCGATGAGGTGGCCATAGGAGTCGCTGCTGCTAACGCCTGCATTGGACCGGCCGGTATTCCCACGGAGGTAGGCCCTTCTTCTGCTTTTGTCCGCACTCGAGTTCATATCCGATGTTTAGATCTCTCTTCTTTCGGCAGAGGCGACACAGTTGAGATTCAGTTGGAATAAGCCAAACTGTGATGAAAGTGTTGCTCCTATTGATGGTTACGAATATTTGGTAAGTAGATGGAATAATTTTGTCTTTTTATCATTTCTTGCTAAATTTAGAGAAACTGTAGGAAGTACTCGAGCATGTTCACATTCAACCCGGATTTCTCTTCTTTGAAGTAGAAACGAAAAAAACAATGCGAAAAAGTCACAGCACGTGTTTTTGAAATTTTCAATATCGTATTGAAAAACCGTAGAAAATAAGCATTGCCACGTTCCCAAAGTCGATCATATGCCTGGAGAAATAGAGCCTTATTACAGATCCACGAGTCGCAGCAAGAAGTTCCCCACAGTGGTGCGTCGTACACTGGTGGAACTCAGGTCACCATCACCGACCTCCACCCGTCCACTAGGTATTCGTTCCGGTTGCGATCTCGGAACGCAAACGGGCATTCTCCATGGAGCGGAGTAATCCACGTTAGCACACAACCAGAAGGCTCTCATGCTGGTTCGTTTCGATAAATAATCTACTTCAAAGGAGAAACAGCAACGTACACCGGCCAGTATGCTACCTATTTACATAGTTTCTAATCTTACACTAATCAATCGCAGATATGATTTCTTTAACCAACACTAACATCAGTGTTCAAATGTCAAGACGTCGTAAACGCCAGGCGAAGCACTCCAAAGCAGGTATCTCTGTTCGTTAACATCATGTCAACATATTGTCTTAATTTGAGAAAACGACCACAATTTCTTTTCGCACCGAGAGCCTGTTTTGGGTAATCTTTCTGCATTCGTAAGCCTTTCATGTTGGCGCCACCAGAATTGTATTTTTCTATAGCTGAAAAACCGCAGTGTCATCGAACCAAACAAGGATGGCTGGACAGCGGTAGCCACCAACTGTACATTTAACTAATACCTGCGCTTTGTTACTTGGTATAGTTAGATTGTGCTACACTTGTATATACTTGAATATACACTTGAAAGGGTGCGTGTGGCGCAGTGGTTGGAGGCGCCGTGCAGCACACGCACATGCGATCAATCCCGTGCCTGCGGCCCACAAGGCCTTCTGTCCCTCTGGGGTCGTCAGATTGGTACCAGACTTGTCCAAGAGGAGAGCAGCAATGGCCTGATACATCGGTAGGCCACTGCAGGTCATTTTAAAGGCCAGATATGCATTCAATCATCTCCAAACGATGTTTAATGAATCGAATGCATAGCTCATCCGTCAAGGATTAATCAACATCGAGAGCTTTATCCTTTTTATTTATACTTGTATTTGCTTTCGCTTTCGCTTACCATTCATATATTGCAAAAAAACCTTCAGAACTCATGATAACAAACTGGGGTCACTCTCACAAGAACAAGGGTGATGGCCGCTCGTAAATAAATTGTCCCAGAATGTTGCGAACTTCGTAATATACCCTGCCATTAAAAAAAGAGGAGGCAATAAATAATAAGTTAAAATTGTTCCAGAATGTTTACGTATTCTAGAAATTTTCGCCGAATTTTGTTTTAGACGAGAATAACTGCTTAAAAATTCGTGTGGTGCTTTTTCCTCTTGACGTTTTCTTTCTATGGACACCGCTTCCGCTGCACTTTAACACTGTTGCATATTTCAAGTGCGTACATCGTTTGCTATCCATTACGAACCACTTGGTATTAAAAGGAACAGGGCAGAGAACTGACAACACTATTCATCGTCAAGAGTAGAGTTCAAGGAGTTGGCAGTCTCTCGATGGGTGCGTGTAGCCGGCGATCCGCAACAGTTCCTGTGTCTTCGGGGACTTGCCGACCACGTCAACTGCTGTCTCCAGTTTAGGAATCTTAATTTCGGACGGCACTACATCGCCCGAGTACTGTTTGACTCAACTTGGTCCTAGTTGCACTCATTCACGTCTTTTAAGTGACGTACAATGTAACGAACGGCATAGTACACCATTCGGGATGCACCGTACATTTCTCACTTTTGCATCTAGGTAGACTAATCTAGACTAATAACTCTCCATGTATCTAATCTTAAAAATACTTCAAAATATTTCTTTGCCACTTCGTGGATTGTTTGCTAAATGCATAGTCGATTGTTTCTTTTTTAGTTCTAAGAGCTGTTTCACATCCTTCCTCAAAATAATGATGTCGTTAGAAGAATAACCGACAGAACCTTTAATTATATCCTTGGAGGAAATCTTCAGTGCGAGTTTAGACGTACCCGAAATTTACTAACATTCGTGAGTAAAGCCTGAGGAATAATTTAAGAATAGTGCTTTTTCTCCTTAAACGCTGCTAAGCTACGTTCTAACCGTATCGGTTTCAAAACAAGCTAACTGCTCATAACTAACCAAAAATTACCGATCAACATATTAACAATATAGTTAGAAGGATCTATCTATACGTCCACCTATTCGTTCCATAAACCGAACTCAATGTTTTAGTGGGTATCGTACAACCGTCAGAGTTACAAGTGAGTATTACGCAACCGCGAATCGAGCAACAAGGACCACGTAATGTTGTGTACTGGTCTACATCCGGAGACACTTCACACGTACTCGGATACCAGGTACCGCCGTTAGCGCCTTGTTATCACTTTTTTCCATCAACACAGAGGAAGTTCGTTTTACAATCGTTGCAAATGATACGTAATAACCAATTAGATGGTTACAAAGGAGTGTACTCTAAAGTGAAAGACTACATCCCAAAGCACAAGTTCTACATTACATACTTTCACATTCATTGAGGTGGACATTCGTCGTACTGGCGATCGTGACTGGATGGAACACGGAACAATAGTTCATTCAGAACCGCCTCAGTCTCACTTCCGTCAGTCACTTGGAGCTATGCCAGTCGCGACATACTACTTGAGAGTTAGAGCGATCGACAACAGCAGAATCACCATCGCTACCTCACCCAGTACCAGCTTCTTGGTTTCGTGTCAAGGTGGTAATTTTTCGCTCTTTATCTGTTAAAGTGACGGCACATTTCTTTCTAGTTCCAACATCCCCCGAAAATGTTCGTCTGGATCGAGTCTCCGATGAAGTGGTACGAGTCTCGTGGACATTTCCTAATGATGATCCGGCATGTCAAACGTTCTTCTTCATTACTGGTGTTCAGGTGTGGAATATTGCTAAGTTAAAAAGAAATATGACATAAACACATTATTGAATATCTAAAAACCAGAATAACTACAATTGCTTAGCATATTGCTAGCGGCTCTCGAAGAGTGCAATTTGGATCGGAACTACGAAGTTTTTTGGCTTATTGAGCGAAGCTTTTCTCAGCAGGACCACAGCACTTTCTTTCAACACTTTAGAAGTCTCTTCAATTTTAAACTACTTTAGGACTTATCTACCTTTCCACATGCTTGAAGGTTGTAATTCTACGGACAGAGGACATCGTGTTCATGTAAAATGGGTCGCAATGGTCGCGATCACCATATGAGCAGCACTTTCTATGATTTGTGAACTTTGACAACAAAAATTCACGCTGTCGATTTGTAGAGATCTTCGTCGTGACCAGCTGTTTAGGTGCATCATAGTGACAAAGACGAATTTCAGAATGGAATGCCGATTAGCCATCGAGTGCAAGGAAGTGAACGTAGTTTTGACATCAACGCACCGGCAAAAGGAGATTGGAGAGTGGAGGTAGTGCGGTTATGCCTTCTTCTTGCTTCCGCACCTTCTGCTCCTTTCTTTGTTTTTTTGCTCCGTTGCCTAAAACGTTTCATTTCAGGTGAGTGCAGTGAACTCAGCCGGATCGGGTCCAACATCCCGTGAGGCGATCTTCACCAGTGCTCAGCAGTGTGAGTAATCTCTTCGTAATCCTTGTCGGCTGGATTCGAAATAACACTGATCTATTTTTAAATTTCTTGCTGGTTAGACAATATTGGAAAAAGAAAACCCTTCTGAGTCACTATGTTTGGCATAAATCTTCATCGTCTCTATTTTGGTTCCTAGTAAAAGAAAATTAGATTAGTGTGACTACAAGAGAGACTGTAAGCTACGAATAAATTCCACATCATTAACTTAACTAGAGGTTAATGAATAAATATAAAATTAAAGGTTGTCACAGTGAGAAAATTGAGGCGTCGTTGAGTTGCAACACTCGAGCGGACAATCTCTCCCGCAAGTTACACGTTGGAGATTTTGATTTCGGTCGTTTAACTTCACATCGTTCCTGGATATTGGTTGTGGAATGGCATGTACAACTAAGAGAACATTTTTGAAACCATTAGCGATCATAAGATGGACGAGGATACTCAGAAAAAAGAGTGAAACACTCTAGTAAGATTATGAAGTTTCGTCGGATATTACCCTGTTGGTTGCATAAGAGTTGGCAGGAGACGTAGAAATTGCTGTAGTCGAAGTAGGAATGAGTCCACATCAATATCGATGCCAGCATTTAGCGTAGTGGAAGGAGACGATATTTCTATGTCTGCCGTTACTAGTTCAAGAACACTGTTGGACACACCAAGCGCCCCATTCCTTTGTCTTAATTAGAAATTGATCCATATTGGCGAATAAGCTCCATTCGAAGGTGGAAAACTGTTCTATTTGTAATCTCTGTTGAAGACTCCTTGGAAGTTACTATTTACACTAATATTCGCTAGCGGATTTGAAACAGCAAGGCCCACGGTACTGTATGCCTTTAAGATCAATCGACGTCATCCGCTATTGTTGTTCCAAACAGAGTGAATAACACCGTGTTAAAACTACGTGCTCGTCTCCCAATCCAGCCAGCTGTTTCTTCTACGTCTCCTGTTGTTTCACTGTAGTTTTAGCCTAAACAGAAGGACATCTCAGTCGCTCATTTTATTCTTCTGTATCACTCTCTCCCTCTTCTCTTTTTATCCCTCTCTTTGAAATTGCTCTTTAGCCAGTAATCGTCATCGCCGCACTATTTGCGATCCACGAACGGATTTTTGGTGTGGTTCGGATGCACAGCGTCCGTATCTACAAGTAGATGTCGGAGGTAGCGTGCGTAGTAATCGTCAAACAGCTGGCTTTAGCTAGTTGAGTGCAGTGTTGTATCTTCTCCCTCTCTCTCGGTTTCTTTTACCTATACCCCGTCTTCGCTATATTACCGTCATAGCTTCTCTTAGACTCCGTAACTCATTTCCATAACAAACCTTTAGAATGCAGTTCTACTAACTAACCCACGTATTGACTTCATGTCATCTGTCTGTTAAATTCGAGATTAATCCGTTCAGCTTTGGTGTCCACACCAAGGGTCACTGCTCGCGGAAATGACCTCCTTGTCGAGTGGAAAAGCGAAGGCGACGGACGTGGTGTGTTTGGGTACCGGGTCCAGTTCCGAACCGAGAGTTCAGGATGGAATCCTTACGGGTGAACAATGTTTACGACTCATTGACATACTCATCGTCATGATCTTTACTATTCAGACAAATTGTACCATATGTGGGTGACAATCAATATTATTCACAGACACTCACAGGACTTCAACAAGGACATACTTACTCTGTTCATATTCAGGTAGTGTTTGAGTTAATCCTTATTAAGGATTCGAGATAATGGTGTAGCAGGTTAAACGCCTCAGACAGATCAATTAGCGGTGACTTTATCAACACTGAAATTTTATGGCCTTTAGAAATTTGCTTAGATTACTCACGCTGGACTTTTTAGGTTTTGGATAGGAATTCGTACGTCATGTATGTGAGTCCTGAGGCATCGGCCAGAAGCAGCTGTACAGGTCTGTTCAAGTGTTCGTGAAACGCTGAATAACTTTCCTCAATTGAAAAAGAGTTTATTTTTTTCTATGTCAGACTATACTTGGTAATACCTGGCTTGACTAAACATGAACTATACTAGCGTTGTACTGCCGGCTAGTTGTTTCTTGACTGTGGCAGCTTGTATTTTTTCAAACGGTATTCATCCCTCGCAACGGTTTCCTGCCTCATCGTGGCTGAGAGGTGTTCTTGGGTGTCGGACTGCGACGTACAGCGGGGAAATTCGTTTTTCCGGTAGGGTTTCCCAAACTGAGAAGGAATCCGGCACTTCTATCAGAAAGCCTAGCTAAGAATAAACCAATACCAGAATCCACTGTCGTCTTGGTATCGAAGTCGCATGGTGGTAAATCTCTCTCTGATCCACAAGGGCTGCGACTGCCTGTAGTGGTGACGACCTGGGGCAGACTTTGGCCAGGTTGTCCTCGTGTTTCCAGAGAACCACAATAGCTTCACCAGCAAATCTCCAAAAAATGGTTTATGTTGGAGCCCGCATAACTAGTGACGATGGGCCGTTCAAGTATCAAGTGAGTAACTATTCGTTCAACCTTTCAAACTCTTCCAATTGAGTTCTAGAGGGCCTGGCTACTTTTTTAGATCTAGTCTACTCATATTACAGACATGGTGAAAATAAGGCATCTTGGTCCAATTTCAAAACTAACTCATCAATCGTGTTTTCCTAAGTCCAATAATGCCTCTTCTCTAGGAGGTTTCTTATGATTTCGTGTTAGTATGGTCGTTTAGCACCATCTCATCCTCCCTCACATGTCCAAGTGCAGGCTCCTGATGCTTCCCATGTGCGGGTACACTGGGCAGTTCCACCTCAAAGTACTTGGGGATGCGCTGACATAGAATTTGAAATCCAGGTGAGGTCGTATTTGTTTCGAACTCCTCACCGCGCTGAGAATAAACTAAAGTCCAATGATTCTATAATAGGTGGATGAGCCGAGAGGTGTTCAGCCAGTTACTGTAGCTGGTACTCAGACCAGCCACATATTCACCAGTCAGCCAAACCAGCAATGGTGAGTAGCACGCTTATGTCACTTGCGATGGTGTTCAGTTCTTTGAGTTAATTGACTACTGAAAGGTATTTGATGATGAACTACCTCACTTTCTGTCAAACCCGGATCCTTGCCTCTTTCTCAGATGTTACGCTTTCGTGCAGATAATATTACATTTAAGTTTAGGCGGTAATCTTTCTTCCTAAGGTCAATTCGAATGCGCGCAAAGAACATGGCGGGGCATTCGGCATGGACCGCGCCAGCAGAAGTACGGACGTCGCCAGGTGGTGAGCTGATCGTCGGGCCAAACGTTGCCTATAGGTGTGTTTACGATTGTACATGTCTTTTAGCTCTACTATGTTACCAAAATATTATTTGCTTAATCAATGGTTTTTATTAGACAAGGAAACCCAATCATCACGTGGCAATCGAGGGAGAACGTCGATGGTCTTATTGACAATTTCATTGTTCAGTGGAAAGCTTCCACGGAATGGGATTGGCGGCAGCATAGTAAGCCGGTAAATGACCAGTCGATGGGCTTTTAGTGGATAATCTTAATGAAACCTATTTGGATGGGCAGTTAAATGCGCTTTAACTTTTCTTAGAAGCGAAAGTGGAGGTTTTGTTTCATTGAAACCAGGGAGAACTTCGTAGTGTAGTTTACCATCTCACCTAGTCATTTTCGATGTATTCTATATTCTCTTATTAACTTGCCAAGCAAGTATTCAACATGTTATTTAGATTCCGTACTCGGGATCGCAACGTCCATACTCAATTGACCTGGGCGAACTTCCCAAGGGTCAAACCTATCAGGTACTCCTTAATGCACTCCGTACAGTGACAAGACGGTGAAACATTCCACATCAGTTGAGTTTCTAGATAAATCTCCTTGTTGAAGGTGCGTGTGATCGTGAAAGATCATAACCGTGGTACTGCTTTCACATCACCAATCGTTCAAGTGCAGACGCAGTCGGCTTGTCAGCCACCGAGACGAGCGCCATCCAATCTACAGGCTCGTTTTTTGTTTCGATCCTACTTAGAGTCTTCAGGCTAGGCAGCCAATGCAACGTAGCTTACTGTTCCAGTCAGAGAGAAGTTTGAACGTAAATGTGTAGAATCCATTGCTTCTGCAATTAATAGCGAATCTGAATTAAAACGAGGCAATGGATTTTAGTATTACTCTGCTGCAGGTCTCTCCTATCGGGCCCACCCAAATTCGACTCACGTGGGCGCCACTTCATGAGTCTGAATGGAATTGTGATCGAATATGGTACATCGTTAAATACAGTACACCGAAAAACCAGGGTTTCAAGAATCTTACGCAAGGCGAGAATTCGGTTGTGTTCGAGTCCGACCCGTATACGAAGTGAGTTGGTTTTACAACCGGTTGTATCTCACATCAAATCAAACCGCGTAAATAAAGAGAACGAGTTAAATTATTTCATCAGCCGATTATCGTAGGCTGATTCTACAAGGACACGAAACATAATACGTGTTTTTTAACAACCAGCGAAATGGTTCGATTCGAGCTCGACAAGAAAAGTGTTTAAGGGGAAGATTTGTTGATAAAATTTTTGATTAGTTGAGCAGATTTTTAACTACATACAACATAAATTCGAGTACACTTGTTGTGAAGCTAGATTCCCTCTCCAGGTGGAATTTTGAAGTACAAGCAGCAAATCCTGCAGGAGAGACGCAATGGTCGAGGACTGAGACCGCACAAACTCAGGTATGTTAATACCTACGCATTCCACTGCTTAATTTCTACATAATTTCAATGATGGTACCACCAGGATGCGTCGCCTGGTCCCGTGGTAGATTTCCGAGTGCAACCAGTTGGTCCTGACCGGTTACAAGTCAGTTGGAGGCCTCCATTGAATCCTAATGGGCTCATTACTCAGTACGAGGTTACCTATCAGCTGATCAGCAAGTGAGTTATTTAGTCAAAGACGTTCCAATACTGAGTTTCCTGGCAGTATTTAAGAGACCAACAAATTTTCATGGAAGGAATAGTTGAACTAAGAAATTTCACAGTTTCTGAGAATTTTCCAACCTTTATTCTAGTCATGAGGGCTCGTTCAGCGCAGTGTTTAGAGATGCCCTATAATGCATACGTATGTTCCCTGCCTTCGTATGTTCCCTGCCTCGGGCAGACTAAGCTATCCATCTCTCCGGCGTCGAAAATTTGGAACCAGATGTGTCTAGAAGGATGACACTGACTTGGTACATTTATAGCCACCGCAAATAATCATATAGGCCAGATATGCATTTGGTCACATCTAAGATGCTTTATGGAGTTGAAAGCATGGCACATTCTTCAAATATTGATCAACGTCGAATGCTTTATCCTTTCTCCTCTTACTCTTTATCCCAAAAAAATATGAACTGCTCGAATCCATCCGTGGTTAGCAGTTTTGCCAAGTATTTATCAATGTATCAGTGGGAGCAGTATCAATTCAATCCTAAGGGCTTACAATTTGTCATTGTTTTCCTGAGCGCCTAAGACCGTTTCCCGACAGATGGTCACTTCCCAGCCAGATTTCCAAAGAATTTCTCAGAACTAGGATTATTATTCAAAATTATTTGAACTTTTCAGTTATAAGAAAGGGAACTCAGAAAAAATGACTGTGAAAACTGAGATGAAGTCTTCATTATGGCTGAATTATAGAGGAATGTGCGACCAACAACAGGATGTACCTCTTACGATATCAACGACGTCGCCACATCATGTCATCACTGGATTGCATCCACACTCTCGCTACAGGTACATCGATGGTGAATCGCGCCATAGTCCGTCATTCACCATGGTTACCTTACTGTATATTTCTGCTGTTCAGAGTAGGAGTTGCGGCAAGGACAACAATCGCAGGCGAACGCATCTCGCAGGAGGTCCAGACCGAGCAGTCGGTTCCCTCCGCACCTCCAACGTATCTCCGAGTCGAAGAGGCTACAGAAAACGACGCCAGCATCAGCTGGCAAGCGCCACCTTGTTTGCAGGTTTTAGTTTCCCTTGTTCATTATTGTAATTTAGGTATTTTCACGATTTTCAAGTACGAAGTCGTTTCTGTGGAGGTAAAAGCGTTTTATATAGTTATTCTAAAAATAAAGTTAGTGTCAGGGGTCTTACTTCGTCTGAAATAGCTTCACTTGTAATAAATGGGCTTGCAGAAGTTTTTTGTTTCGAAAACTATTTAATAGTCATATTTGCAGACTAATGGTGAGATAACTGAGTATGAGTACGAAGTGACGTCGGCTGATCGTCGAGCCGCTCCGCAGCGAATCGCCAACAATGTTCGTGGCACCAGAACCCATGTCACTAATCTCGAGCCGTTCACTCGGTACAATGTCAAGGTATGCATTGTGCCTGCTCTGGATGCAGTGATTTAGCAAATCCTATGGAATCGCTAAAAGTTTTAATTTATCGGCCAATACCCCAGGTGAAATCAAATTGGCCTTCTTACACACAGAGAATTTTACTAATGAACAGGAGTTCTAGTTTTCTGATAAAAACATTTGCTTCATTGACTTATAACGATTATTGGTAACGAAGGCGGGAAGTGGTACAATTGACAAAACATTTGCGTGGAATAGTGTTTGTTTAAGACGGTACACGTGAAGAAAGCAGCTACAGCCGTCTAAGCAAAATTATGCTGATTTACGTTTCATATATTCCAGCTCCAGGTTTTGGAATACTCTTCTTTGTCCAAGTTCAGAAACACTATAACCAATGCTCACGTACATCATTTTGAGATAAGAGCTAGTTTATTCAAGGTTCGAGCCTACACTAGTCGAGGCCCTGGTCCGTGGTCTACTGAAGTTCCATTTCAGACGGCAGCAGCAAAAACTGTTACGGTAGAAGTTTTTTTGAAACCATCCATGAGCAACTTCTTCTAAAAGAAAGGCTATGCTTTTGAGGCTCCACCATTCGTGAGAGTCGTCAGCACTGGTACTGATAACGCTCATTTGGTCTGGCAATCCCCATATCCTGAGAGTGGCTACATCGACAAATATAAGTGCCGCTACGCAGCTGCAGGAACTGGGAAATACCAGGTTAGAGTAATGTATAAAGCAGCTATTTATCTTATGCTTATTCTCCCGATTGTTGGAAATAAGCGAAGAATAGATCTCTGAATGTATAGGAACGACAGTTTCCGGCAGTTAGCCCATGTCAACCGAGGATTCTAGAGCGCCAACAGCTGCCAACTCCACCACCAGGGTCGAGGTTACACTGTGGACGAATAGATAACCTGCAGCCAGAACAGACATATGACTTCCAGGTAGTATCGCGTTCATTTTAAGGATACAAGCGTCAATAAATTTACCTGTACAGGTTGCGGCACACGTACAAAACGCTGGTTGGTCACCGTGGTCACAGCCGGAACGATCTAAAGTCACCAACGAGCCGGTACAAATACTCAGTATTGACAAGGTGTCTTAAAGTGGCTTGTTGAAGTTTTTTGTATTACGATTTTCAAGTTCTCGGAAGGGCTAAAATGATTGCTATGTTACAATTGTGAGAACGCCAATACTTTAAGCGATTTCAGATTGGCGGCAGCGAAAGTTCGCTAGTGGTGTCATGGGCTGTTCGTCCAGACGACCGTAGTCGAATAACCTCGTTTCGTCTTCACCTTGAGCCTGTCGACCGCTCATCTCGACCTCAGACTTTCAACGTTGATCGTAACACTTATCAGTATAGGTATGTCTATGACGTGTTCGTAGTTTTTTAAGATAATGAATGTTGATTCGATTAGTGTGATAACTCTTGAACGACATGAAGAAGTCATGTTTTGAAATAAACATGGATCTGTGACTGAAAATGGAGTGTTATCGTTAAGAATCGACAATCTTCGACCTCGTACTCAGTACAACGTTACCGTTGAAGCAGCTATTAACAATGAACTCTGTGGGGTACGTTGCACTCTGTCAGGTTGAAATCATTCTTCCATAGCATCGATTTGTTCCAGGGAACAACGGTGACGATGTGGACGGATGCCGCTCCACTGACGGCACTAGCAATCGCTCCGCGAGTAATCGCTGAGGAAGCCACATCAGTGACAGTCGGCTGGGAAAGCAGAAACCGAGAAGCGGGCGGTTTTATCGTTGAGTACAGGTTCGTTCTCGTAGAGCGTCGCTTTTTGTAACCAAGGCTAAAATTTGAGTTCAGTTCTGATAGCCAATTGTTTACGCACTTATATATGATTCGTTTCCTTTCCCTCTTATTTTCTTCAGCAGATTCTTTTCTGCGATCTTTGTTTGATTTAAATCTATGTTCTATTTCAGTTATATTACACCTAAAGTTGTCTGAGAGGAGCGATCTTTCACACATAACAGTTTATAGGGGACTGTTATTAGGACGAGTTTGTTCTTCATAACTCTCACGGATTTCTATAAAAACGTGATCAGTGTTGAAAGAGTAACAAAACATCACTGGGTTAACTGTTTATCCATGTTTGGCATATATAAACATCTCCTCGACCACAACGAGGTGATAAACCACTAAATGGGTATGTAGGAATGTAGTTGTAACGTTAATACTTTCTTAAATAAAAATATTAATAACGGAAGAACCAATTGTTTACAGTGTGCGTGTTCAGTAATGTGTTCTTGTGTCTTCAACGGGTTGTGTGCTTGAAATCATTAGCTGAACTTTCTGGACTTTTCTTCTCAACGTTCCACTGAATTTTTGAATGTTATTCTAGGATGTACTGTTTCAACACTTGAACTTTACGTCTTCCACGTGTAATTCACAATCTTCACAGTCTCTACCCATTACGACTTAGAATTTTTGAACGTTAGCGAAACAATCTTAACAGAAACACTTGTTGCATTAGATTCATCTAGTGCTGACCTGCCTGCTATTTGTGGCAGCAGATATGGAGTAGGTAATACTTGATACTTGAACGCCCCGTCTTCACTGGTTGTACGGGCCCCAGCACAATCACCATTTTTCGGAGATTTACTGGTTGAGCCATTGTAGTTCCCTGAAATCCCGAGGTCAGCCTGACTAAAGTTTGCCCCAGGTCTTCGCTACCACAGGCAGTCGCAGCCGTTGTGGATCAGAGGGAGATTTGCCACCATGCGCCTATGATACCAGTACAGGGTGGTGGAACCTGGTATTGGTTTATTCTCAGCTAGGTTTCGTGATGGAAACGCCAGACTCCTTCTCAGCATGGACTACCCTACCAAGTGGATGAATGCGGTAAACAATTGGGAAGTGGCAGTAAGACCTCATGATCTTGCTACGGTCAATATATCTTTATTTAATCGTCTCCGCCTCCTTAGCCTTAACCGCTGCTTCTCAGAATATATCTAGTTGAGTTCTAGGCACTTGCACTCTGTCTATCTGAATCAAAATAGAACAGACTTTGGCCTTGAATTCGTTAACCGCGATTTCCTACGCGTTGCCACATGATCCTGCATGACTTCATCAAATAATTCTGAGTGACTGTGTGGAAAAAAAGCCGAGTGTACCAAAATTATGAGAAGGAGAAGCATATATTATAGTAGGGAAATGTAAGTACCAATTGATACTTTTTCTCACAAGCAAAGAACGGCATGGGATGGGAAATGTTCGCTTGTGTCCATGAAGAGTTTTTCGTCCTTGGAAATAATATCTTGTAACTTGCTGTGTCGGTGAATTTCCATTCTGGATTGACTACCATCGAACATACAGGAATCTTGAAGTGCCATTTTATTGAGTGATCACTCTTCATCATCAACTTCATCCTCATTATCCGATTTATCTTCCTTCGGTTTCCCAGTGGTTGTCACCAAAATTTCTCACGGTCCTCATCATCTTCAGCTTCTTCCTCTTGTTGGCTCTCACTGAGAGTTCCATCGTAAATTTGTCCTCCACCGATGTGATCTATGCACATAAAATCCAATCTTTTACTAGCATTTGATTGATCTTACCTTTTAATTTACTACGGTTTTCGTATGGATGTGAATATTTTAAGAAACTGAAGTATGCTCCTAACATGCTTCGAAACCGACCGACAAACGCCTGCAATACTGTATGAGAATGATTACGGGCTGTTTTAAAAAATAGAAGAGATAGAAATATTCTGGGAGCATGGTAAAAAGTTGTTTATGCTGAGTGCGGCATATGTGACTCCTACATTGCCTAGAAAAAAATTAGGCGTTTTTCTGGATGTTCCTGTCCCTGCCCATAATTTCTCTGTGAAATCAGATTGATTTGTACTTTCATTTGAGTGTACGGATAAATAAATACAACGAAATAAGAACTAACAGGAAAACAGTAATTAAACTTCTCTCTTTAGATTAGAAGGTGGTGCATGGCAGCAGTGGCCTCGTCGCATTCCAGCGCATCCAACACAGACGACGTACACGGCAACAGTTGACGGGCTTCCAACCAACAGCGTCGTTGACCTCAGAGTAAGAGTCATATCTCGTCAAAATGAAGAATCCAGTCCATCACCAGAAGTACGAGCTCGCACGAAGTGCAGTCCACCATCCAATCCTCCACAGGTGAGTAACCCATCTGTACGGAAATCTCAGTAGCAAACAATTAGAAGTACATCCAGTGGTCGACAGCACATTCTCTACTCAAAGACAATTTTAACCACCGAAAATCTTATAGCGATTCCAAAATTGGTTTTAAAAGCAACTTTTTAAATACTTTAAGCAGTCAAATACATTTGGTTGATTTTACATGAAATAAACTTAAGAAAATTGTGACTATGATGTAAGTAGAACAATAAATAATCCAGGGAATCCGCGTTGATGCACCGTCGACTAATAACGTTCGCATCTCATGGGCTCGTCCTTCGAAGGACACCTGGATGTGCGACCAGATGAACGTCGAGATTAGCTATCGCGTTGGAAATGAGCCAGAGAAGGTAGGCCTTACCGCAATGCTACAATGATTCTATCTTTACTCATTTGAATTTCTACTTGATTCAACAGATTCTTCCTGTACCTGGCGATCAAACGGAGTACACATTGCCAGCTGAACCTAATCAACGCTGGGTGGTTAGACTTAGAGCCACAAATCAAGTTGGATCCAGGTAGCTTAACACATTCTACTTCCACCCCTGATTTTATCTCTCTCAGAGAGCAAAAAGTAAGAAAATGGTATTCTTTATGTGAATCGAGAGAAAAATGAGCGTGGTTTCGAAAATAGCAAATATTGTTTTATTCGGCTAGCGCTTCGACTCGACGTCTTCGTCTTTATCAGAGTCGAGCATCCGAGTCGAAGGCTCACAGTCGTCCGTCGTCTCCGACATCTTAGACGAACAACTGTGGACCGTCGACTCGGACCATCGAGGATAAATTACGGTCGGTTTAAAAGACAGAAAATAGAAGCAAAACAACAATTTTATATGCGTGCATTTAGTAAACTTGCGTTGAGGTCTCTAGGAATTACAGAATTTTGCAATCTTCCAATTTCTTCCAGTATTTCTTAATATCATTATCAAATTGACTCAAAAACAATAGAGAATCGGGATTGGTTAACTGTAAAACACTTTTTCCAGTCGATGGTCAGCCGAACAAACAGTAACAACACGCCAAGGTGCTCCAGGAGCCGTTAGAGATCTGAGAGTTAAAGCGCTGTCACCGAACGAAGTTCATGTGCAGTGGTTAGCGCCTTTAGTTCAAAGAGGCACCATAGTCGGCTACGATATCAGCTACAGGCAAGTTGTTTCGTCGTCTACTCCAAGTTCTACTCTAGAAGTTTGCCTTTAGGCTGAGGCATCGACTTGCTTGCCCCGAAGAAGAGCCACGTGATGTGTCACGCGATTTTGTCACCGTCTACAACCATAAGGATCTAGACTACACCATTACCGGGCTTCTACCGTACTCACTGTATGCAGTGAGTCACACATTTTCAACATTAGTTGTAGTAATCAGCGATCAGTGCATATCTAGGTAGGAGAGTTAAAACAGATCGTAAACGATAGCCTGTCGGAACGCAGGCAACAAGTTTTTGCTGTTGCAAGTGATGCTCTCTAATGAAATTTGTATTTAAGCTTTCCATCTTCTGTTGATCTATTTTACGCTGCCAGAACTTTGCGGTTTTCGGTGAAAGTGCGAGCCCGGACAACAGAGCTGGGTCCTGAGGAAACGAAGGAGGTGTCGACCGAGCAACAACCACCCTCATCCCCGCCGCTGAATCTAGAGCTCACCTACGCGCTCGAGCGCTCGCTGTCGTTTCAATGGGAACCAGTCGATTGTTCTCAACGCCACGGCCATATCGTCAACTATGAGTACGAGATTCTCGGACAGGTATGTGACTCCTCATCGAATACCGTAGTCATTTACACAATTTCGTGCTAATAGAGAGCAAGTTCGGAAAACTAATCCAACTTACTCTTTGATAACAGGTTTTTTGATAGAAACTAAAGAAGATTATTACATTTCGCAATGAGTTGAATACTGCAGTTACACATGGAAAGCATCACACCATTAAAACATATATTAAATACGTGTTAACTCTCATAATCGGCCCACTGCCTGAGAAATACAGTTTTTTTGCCCTACCATCCATCGTCATGGTGAAGTCATTCTCTCGGCTAGAAGGGAAATGCATCCAAAGAGAGAAAAGAAAGGAAAACTACTATCTCGTCAGATATGCTCTACCGTAGGGAACTACTGACTTTATGGACGAAAAGCCGATTATTGTTGATTTCAGGACGATTGGGCGAAACTGGAGCGTCAAATTGCTAACACATCCGAGACGAGGATCACCATTGATGGACTGACGCCGTTCACCAAATATGTGATGCGTGTTCGAGCCTATAATAGCATCGGAGGAGGTGAATTAAATAAAAAAAGCAGATTTCATCTTCTTCCATGAAAATGTAGTACACATAAGGTCCGAACACCGAAAATCTGGACGCGATGACAGCTAAAGCCAGCGCTCCGCTCCCGCCACAGGATCTGGTCGTTGCTCAGGAGAGCACAGATTTCTTCATGGTTTGATGCATTTTGTGTTTTGAAAAAATGAAAGAATAGTATTAATGAAACTAATATGATAGGACGTAACGTTGCTGTATAATGCAGTTGCAGCTGCACTCCGAGCTTATGAAAGCTTGATAAGAATTGATACTAATTATGGAAAATTTTCGGTGTCCTGGTTGCCACCGTATCCGCCGTATGGTCCTCACGATGCCTATAAAATTCGTTATCAGCTATTAGGAACGGAGAGATGGATTGAGAAGCAACATGGCATTAAGGATAAGGAACTTCTGTGTCCATCGGAAAGTCCACGGTGAAACCTATTTAGCCGTCCTTCTGATTCTGTTTTTATTCATTCGCTTATTCGTGGAACTAGGTACTTACCAAAGTGTTCATTTCATGATGACATATATCGACTAAAGTAATACTGTAGCCAATAGAGACATTAAATCTTAACGACGTCGACATAAAAGGCACCGAGATTGTTTGGAAATAACGAAGAAAAAATAAAAAGAGCATTAAAGTGAACATAATGCTTTCATAGTGTATGACATGACACAGTTACTAAACTAGTAACATCTTAATCATGATTGGTTTTATGCCGTAGCTACCACTGGAGATCCTTTTAACTTTAGAATTATAACAGTCGTTTTAGATTCTGCTTTAATGTCACCGGACTTGAGCCAGGAAACCAATACAAAGTGCAAGTGGCTACCCATATTGAAGGAGGTATTTTCTTCCAATATTTGACATTAGAACATTCAACTTTCATAGCGTAGAGTTCTGGTGTTACCGAGAACGAAGAGAATTTTTGGCCAACATCCATGGAATTATGGATTATTATCTGATCCAGTGAATTTTCTGAATAATTGTTCACTTCTTATTAGGAAACTATGGACCATGGTCATCAGTGGTGATAGCCAATACGCTACAAATTCTTCCGGATGCTCCACGGGCTATCTATTTGATCGATAAGACTGACCACTCACTTCACATCGAATGGGTTCCACCAGTTGACACAAAAGGTCATATAACTCAATATCGAGTGTCCATCGTTTCACTGGATGACCCCAACGACGAGGTAGAGCTCTATTCCTAGCGCATCTCATTGAGGCTTAAATATATCTTCTGCACTATGACGTTGAGATATTTGTAAAACTTCGATCTTCGATACTTCGATAGACAAGATCGAAACGCGATTAGATTTTACAAAGATCTCAGCATCATAGTGGCTGTATTTCACATCATACCTTGGCGCGGAAAATAATAATGAGTAAATAAAAAGTGGACATTGTATATCTTCTCCTTTAGAGCGCATTTCTAGAAGTACATCCACTAGTCACGATTAGCAATTAAATCGTAGCTTCTATCAATGACTCAGGCTCTGATTACATGGTGGCTTACATTCTATTAGTTATTTTAGTTCTCTTGAACTTAGGACATTTTTCTTTTTTTACATTCACGTATACTAACGTTTAGAACCCATCAATAATAGGCTAACCAATTCTCTCATATTCTGGGGCTAGTGAATAGTTACTAGACTTCTAAGGGAGGTACAAAACGGTGTTCTTAGGTAGACAGAATTTCTTTTTTATCATCATTCCCATCATTCTTGACAGATTGTTCTGCTCAATTCTATGCATTCTAGCTTTCGTAATATGCTGGAAGTTGAAATGAGAATATGATGGATTTTACGTGCAACTAAAGCAGTCTGCTTACTCACTTCTTACTTTAGTTTTGTGACTTCATTTTATTTTAGAACTCGCTGGAAATCTCGACACCCTTTTGATCTTTCTCTGGTTGTGTTCAGTATTGTAAAAATGATCGTGACTAACCGAATGACTTTATTTTCAGCGTAAATCGAATCTGGTCGACCATCCCACACTTACGCACTTATTTGAGAATCTGAAGCCAGAAACGTCTTACAACGTGTCGATCGCAGCCGGATCGAAGCAGGGTTTCGGCCGAGAGATTTGGACCCGCTATTCGACAGACCCATTCGTAATCCCCGTCGTTGTCGCCGCGCCTGTGGTTCGTTCTTTTCTCTGTTTTTGCTATCAGTAAGCTTTTTGGTGGATTATTATTCCTATCTTAAAAGGAAAAACATGACGTGTTCGAGTTTAACAGTATTTTACTTAGTAGTCCATAGTGATTATTATTAATAAAATATTTCAAATGTTTTTTATGAATTGGATGTACCTCAGAAAAATGCATCTTTTGGTCTCTTCCTAGATGGTCAATTAGAAAAGCTTTTAGTGTTTGGTCAGAGCTGAATTGCTTAGATCAGTAGATTGGTTTCTAAAGGGAGTTTTAGGTAACTCCTGACGGTGCTTCAGCACTGGACATTCAGTGGACAGCAGTGGCCGATTCACAGAACAGAGTGAGAGGGTACATAATTGAAATCAGGTCGGTTACGAGCATTTTCAAATTTTCAACATACGCACACATACACAAGCACACGCACATCACACATACACACATACACACATAAACATTTACACATGCGACACACACATACATACGTACACACATTACATACATACATACATACATACATACATACACACATATATATATACATACATACATACATACATACATACATACATACATACATACATACATACATACATACATACATACATACATACATACATACATATATACATACATACATACATACATACATACATACATACATACATACATACATACATACATACATACATACATACATACATACATATATACATACATACATACATACATACATACATACATACATACATATCAATACATTTATATAATAGGTGGAATTTTGTCGAAAAGAAGTGTTTTTCGTCGGATCCCCATTTCATTTTATTTGTTGCAATACAAAATGATGGCTCATGGCCAATCATAACAGTTCAGAAACTCGGATACGCCCGTATGGCAAGAGATAGGAGGCGTGATTCCCCATGATCCAGTGAGAAGGACCTATCTGAAAAAGCTAACCGGTCTCGATGCCGATACTCTCTACTTCGTGCGTATTAAGGTGAGCCTGTCCTAAACGCTTTATGAAACTAAGGTCGTCAGCGAAAATGAGGAAGAACTAGACTCGGGTCTTCGTGAAACCGAGAAGTTCTTTTGCTTTCACCAGTTTGAAACTTAAAATCTACCAATTAAAAATTGAAACACGAGATGAGAAAAACTTCGAAGTAGTCGAAATCACATTTTCATTGGATGAAACATGAAAAGGAGGCTTTTTCTGATTTTTCCGTGCTAAAGAATTTATGCATTATAATTTTCTTAAGTCGTGTCCTCTTGATTGCGATTCGTCCTGATGATCTTCCAGGTGGTGGACGACAAACAGCGTGTAGGCGGTGCTTCTCCAGAGACACAAGGCCGAACCGGCTGCGCTCCACCTACTGCTCCGCCATCGAACGTCAACCTGGCATCACCGTCTAACGTGCAGGTGGTGTTAACTGGCAATACTTCAATCGTAACTTCTGAAATACAACGCTGAATATGCACATGGATTAGATCGCTGTGACGAAATCGATATTTGCGCTTTGCGATTTCATGTTCCTGTAACGTCAGGAACCTGAAATTTGCCAGTTCACATGAGATATTGGAGATTTCGCTTACACTTGCATTTTAGGTGAGAGTGAGCTGGCAGGCTCCTGTGAAAAGTTCATGGTTGTGCTCCAATATTCGCTATAAACTCGAGTACATCAATGGAACGCGACCTCGTGCGCAGATCGGTTTACCAAGGTAACTAAAGAGTTCTTTTAGAAATTTTGTAGCTTTATCGGGGAAATTACAGACCTTTAAACTTCTCTATTTCAGTTCTTCTATAGAACATATCTTTGATTCTTCGCCGAACACTAGGTGGCAGGTACGCATGCGAACAGAAAATGACGCCGGAGCGTCTCGCTGGAGTAACGAACTTGAACTCACTACTGCTGAAGGTGTGCTCTTTTGGCTTGATTTAAACTTGACACCGGTCTGCACTTAAGTTATCGCAGGTGCTCCTGGGCAAGTGACAGACTTAACCGGTACTCCAACTGGTCCAACGTCTATCGATCTTACATGGAGACCGCCAACTGATGCAAACGGTGTCATAACCGGTTATACTCTTGTCTACAACCTTAAGTCAATTGGTGAATGTGGTCCAAGAAGCTCGACTCCTATCCAAAAGCATGTGCGAAGCGAGAATCAGGTGTGGAATAATAAGGAAGTTGGCAAATTCCTTCATGGAATGTGTTCTATAAGTACGTTCACACACTGAAGTTTCTAGGTTTTGGATGGTCTCTTACCCGATTCTACCTATGAGGTGCATGTGATTGCCCACACTTCACTATCTGGACCGCAGTCGAAGGTAGTCACCGTCACCACAGAGGAAGCACCTCCAACCGGCCCGCCTACCAATGTTCGGTGAGCTCATTGAAAAAAAGGTTGAATTGTATTCGCCTCAAGCGCAGCTATGGGCGAAGCCGTATCGTTTTTCTGGTTTAGCAACAGCACTTCAAATTTTAGTTTAATCGCTGTAGGAACCTTAGTTCTTTATTTAGGGTTGGATCGGTTACTTCAACGCGAGCTGACGTCACCTGGTCGCAACCGAATTGCGAATTACGGAATGGAAAGATTACTGGTTACCAATATGAGTTGGAAAGTCTAGATCCATGGGGAGAGAACTTGACTTCTCACCAATCTAGCGAGCGGCTCACACTCAACGATCTCGTGCCCTACAATGAATACAGGTGTTGAATTCCTCGCACTTTATCAGCAGTCGCTTTATTCAACCAATTTTATTCACAAAATTTTCAAATCATTTAGGACTTATCTCATCTAGCTCATAGTCTTCTTCATTTCTGGGCCGAAAACAGCATGTAATACTTTTGAATTCGCACGTTCCTCGTTTAGAATTCGTGTCCAAGCCATAAATGGCGTTGGTGAAGGTCCATTCTCCGAATGGTCTCGTTTCACCACTCATCCTGCAGCCCCACCCGCTCCGTCGGACCTTCAAGAAGAGGGTGCATTTCCACATGCTGTCGAAATCTCCTTTGCTGCTCCTAGTCCTCCCCATGGGAACGTTGATTACTATCGTATACGTCATACTCCTGCTGGGCAGGTACAATATTTTGACATTTTCCATTAATTGCTTAATTGAAATGCCTATTTTGCTTCCTATTTCAAAAGAAAAACGAAGATGGAAGTGACTAAAAGCAATTTCGCACAATATCTCCTACTTTTTTGTGAAGTACTTGAGCTTGGAGCTAGACTCTAAGTTCTTTTAGTTGAACTATAAAGAAGTGAGAGTGGAGGCAGAACGTCTAGAGTGCTCAGACTCTTCCAAACGGGAACGCCTTTGTTTCCGTGTGCACAACTTGGATCCTGAGCAGGACTACGAAATACAGGTATCGCATTTTAGCTGAGAATGGAATTTCTACTCGGCGAAATTGAACAACAGCATTAAAAACTTGTGTGTATACTGCGCATACTGCGAATTGGAGTGAATTTTGTTATTCAAGAGCTGTTGTTTTCTTCCAGATAGCTGCCCATACTGAAAATGGAGCTTGGTCGGAATGGTCCGAGACGCTTAATGCAAGAACCGAGCAGCAGAGTAATTTTCTGTTACCGCTTTCTTCTCACAAATTTGATAATTTGGCTACTTCTCAGATATTCCGGTACTAGAGCGCGAACTTGAAGTAGTAGACACGAAACCCGAATCGATTACTCTTCGGTTCGAAGGAGTACCTCAAGATCAAGTAAAGCTTAACCACACCATCTACACGTGGAAACCTTCGCTTGATCCAATATGTTCAGGCTGCCCATGTAGTTGGATATGTACTGGAATTTAAATCAGAGGACGACTTTGAGTGGGCCGAATACAACGGCGTTATTAAGCACCGTCGTGGTTCCACTGACTACAAGGTGATGGTGAAAGGACTAGAGACCGCGTCAACTTACTTCTTCCGTCTGAAGGTAAGTACTGCTTTCCTGTAACCATTTCCTGTTAGTTGATTCATCGCTTTTTCTTGACGAACTCTTATAGTTTATCTTGCTTCGTTCGACTTTGCTTTAATAAACCAGGATTTCTTCTACGTAAAGCTTCAAAAAGAGAGATGTTGGATAAAACTGGGGATCTGCCCAAAAGAACAATACCAACAATGAACTCTTCTTAACGTATCCTAACGGTTGGTAATCAATAAAAAGGTTTCCATCGGAATTATAAGCGGGATCGTCGTATTAAGCTCTCATCGATTACGAAAAAAGTTAGCATATTCATTTCATATTTCCATTCATTTCTGTTTTTTCACCCTCGCAATGTTGTTTTCTATAAACGCCTCATTAAGTCAGTTTCATTAGCAGAATTTCTACAGGTAATGGGGAAAAATGACAAGCGCGGTGCACCTGGTCCAGAGACGAAAGCTACAACGAGCTGTGGACGACCGGAGGAGCCTCCAAGTAATGTCAAACTCGAAGGCGAGGATTTCCAGACTTTGAAGGTAGTCACTCTTCATATTCGTACGTCAGTCTTGTACAAATCTAAAAAAAAATTTTTTTTAAAAACAAACCTAAGGACTCAGTTTGTTACTTCTTCAGTAGCCCAGTGATATAAATGGCCATTTTTACTCACAGTCGTTCGAGTCTTTCTTGTTACAAGCAGTTTACATTATTAAGTTTACATGCCAACGTGAACACCTATGTAGGGAAAAATAGGTGATAGGAGAACGATATGAATTATTTGAATATTCAAGTCATTCAGAGCGATTGAAAGATTTGTTCCAAAAAGGAAGTTTTTGAAGGTTGTCAGAACATTTGAATTGAGTTGTAAAAATTGTACCCAGGAAGTTCAATAGACTCGCTACCGATCGTGATATTCAGTACTACAAAAAGAATCTTTCTAATTGACGAATTACTGCTTACGTTAGATCACATGGATTCCACCGTCGAAGGAGACCTGGCGATGTGATGACATCGAATTCGTCATAGACTACGTCAATACGACGTCTCGTGGATTATTAACGGTTTGAGTTTTCCGACTTTTAAGTTTATTCTTTCCCGCACGATCTCATTTATATAAAGGTGTCTGCGGATTCCCCAAATGAATTGATCATTCCGACAATGCCTGGAACAAGATGGGAGGTAAAAATGCGTACTCAGACTGTTGAAGACGGAGCAAAACCCCAAACGAGTAAATGGAGCGATAAAGTAGCTGATTTGTTAATGGTCTAACTCAAACATTGAGACTTATATTATCTTTTTGAAGGTTACTCTTACCACGCAATCCATGCCTGGGGAATTATTCGTTACTGTAGAGCCAAAAGGACCAAGAGATGCCTTGGTCACTTGGGATCTTCCTGACAAGGTTGCTTAATATTTCCCATTCCCGATATAATATCCCTTTCTTCAACTGACTTTTGGATTGTGAAGTTTAGGATCAAAAATGGAACTACGGAGTTGACATCTCCTACCGTCTGAAACAACTGGGCGGGTGTAAGGAATCAGCTACCGGGCCACAAGATGCAATTACTATGTTCAACATCCAAGATAAACAAGTACCTATTGAAGGACTTGCAGCTGGAAGCGTTTATGAGGTTCGTATTCACTTCTCCAGGTAATAGTCACTTTTTGTATTGAACTCTTCCAGGTCACGGTCACACCTCGTCGTCCTCCATCACTACACTCATCGATTGTGACACCAAAGACGGTTCGAACATTTAAGACGAAGAATGACGTACCGACAGGACCACCGCTAAATCTACAGTCCACTATCAGAAAAGACTCTGAGCTCGGTAGGTCTTTCAATTTTACTACTTATCTTTCTAATAACCACAACGATGCTGAGTTATTCGCAAAAATTGGAGTGATATTGATGACAGCATTAGGTAGAAAACCATCTGGGAGAATCGCAGAGCAAAGACCTCCGTGCAGCTGTGTGTAATGCGAGAGCCCCAAAAAAGGGAAATCATGGTTCGAACTCGCTCGGGGTCCAAGTTTTGCAAACATCTCAGCATCGTTGTGGCTGTAATTCACATCATTTCTTGCCGTGAAAAATTGTAGTAGACAGGAAACAAAGGATTAACATTATCTTTATAATAGTTTGCAGTCCTAATGTAATCTTGGACTTGAATATTTGCCAGTACTATTTTGATTCATCTTTGGAACTTGCCAGAGCTCATAATTGAAGTAAAGGTTGTTCATAGAATTAAACAGAGGGTCAAAGTTCTTTGGTAAGGGCATTCAGAGCACCTTGATCATCAAGTTAGAGCGTGAACTACCATTCGTTTTACACAGCTAATTTCATCCCACAGTTTGCCTTAAAGCACGATTATCCTTGAGTCCCTTGACATTTGCACTCCACCTGGTCTGGACTCCTTGACGACGATATCTTGACTTTTGGCGAAAAATTACATGCAAAATGCCCAGTGTTCTGAAATACTTTCCCAAGGAGCTGTCACCTGTGTACTACTTATCATCGAGTAACCCAATTGGGTACCAGTAAACTCCATTTGTTCTCGTCGCACTTCAGATTCGTACAAGTAATAAGAAAAGTGTTGTATTTTTCCTACAAATTCTTTGTTATGTCGTGTGGAAGACCCTACTGATGGAACGAAATCTTGATGTACATCTCAGTACCATGCCAAAAAACACACTTTGCCATGATGAAATGATAAATCGTTCGAGGAGATTGCAGGAATTGCTGGTTACTAAGCTTTATTCTGAACACTTTAGTTATGTGCACCTGCGCTTCTGCAATGTTAGCTGTTGGTTTGCTACCCTCTTATCACCTATGACCCCCCACCGACGTATCACTTTATGTTAATCAACCAACATGGTTCAACAAATAAGCAACATTTGTATTTCGGAATGGCGCTAAAAATAAAAAATCTAAAGCTTAAACTGTGACGGCTTTCATACATCACTTGAGCATTTGGAGCGAAATTGGCAGTTCCGTAATACGATATGGACGAATGGAGGGTTTAAACATATACATGTTTCTACCACGTATCTACTCGGCTAACAATCTCTTATTAGCTTATTAATGAAATGATTTACATCGATCATTTATAAAGCTAAAGCTCTCGGCGATGATCAACCTCAGAGGGATGTGCCGTGTATTCGACTTCATTAAGTATCGTTTGGAGGTCATGGAATGCAAATCTGGCCTTTACAATGACTCGCGGTGGCCTGCCGATGTATTGAGCCAGCGCTGCCATCCTCCCAGACCAGTCTGGTACCCATTTTGCTGACTCCGGAGGGATGGAAGGCTTGGTGGGCTATGGGCACGGAGATAGATTCCACGTATGTTGCAAAGCGGCTACTGCACCACAAGCCTTATTTTTGGTCATTTATACTGAGGTTAAATGAAAGTCCCAGCGTCCTTTTTGGGAGGAAAAATACTTTACAAAGCAGGTAGGAGTACAATTTTCTGTAAAATGTGGGAATGCAGCGTGGTCTGTGAAGAAAGCTCTTTCGTCAAAAATATTTGAAAGCAACTCTGACTTGTGTAGGAAGTACAAACTGCTTGTTGAGTCTGCTGTATTTAAAGGATGGCGTTGGTCAGTGTGAAGCATTTCGCACGCCTAATCCATTATTACTTTCACGCCGATTCCTTCGTCATTTCCAAGCACTTTTGAATGTTCATTGGTCATGACTTCAGCGCTAAAATCGTTGAAATATACGTTGTAGAATTTTCGAAGTAATGTCAGAGTTCGGAGCTCCACAACTAAAAAACTGCGATTCCTCTTTCCAAAAAAGGATGAAATTTTAGGATTCCGCATCCCAATCCTTTATCTTGTATTGCACCCATTTAGGTTTCAAGTGGGACGCACCAGAATGTGTACATCAAAATGGTAACATCACGCAGTACGAGTTCGAGTTGGTCGGAATGGATGTGTGGAATGAGGGAACGCGTGAGGGTGTCACACCTCGGACCAGCACTATCATCGATCAACTGCAACCAGGTTCACTCTACAGGATGAAGGTAGGGTGGCTTAGCTGTCAGCTATATTTATCCAATTCCACGAACACGGCTGGAACTTGGTCTCATTCGAGTTGGTGCATCGAATCCTGATTATTCCCCTCACCAATACAGAAGTATGTGCGGCTTCTTTTAGACTTACCCGATATCTTTGTAACAAGTAATTGCGTTTTCTTGGACTGAAAAAACTGGAAACGTCATATTCAACGTTTTCGATACACGGAACTCAGATATTCATCATGTTTTTATTGAATTTAAATAGTGGCGTTCCACTACACTACGTTTGCCGCTGTCATTATTCATTCTTGTACTATGGAACATCTTATGAATAAACATATCTATCCAATTTTTCTATAAGCAGTCAACTGTTCTCAGGTACGCGCCTACACCAGCGAAGGACCTGGACCTTGGTCTGATCCGCTGGAAATTCGAACCACTGGCTCAGAACTTGGTCCACCGAGGGAATTGACAGCAGTTCAAACGAAGAGCACTTCCATTCAACTCACATGGCTTTCTCCCTACCCAGAAAAAGCCATCGTTACCGCGTATCGAATGAGATACAGCCCAAGGTGATGATTGTATGTTGTTTTGGCCGAAGCTTACAAAAAAGCTGTTACAGTTGGCGAAGTAGGAACAATGGTGTGTAATGGTGGATTTTGATAATTCAAGACCGAATTCCTAAGAAATTTTTTAAAAAAGGAGTAATAGCAACTAGATTTTTTAAACTCAAGTTCTATGTGCTACCATAGGAGAAAGGTGAGGAAGTCTACATTTTTGAACATTATAAACCTTGCATTTCCGAAATTGGCCATTTCTTGAGAGAACTTATTCTTTTGGATTCGAATAATGTTTTTTTTAAAAATGAAACCACTTTTCAACTGATTCTGACGCGCACACTGTGATCACAGTTGAGTCGGACACATGATGATTTCATTCCAGAGCCGACGATTCGAATCCGACAGAGGTTGAGTTGTCTGGAGATCAGCTGTCCTGCTCCGGCTATAAGAGTCCCATCATCACCACTGCCAACTTGTGCACAACGATTCGCAATCTCCAGCCATCCACAACCTACAGATTCGCTGTGCAGGTGGTTATGATAGCATTTTACTTTTCCGACTGGTTTACAACAAATGCAATGTACTATAGCAGCTGCAAATTATTCGTGAATTTTTCTTTTGAACAATGAAAATTCTTTTATCAATTGTTCAATACGATCCCACTTTCCATAATGTGCAGATCCGAGCACTTCTCTCGTTCATTTTCTGATCTTGCGTCCGTCATCCACGAAGGACTTTTGCATGTGCGTTCGGCTGCTACTTGAGGTTTTTTAATGTTCTTCAGGAATTTCGTGGAATCCAACGGCCATGGGTATATTACTATGCGACGTCTTTAATTTCTGCACTTCCGGTCCACCGCTATGTCTATACATGGAATTACATCAATTTGTAACAATCTCGTCCTCTGTGAAATATCTAAACTTGGATATAAAGTTCTATGGTTTTATTATAGGTCAGCTTTACTAATCAAATTAAGAACCACTACAATAGTTTTTTCTAACATGTTGAGGACTTAGCCATTCCATCCACACAAGGGTTTCGATCTTTGTATCCGATAAAGTTACAAACGTATTTATGACTGCTTCTTGATTGTTGGGTGTTTCCTCACAGAGAAATTTGTTGGAGTGATGGGAAAAGTGGGTGATAATTGGCGGGATCGGCGAGTAAGGAAAGCTAAACTGCCCTGCTGGCAGAGTTAATTCTTTTCGGTTGACCAGTGGTTAACTGTCCGCGCTGCAGTTTTAGGTGCGCTTCATCGACCCTTCGAGAACATTTCTCCGTAGTAACGAAATCGACAGGATACCGGCGACATTAGTGGATGAGTCAGTCCGCCAAGTTTAAAAAATCATCAAACCCTTCTTCTGATGTAAACTTCTGCTTTCAGGAAATGTTTGACTGTTCCATCTTTGGAATCGAAATTAGCAGAAACCTCAGACTATCGTAAATAAGGAATAAAGTAAAGACCTGGTGTTTGCTCATTAAGAGAACAGTCAATTGTTCCATCTTTGTCCAACCGTTTCAGACCATGTTGCCGGTGGAAATTCATATTATAACATGTTAGCTTTTTATTTACTGCCTATTACAATTTTTCATGGCAGGTTATTATGTCTGACTCAACCACAGTGACCCTAAAATATTTGCAAAACTCCGTACCGCGAGTATCTGCGGTGGGGGACGAACGCGCTATTACCGCTCCCGGGGTCTCACGCTTTCACCACCACACTTTGCGAGTCCTTCGTTTCGCCTGTTTCTGCTAATTCTATTGATCAGTGCCATCAGTAGTCACCCGTCAACAGGATTGATTTGAGAAGCTCAAATCGGCAGCGAACCCTTCGTAAAGGGCAATAGCGCGTTCGTTCCCCGCCGCAGATACCCGCGATACGGAGTTTTGCAAATTATCTCAACATCATTATTGTATAATAGTTTAAGGGATGCTGCAGCAAGTGGATAAAAGGGATAGTTTTGTTGCGTTCAGAAGACTAATGCAAATTACAACGCTTTGCTTTGCATTCAGTTCATTCAAAAACTTGTTCGATTATCCTATTTTTTCTTGTTTTTTCAACAGCAGAATTGAGTGAAGGTTAGTAAAATAAAAACAAAAGCATCGACATGGAAAGGAAATTTATCTGGCCTTCGAAATGATTTTAAACCGCTGTATAATAGAATCCATAAGTAAATAATTACTTCTTTGCTTAACGAGAAAATAGAGCAAGTGATTACATTCTTCAAAAAACCCCCTAAGCTTCATCTTGCAAAATTAGACATTTCATATTGGAAAATATATGATTCACGATCTAGCAGAATTTCTTCAGGGTCAATCAGCGTCAGGAACGTGGGGTGAGTGGTCTGGAGAATACTTCTCGACCACCCGCAAGGACGACAAAGAGCCACTTGGCGGAAGTCTGAGACTGCTGTCGGCTGGACACGACAACCTTAAGGTCAAATGGACACCGCCGGCTGTCATTAGGGAAAAAATAGACACCTACCAGGTCAGCTTTACCAGTCAGAGAAGGGCTTCACTTCATCGTTCACTGAATCGTTTGAAATGATGGTTTTCCAGTATCTGGCCAATGTTAGCTTATCTCCTTTTAATTCAATCAATGTAGTCCTTTACATCAGCTCGATCAATCTTATAGTCGTCTTTTTTCTCCTCCAGATTTTCGAAAAGAGCATTTATGAGTGCAGCGATTTTGACCCCCATTTTTCATAAATGTGAACAATGACTTTTCAGTTGTTTATCTCCGCAGCCAGTGAACTTGATCAGCATCCGAAGGAATTCACCATTCCCGGATCACAAACGGATTACCACTTCAGGTCAGTGTAGAAGATAAACTTGGGCACTCCTATGATATCCTTGTGTTTTTAGGAGATTCAAATTCTCAAACATTACCAATTACTTTAGGCAATTGAATTCTGTTACACAGTATAATGTGACAGTGCAAGGCCTGTCAACCAACAATAAGCTGTGGTTCATCTCCTCTGTGTTCGCAACAACTGACTTCGGTTCGTTTCTTTTTCTAACTCTCCTAAGGAATTTATTTTGCTGCAAGTGAATAAACAAAGGGAGACGTCTTTAAACTAAGAAATAGGCCGTTACCTAACTAAAATGCTTGCTATGCTTAAAAAATCTCTGATAATGCTTGATTAACTGCGTCTTGAAAGCCTTACTAATAAAATACTTATTTTCATATACATTTCACCTATTACAGCTGAAGGTCTGCTCAGTTGGCTTCCGGCTCCGACTGATCTCCATCTAATCGAGAAATCTGACACAATGTTGCATGTAGACTGGGTTCCTCCAGAGATTTTCGACGTAGAGCAAAGAGAACTGCTTACTCATTACAGGTGCCACTCTACTTTCGAAACAGCTGCGGTTTTAATGAACTTTTCGGTGTATTTTCAGGGTTACAATTGCCCCATTCAATCCTATTACCAGAGAATTGGGTCCTAAGAAGAATTATACTGTGCCTGTGCCAGGGAATTCAGTTAAATTCGAGTATCTCAATCCAGAAACTGTGTACAATATCACAGTACAGGCAGGAACAAGTTCTGGATACGGTCATATCCTTTGGGGAACGTACAGTACTCTGCCGCCGGGACAAAGACATATCATACGGCTTCTGAACAGGTCCATCAAGGTTTTGTAGTACTTCATCTGCATTGATTTTTTGAAATTTTCTTTTTAAGAACTCCAACTACATTACACGTGGAATGGGAACCTGTATGGGGACGAAGTCACAGTGGATATACTGTGAGTATTGTTAAGTCGTCCAATTTATTTACTGGGATTCCTTGGTTGGTCCGGATCTATGAATCGGCTGCCAAGTTGACGCAGTAACCACTTTCCATCTTTTTCTATTATTTTTTAACTATCTTCATGACCACCTCATAACTTTTTAAACATTTTTTATAACATTTTTACAACAAGTTAGTTGGCAATATTGACTGCAGAATGTGTAGGAATTGTCTTTAACTCAAACCATACCAATTGAATTGGTGGCGAAAAACGCATCTATTGAGCGTTTCGTGTCGAATGGCTGTTTAGCGTTTTCCATTTGTGTGTTTAGAAGTAAACATCTTGTTAACAAGAAGGTTATTGTTGGTAAGTGTGAAGCCAAGTAAGAGCTAAGCACTGAAGTAAGAGAAAACTGGAAGTTTATTTCGTTGGAAATCCTGCAGTTTCTTTTGCAAACAAACGCCAATTCAGTTGACAGCCCGTTCGCTATATTCGGTCTACAGCAATGTGCGCATCGACCAGGTGAAGACGTTCGACGTCGAATCCTGGGAATCGGATTTCGTGATCCGGGGACTTCATCCCAGTACGGTCTACAATGTTACGCTGAAACCAAAAGATCAAACAGAGGTGAGACAGATGATTTTGACGCGTTTAGGCCACTCAGGAGCAACTGCTTCTTCATCCTCGCAATGATTCAGTCATCTCTACGAATCTGTTAGCCTATGAACTGCTTTAGCCACATTGTCACTTCTTGCAATCCGTACCGATCTGCAGTATCTGTTCTTCACTTTCAGGTTGCATGGGGAGTTTATTCGACTCTACAACCAGGATGGTTCCTAGTTAAAAATCTGAAGCAATGCGACAAAACGAACTTTGCCGTGTCAATGAGCTGGGAACCCGTCGAGCTCGACATGGCATCCCACTACCAGGTAAATCCTGAGCGTGCCAATAAAATTCGGACATTTTGTTTCTAAAATCAAACAAGCCATCTTTATTGGGAAGAGTTTTATGTTTCCGAAAATCAAAACTGATACGAGTGAAATGTGAATAGTTGTGAGTTGTGAGCCCTAAACCTTAGGCTAATACTAAGCCTTACGAAATGATCCCATGTGTACATATCAGGTTTTAACTGGTCCATTTATCTTGGAAAATTTTTGTGGGGGTAGAAAATTTTTCTAATTAGGTAAATTGCCTCCACTGTGTGCAAGCTTTCAATTAAAATTAATGACCAAGAATAGTAAATAAATACGCTTCATTTCCTTCAGTTCGATACAACTTCCAGAATTGCAGTTTTGAGGAGGACGAATGCGGAAACATCTCTAAAGTCTCATTCACGGCCACCTAAATATTGAACAACTATTGCGGAAATCTTGTACTTGAACGAATACACAGTGGCATCTGGATCCTTAATTGAAGACTTGATGATGTAAACTAATAAGATTAAGTACAGTGTTATACCTTTTTATTTTCTGCCTATTATAATTTCGCGGCAGGGTGCTAAGCGAACTACAACCACAACGTTTCTGAGATATTTGCAAAACTCTGGACCGCAGGTGTCTATGGTGGGGAACGAATGCGCTATTGTTCTTTCCGGGGAGTAACGCGATTGTTGTATTTCGATTAAGTACAGTGTCATCAGATTGACGGAAACAAGAAGACGCCGCCAATTTACCGCTGTTATTGGTATCGAAAGGACTATTTCTCAGAATGTGCGACAAGAAAACAGTTGGCGACGTCACATACTCACCAGTATTTTTGAAAAATTCGGAATTCTCGAATCGGATATTTGTGGTTGAAATAATGTGGGACAATGCCGGTTTTGAGTCTTCGTCTTTTACGCTCCAAGTTTTAGCTACAGCGAAGACGAAATCAAGGTGTCCTACATAAAGCTGAAAAAGTTTTATAGGGAGAATATGCCCTTCTAGATGGTAGCCACAAAATAGACACAGATTTATTTTTTGAGATCTTCTAAAGGACTTCAGATTTGGACGTGCAAATTGGGATTTGTTCACATATTCAGCTCGTGGGTACCATTAACGGCATAACTGATCAGGACTCCAGGAAAAACACTTGAGATGTTGCTTCAACGCGAATGCTTCGCTCGAGAGAACCACCAACTTACGCTTGAATTAAAAGCCAAAGTTAATGTCAGGACTGAAGCTTCTGACGTTAGGAACACCATTGACAACTTCCGTCGAAACTTCTCTAATTATAAGAACAAAGAGATCGCTATCCAAGACACCGCCGGCGTTATATTTAGAAATCCAGCAAAGGAGATCACTTACGATTTCTAATCCGATTTCTTCAACAATTACGTCCACCTGCCTTTATATTAGGTCAGAAAGAAAGGATGTGTCATTTTAGCGCACATTCCTTCCAAAGTTCTACATTCTTTATTGCCGATGAAGAGTAGAATTACATGGGAACGTCTGAAGAACCTACTGCGAGTCCTTAACATACAACCACAGTTCGTCACACGATAGCTGTCAGAACGCAAGGTTCCTAAACAACAGAAGACCAACAAAGCAGTGCAGTCACAAGAAAAAGGAGATCTCCATTACATCGGCAACTATGGCCCAATCTGCCTGTTGTCTCTCGTCTATAAACTCTCTGTTTATGTCATCTTCAACAGGACTGGCAGAACACTTAGCCAAGAATAGATATATGAGCGAGGAGGGTTTCGGAGAGAATTCAGGGCGATAGAACACACCTATACAGTGGCCAGGCTCATTGAAATAATAAGAATCTACTCCATATATTTTTAGCAGATTAAGAAATTCAGTACCCATCTCCCACTTGAGCTGTGTAACAATTTATCAACCAAATTTTGACCGTTTTGCGCTAATGTTAGCATGGTCTTAATGAAGGGAGCTCAAGAAGACGGCAACTTATCGCCAAAACTTCATTGCGGTACTCTAGATAAGGCGAAAGTCAATAAGGATGAAGCTGCGGTCCAAAAAATACACTATTTTTGCTGACGATATACGTCTTATAGCAGCAACTCCTTCGGCCAGACAAATTGTCATTTGTTTCGACGGCGCGTTTTTAAGATTGATTTTTGAGGTTTCACAGCTACATTTTTGACTCTGCGAACGGAATTCTCGTCTTATCGTGTACCTTTGGGAGAGGAACTTTACGAGGCTATCATGATAACAGATCATTCACGGTTATCGAATGCGCTTTCGAGTGGGTTGTGGGAAGGGTATACCTTATCACGAAAATGATAAAGGGAGTCCAAAGTTCAAAGGTCTCTTAACTATCGAAAGTCGGTCCTAAAGGTCAAGATATCGGAAATCTGTTGCATGACACCTGATGGGTTTTGACGACAATTGGTGACGCCAAAATTTCGCGAATAGATCACATGGGCATTCAAGCACGCAGTATGAAAGCCACCAAGCAGATTCACAGAATCATCGCAATGATTCTGGAGCGAAATGTGATCCTCAGCGAGTCTTTCGAGCGAATAAGACCCACTATACTACTCTGGCATTTATATAGGTATCTCATCACTTTTAAATGTTTTTAGGGCTTTTTATGCAGCAATATTTATGTCTCTTTGTATGCTCCTTCGCATTAACCAGTCTTTTCTTATAATATTTTAAAAATATATGCGTCGAAGAAAAAATATCTCGGGAAATCGATTTCTCGCTAATTTTTTTTGGATTTTATCTTAGACGTCAGTAGATTTTGTTATGATATGTATGTTTTATGATATGATGTATGTATGTATAACATATGCTTCAGGTTCGCTACCTGCGAATGATGGACAAGGAGGCAAGCTGGGTTGAAGAGGATGCGCGCGAGAGTAAGGAACTGCTTTGTCCGAAGGTAAGTATTCATGATCACGAGAACTTGATGATGATCTCGGCGACAGCCCGAGTTGATTTCAGGATGGTTGTGGTCGTCTGTGCTACCTTGTCTTCAACATGCCCCACAATCCCAACGAATACGTCTTCCAGGTTAGTTGGCGGTCAAAAGCATACATCTTCTTCAGTCGCTACTCGACTGGCTTTGTAATGTATTTATAGATTTTTTTCTAAGCGAATTACACTATAAGCTTATATGGTACCGCAAAATAGTATACAACAGGTCTCCTCCAGGTCTTTAATCGGCCGTAGTGAAGATTCTAACAACCAAATTTACCGTAATCTTCTTTGCCGAGATTTATAGAAAGTCGATCCTGGAATTCTACCGTAATTCATTTCGTTCACTTGTATACAAATCAAAGGAAACTTTCCGCTTTATTAACATACTTTTTTCATCCCAACATTCACTATGTTTTTATGATTAAAAAAATTATTTTAAACTATTATTTGACGGTTAGTTTTGAAATTAATAACTCTTTTCGAATGAATTCTGCTTTGACAATAGTACTCCTAAAAGGATAAAGGTTAAAGCTCTCGCCGTTGATCAATTTCTGAGGGGTGCACCATGCATTCGACTGCATTAAGCATCGTTTGGAGATAATTGAATACATATCTGGCCTTTACAATGACTCGCGGTGGCCTACCGATGTATCGAGCCAGTGCTGCTATCCTCGCAGACAAGTCTGCTACCAATTTGCCGACGCCGAAAGTATGGAGGGCTTGGTGGGCCATGGTCGCGGAGATCGATTCCACTTGTGTGTTGCAGGGCGCCTGCGATCCTTGCGCCACGTGCGACAATAGTAGTCATAGCTTAAAAAAGCCACTCATGCTTTATAATCGAAAAAAGAACAATGGTGGCGAAACGAAAAACGAATAGTCTGTGAAATCTATTCTGTTTCAACGCTTTCCTTGTTCAAATTAGTTTGTGCTTCCGTTTGCAGACATAATAGCTCTATTCAACAAATATTACGGTCTGTGTTAACGGACTGTTTACAAATTCGTGACCGTTCGTAAAGTGGCGTTTTGTTTGCGGAAGTGGAGAAAAGTGATTGAATAAGACTGATTCGTTCCGATCTTGGTTGTAGGGATTTGAAACATCTTGACGCATCAACTGCGCTTACGATGAAAATGAAATCTTGAAGCTAGTGAACTTTCTCGGTCCTTTAAGATGTTTAACGGTCAAATAAAAACGCTAAACACTTTTCCTTTTCCAGGTGCGGGCTAGGGTCGATGGCGAATGGAATCACTGGCGAACAGCTGCAAGGAAAGTCATTACAGGCGAGACTGCTGAGGTCGGTTTTAAAGTCTCTCCCGAAAAGGAACTAAATGAAATAATGGTGAAGAACTCTACCAAAGATTGTAATGAAAGCTTACTTTTGCTCCACATGTAAATTTACTAGGAAAGAACAAAGAAGAGTTAAATTTTGTGTCGTTTTTTAAATGGAGTTTCAGCCTGCTTTACGTTAACAGTGATACTGTCTCAGATCCGCCGGAGCTGCTGCATAGTTCCGCCACCTTATATGGTCGAGAACATTGGCAGTCCTGGGTCTTGGTGGGAAGTGGATGTGAGTCCTGCCGCCACCGAGAGGGCCGTCACGTACGTTCCTCATTCCTATTAGAAACATTCAGAGACCGAACTGGTTCCGATCTTTTATAGAAGACGGGACTCGTTTGGACATTACCGGGGAACACATATTCCAAAAACCACTATGAGTGACACTTACGAGGCCATCGGCTTCATGTCGTTAATCATGACCACATAAAGCGCACTTATTTTCATCGGTGCAACCAGTTTCTGGTGCACTTCTCATTCTCCTACTTGAATATGGCTCGCCTTTCACTTAAAAAGTAAACATAGGCCTTAGGCTGACAAAATAGTGAATAAAAAACTCTGTGAACTTCAGCCGATACTATGTGGTCGTAGATGATCGAGACCCTCCTGGAGAGACGAACTGGACAGAACTCACCGATAAGGTTTGAGATTACTCGAATCAGTGTAACATAACTGAGGGATTTGTTCTAGGTGACGGCCAACAAGCTGAAAATTCCCTACTACGTAGCGGCATCGTTCGATATCAACACCTTAACTGAACCGAGAAAGGTGGGATACTCTAGTCTATTTTGTTTCTATTCAACTCCCACCACTGCACGGAGTGTGTGATGAAGGGCATAGGATAAAAAGAGTGAAAAAACCATTAAAAAAAGGTCCGTAAGTGATTACAGAATAACAGCAAATAGCAGGCTTTTCGAAAAGTTCTTAGTAGTACTGTTTTTTTTTTAGTGGAAAAAGGATTCCCTTCCATGCTTTCCTATTTTCAACGCATTATGGTCACCAAGTACGACAATATCTGAGTGGATTTTACTTTCGGAAGTTTCGAGAGACGGTCAAAAGACGAGGAGTTCTCAAATCGGAGGAGTTAATTCGGAAACCGTTCACCCGATTTCTCCAGCTGCCAACACCTACTATGTTCTCTTACTGTTTAGCTACAACAACGAGTAATGGTATTTACAATGGCGTACAAAAGCGAAGATCATTCAAAATGTGTCAGATTCCTAACGAATGAGTTTACGACTAGTTTACCTACCTCGAAGCAAGGAGAGATGAACATGAGAAGCCTATTGGTGATGATAGAACCAGCGGTTGTTCTTTCAATAGTGACAGTGTGCTCATAGCAGCATCTAGAAACCGTCCTTATAAGTCTGTATCGAAAGCACATACAAAGCGTTCCAATACATTACTTTAAAGGAGCAAACGAATCAAGGTGAATTTTTGAATAGAAACTAGGGAAAACTTGTTGCAATTTCTAGTGCTGTACCGACATTGTACCTTGAAATTCTGCTCGAGACTGGATCATTAAGTGAAGTGAAAACAGGGTCTACTCTCTATTACTACTTTCTCATGCTGTTAGAAGAAATACTGTAAAAAATAAGTCATGACTAGGCTTCCGAAGACCAATAATTGCCAGTTGTGCGAGTTAGATGACTTTGGAAATGTCTACTTAAGAGTGGTCTAGTCTGATAGTTTTTCCTGGCTTAGAACTAGAATTGATTCGACAGACCTGTCAACAAGCGATCAATCGTAGTGGATGATAATCACAAAATACAGTCAGAATACTACAATGAAATAATGACCCATTGTCTTAATTTGGTCGTCCCCGCATCGTTTCATGTTGTCCTCCGTGATTGATTCAACCTCAGCTTCGATGAATTACTCCTCCCATTGCGCTAAGATACTTGTCTGAGAGCAGTAAAAACTCCTAGCCATACATTGGTTGTGTTATGCAGATTACTTGACCGTCCAAATCCATAAACACTGTCTCAGCAACTTCATAAGTGGAGTACGAACAATACAGTGTTCTCCTGACCCTCTGTCTCTTTCATCTCTGTCAGATTTATGCCCAATCTGTTAATTTTTGTTAAATTCAACTAACAACTTTACCAGTGGATCGAAATTAGAATTTAAATTTGGATTTCTTTTAGCTTAAGATCATTAGCATACCTTTTCATTCTACTCCTTCTTCATTCTAGTCCCATCTACTTCTCTTGTCAACAAGGTTTTTTATATCGTGGAAATGAGTGATAGGCTCGAACCCTTAAAGTGTTGTCGTTGAAGTGAAGGCATCCACTTGCTGCTTCTCTAATTCCATAATTTTATTCCATATTATTGCCTTTATTTCTGCTGTACTATTTATGCATAAATCCTGCAGTACTAATGATATCTGCTCGGAATTCTCCAAAACATAAGCGTTTACGCTACAGGTACGAATTGGCGATGGGACAGTCATTGGTGGGTATCTGAATTATCCACTCGTGAAGGGAAGGAAGTATAACTACGAGGTGTACACGGTGTGGAACGTAACCGGAAACCCAGTTGTCGGTCGCAGCAGAGGTAATTTATATGTTTAATTATGAGTGAGGATGACATGAAGAAGAAAACTTGTAGGGACCATAGTTTATGCAAATACCATTAGGTACCGTGAGAACAACATCTAGTTGATTTGTTGTGATATGCTTTAGCAATTTCTGAGACAACATGTGTAGTGTAAGGTTTAGTTGTACGAGACTATTCAGTCACAGTTGTACGGCCATACTGAGTTTTCCTCGATTTCGTTATTTCCAAAATCTACTTCTTAATACAATCAAGTCTCCATTTATGATCCAAAAAGTGCGAGCTGTGCTCAATATGCGCAGTATTTCAAACTACTTACGGGAGTCGACGAATGACGTCTTCAAAAATTGATGGACGTCGCAGGGGTCACGGCAAGAATCAGACATGACGACGACGCGGTTGCAATGCAACATACTATGATGATAATAAGTTCGTTCGCAGTAAGAGGTGCTGTGTGTGTTTTTCGGGTGGGGAACCCACGTCGGTATTGGGTACGCGCCGTTGGAGTGGGGCAACATCGACGACCGAGCCGCCCGGCCGGCAGCTGATAAGCGGCGTCTGGTAGGCAGTGTGATCGGGGCGTGGTGGTCGGTGGGGACGCAGACCACCCTCTGCCAGTTTTTCGTCGCAATCCAATGGCCTTATTTCCCGATGGTGGGTTCTATTTATGTCTCATTTATATCCAGTTATATTGCTCTACCTTTAATCGTTTACATCCTACTTGGCGCGTAATTTCACCTAGCGCACTAGCTTGTAATTCGATTAGCGCGATTTTTCGCTGCTTTTTCTCATAGGTAAATTTCTGACCTGATCTGGTTTCCGATTAGTTCATAATTTTACTTTTATTTGGAGAAATTGCGCATCTTTGAAATGAGTGTGAAAGCCTTCAAAGAACTTTTCCGTCCACCATTTCTCATTCTCACGAAAGGTAATCGAAAACCGTTCAATCATTTAGCAAAACTAAATATGTTCTCTAAGTGCTCATATGGTTCGCAAAAAGGTAAACAAGTCTTGTTTTCCATCGAAAGTTGACATCGCGTTGTGGACGTTTTATGTGGGAACATTAAACATTAATTCCAAGTATGTCTGGTGCTGCCACATCGAGTAGAGTTTATTGTAGAAAAACTAGAGTAACGTCAACGTCCAGATAAGTGCGTACAATTTATTACGATCGTTTGATCGTGGAAATGACGAACCTACAAAAACGATTTGACGATTCATTCGCATGAAATGAGAGAAATGAGACGAAAAAACTCTTTAAAAATAGCAAACATTTTGGCACTCTGCAGATGTTCGCCACTGGTGGCAGCGAGTTCCGTGGTGGTGGTTGCTACCGGTACTACTCGCTGTCGCTGTCCTCGTGCCGTGTCTGATTTGGATCTGCTGCTTTTCGCAGTGAGTTCGTCATGCACGCCTGTTCCGTGCATGACGATGCATGCCTTGATTCCTACCCTAGTCCGTTTCAGCTTCACCGTACCTGGCAGCCGGATGGCCGTGGTGGTGGTTGCTGCTTCTCTTGCTGACGTTACTACTGCTAATCCTGCTCTGCTGTTGTCTTCTATGGTGCCTTCAAGGGTACTCATATTCCTCTTAACATTGATAAATCATTATTCCTCCGTTTCATAGCATTACCGATGTAAACTTTTGGAAGTAGACTAGAATTTTAACAAACTGTCGGAGGTTGCATTCTTAATGTAAAATCGATTTCGACAATAACATTGAGTCTTTGTGTGTTCGAAACCGCTCGTTCTAATACGTTTGATTGCCTAGTAAACACCAATCCTTTTTTAATTTCTAACAAATTTTCTAAGCGGCATGGATAGATTCTCCTATAGTTTGGCTTTACACTAATATACGCTTTGATTTCTGCTATTTTCTTCAGACGATACCGTACTCGTAAAGAGCATCGACGGATGGTCACAAATGGACAGCACGTGCCACTTCTGGAAGAGGTGTGCTTCGTCTGCAATGTACTTCGTGCAGAACCGTATGTAGTTTCTACATCTTTAGGACAAGTCTGGCATGGAGGCGAATCTCCGTTCACTTGAATCGCGGCTCGACAAAATGCGTGGTGCTGTCGACGGACGTTGTAAGCCTTTCACGAGTCTGACATTAAATTTTGCAATCGAAACACAATGTTAACACTTATACAAAGAGGTGACCTCTATAGGAGTCATGAAGTGCGAAGATATTGGCCGCCTTAGAATAGAAACCAACGTATCTCAATTCATAGTGAATTTTATCCATTTCAAAAGCAGCTGCTAGAATCTGCAAATCTTTGCCTACAGGAGTTTTTCTTCTGCATTCTAGCACGATGAAATTCAGCTTTCTATGAGTCCACGGCATATGATCCCTCCACTTTTGCTTAAAATCCGACGTTTTGAAAACGACAGCCAGAGAATAAGCGATATTTCGTCCAGCAGGACACGATGATATTTGCTAGTGCAGCGTGTGCATTTGAAACTGTTGCTGTCCCAGCAGAAATTCCAGAACCTTAAGTTTCTCTAGCAATTTTTTGAAAATCCTGCTTTTAAACGCATCTAAATTTAAATGGTATCAAATAAAAATGGTATAGTCGATAAAGGCAATAGAACAAAGTGTCTTCAATAAATCTACAGGGTTCCAAGCTCCTGAAACACTCCAGTGATCGTGAATCTACGGCCTGTTATCGAAAACCAGCTTTATCTCAAATAAGTTAGTGAGGTACTGTAGTATAGATATCATTGCCGTACGGGTGACACTTCCGCTGTGTTGACTTTTCATTGTCGTCTCTCGATCACCCACCACCATCGGTATGTAGGGAAATCGTCAGTGGAATGGCGATGGCAAGAACTGAGGCGTGGCCCATTGAAAACTGCACGTTTGTTGTTAACAGAAGGCGCATAGAACCGGAAAATCGAGCACTACCGGCCCCCAATGCCTCCAACCGATAATCGTCGTGACCCAGCTGGTCTCTCATCATGGCGATTCGCAACGATTTCACTTATGAACCGTCCAAAAGAAAGCTGGATTCCGGCTGAACTGCCTGAAAACCGTATTCTGACGATGTTAACTCAACATTAACTTATCTACTTGACTCCTTTTCTGCATTAACGAGTTTATGAATTAATTGTACTGTAACACCATGCAAAACAAATGTTTGGTTTAGATGATTGAACTTCTTCACTACTATTAAATTACTTTTGACTAAAGTTTATTCGATCAAATCGTGCTTGCCTGCCTTTCATGAATACTTAGACCAGCATTCTGTTTGATCTTAATTTCATATAAATGAAGAGATTGTAAAATTTCTGCTTACATAGTGAATTATTCACCTTTTCTATTATAATGGGTGCGCATAGCGCTATGACTGCATGCCCTGCGATATGCACCGGATCGACCCCTTTTGTTGGATACTACTCTCCAGGCTCACTAAGCCGTCCATCAAGCCGGGTTCGGCGAATTGGAATCAGCCTCCCTGTGAGGAAAGCAACACTAACTTAATGCATTGGTGGGATACCGCAACTTATTGTACAAGAAAAATGTGCAAGTAACCACCTCTATAATGCCTAGTAGAGCCGAATGCATTGCGCATCGCTCACGAATTGATCAATAACGAATGCTTTATCGTCTGTCCCTTTTTTCCATTGCAATCCGAATACAAGCTCACAGACTAGACTACAGAAATCGTACATCAAGTTTTCATTCCTGATCTCCACTTTGAACGTATTTTCTCTGAAGCATATCTATGCACTTTTTTCACACTACACGACTCGTCTTCACATCTACTGTGCGGATCCCAGCGCATCCTTCATTCGGTCCATTTTCTCGCATCCATCATCGACAGGTCTTTGTACATTTTGAGTGTGACTTCGACTCTGTTTGAGGGTTTCCTTCTTTTCATTAATGTCGTTGAATAGTGGTCGATTCGATTTTTTCTCGAGTGACAACTAAATCTTCCCTCTTGGATTGCAAGATGTTATAGCATCGTGCTTAACATGATCACCATCGCTACCCCTGCGTTACCTACCTCTGTATTCATTTTCTATAAGATGCTTTTGACCAAATTTTCCAAGTTGTATTTGAAACTCCAATTCTCCTGCCAAAATGTTTCCCGAAAACGGATGGGTGAAAAAGTGCACCAATGACCGAAGTCAGCCTATCGATGAACATATTGGAACAACGATACTGAGATGTGAGGAAAACTCGGAACCTCAAATGCGCTTTAAAGTCGCGATTACCGTTTCCAGAGGCTCACGTGTTATCAACTGCACGAACCGGGGCCACCGTTCTACCTTTCTTTTAATTTTTTATCCTAACGGTGCTATCATCAATCATTCGTCAACATGATTGATCCGGAAAGCACAAATAGGCATTAAACCCAGTTGAGCTGAAGCTGCAGTCGAAATCACAATGTTTTGACTTTTATTTGCCGCCTATTATTTTTTCATGCCAGGTTATTATGTGGAATGCAGCTACAATAATGCCGAGATATTTGCAAAATTCGGACCTCAGCCAACCTGGAACTATTCTTTCCAGGTGTTCACGTGGTACAAGCTGCCCCACCAAGACCCTTGCTTCCTTTCTCTCAGCTAGCTTTTTTACCCTAACGGTTCTATCAGCAATCACCCGCGAATGGAATCGAACATCTGGGGAGCACAAATAGACAGTGAACACAATTAAGTGAGAAGCCAGACGCTGGAAAAGGTAATTGCGTTTGAGGTTCTGAGTTTTGCCCACATGTCAGCATCAATGTGCTTTTATTTCTCATTATACTCCACCATGAAAAAAGAATAGTAGTAAATAAAGGTTATGACATTGCGAATTGGAGACCACTTTTGTTCTCATAAGCTCCAGTCGTTTGTGTTAATGTACCGATTGTTACGGTAAGTGACAAAGCTCTCTCCTCTAACAAATTGGCAACTGAATGCACATCTGGCCTTTATAATGACTTGTGTGGTGGTCTACCAATGCACCAGCTCAGTGTTTTATCTTCCTATACAAGTCTATTACAAATTTACCGACCTAAGAAAGATCGGTTGCCGAGGCGCAGGATCCCACTACAACTCTGTTCTTATTATGGGGCGCCTCTGAACACTACTCCACATACGCCCCTATTGTGATATGAAAATAGGTCTAAAATTTTACACCCAGTCATGACCATATTAGGGAGCTTGCATTTACGATTAGTCCATAACACTGACTACAAACGAAGCGTGGATAAGTACGTTTTTGTAGTGTTATGATTTCACGAAAGACTTCAAGTCCTATTTCGCTCACCTTCTCTAAGCTACAGATGAATAACAAATCATGGGCAGTGATGTCAAAAGTACCTACCATCTCTCATGTGATTGGCCATCGCCACTCCGCGCGTCCCGCGGCGCGTGCCTGAATGTGGCTGTGTGGTGATTATATTATGCCAGAAATATTTTACACTTTCATACGTAAGAGCTGGAGACTGCAACCAATGAATAATATGTTGCAAATGTGATGTTCTGGAGTGAAGCAGAGTGCCCAGCGGTGCAGTCCACCACGAAGCAAGGTGCAAGATTACAAGGAAAATCGACTCGACCAGCATTCAGCTACATTCATAAAGAAGACGAAATCCTCAAGCAATAGTCGAAACAACACGTGAAACGTTGGAGAACCTTGGTGGACCGTGAGTCCGAGGAAAACGAATCGAAAGCAAGAAGTGCTGGGATCCGAACAGTAAATGTGATGATGGGTCATGTAATAATGTGATAAAATGGAAATGTGACGCTCACATAAGGCTGCTTCCAGATCCTCAGGAGTCATTTTTTTAAATCTATTTAAACTATCATTAAAGCCATTCGTCTATCCAAATTCTGAGAGACAAAATCGCAAATATAGAAAATCCCAGAGCCGAATTTTCATTAACCTTGGCATTGATGAAGAATGCACTGTTTTCTTGATGAGCAGACATGAGGTCGTTATTGTTACTTCGTCAAATTTTCTTTTATGGGTTCAAACTCTGTCGCAGTGTAGCAGAGACAAGTTGAAACATTAATGAAGTTTGTCGTGAAGGTAGTGTTGGTGAATTAACAATGCGAACATAACTTCTATAATGCTGAGATATTTGCAAAACTCCGGACCGCAGGTGTCTGCGGTGGGCACGAACGCGCTATTGTCCTTTCCGGGGAGTAACACGTTCAACATAATAGGAATGATAGGCAGTAAATAAAAAGGTTAAGATTATGATTATAACTATAGCCTCAGCTTAACTGGGTTCAATGCCGATTTGGGGTTCCCAGATCAATCCTGTTGACGGGTGATTGCTGATGGCAAAAAGATCGATAGAAATAGCTGAGAGACAGGCGAAACGAAGGACCCACATGGTGCGGTGGTGAACGCGTTACTCCCCGGAAAGGACAACAGCGCGTTCGTTCCCCACCGCAGACATCTGCGGTCCGGAGTTTTGCAAATATCTCAGCATTATAGAAGTTATATTTCGCAACATACCCTGACGTTAAAAAGAATAGGCAGTAAATAAAAGGTTAAAAATGCGAACATAGTTTCGATAATTCCGATCAGGTGATTTCGACCTCGAAGATGAGGAAGGCCGCAAACGTCCCGATCAATTCGACGACGAAGAATTGAAGGCACTAGTGAAAGAGAACATGCGAACAACTGCTCGAGAGCTTGCAGAACCACTTCACGTAGGCACAGGAACAATTTCCACCCACTTTAACCCCATATGAAGGACAAAAAACTCGACAAGTGGGTGCTTAAACGATAATAAAAATGGGCATTTTAGAGTGTCGTCTTTTCTTATTCTGTGCAACAAAAGAGGCACTTTTCTCGATCGAATTGTCACTTCTGACGAGAAGTGGATTCGGTACGACAACCAGCAACGTTCGACTCAATGGTTGGTTTGCGACCAAGCTCCGGAGTGCTTCCCAAAACCGAAATTGCACCAAGAATAGGTTGTGGTGACTGTTTGATCGTCTGCAGCCGGATTGATTCATAGCAGATTCATCCGGGTGAAACGAATGCGGCAGAAAAGTATTGCCTTGCCAACAAATCGACGAAATGCACCGTAAACTCCGAAAACACCGAACGGCTCTCCATGACAACGCCCGGCCTCATGTTGAGGAACCAGCGCTGCAAAAGTTGAACGAGTTGAGCTGCGAAAATTCGCCTCATCCGCCATATTCATCAGACCTCTCGACTATCTACTATCACTTCTTCAATCACCTTGACAACTTCCTGTGCTAAAAATGCTTCACCAGCCACGATGACGCAAAAAATGCCTTTAACGAATTCATCGCTTCCAGAGCTCCAGAATTTTATGCAACTGAAGTAAATAAACTTGTTTCCAGTTGGTGAAAATGTGTAGATTCAAATGGTTTTCTTTCACCAGTATAGCTTTGTTCTAAGCATGTTATAGCATTTTGAAGAATATGGTTAGAAATGCTCATTTATTTCTGAACAACCTAGTATTAATATGCAGTAGCTGACGTTTCGGCGGTTTCGCCCCCTCCAAAGTCTGGAAGGGTCAGATTGGCATGCAATCTACTCAGTCATCAGCAGATAAAATTTGATGCAGAAATTTTCATTCGCACAATAAACTGCTTTCTTTAAGCAGCCACAACTTTGTTCTTTGTACGTCTTCCTGTTATTTGATGGAAATGAGCCGCGCATAGTCTAACATAGGTGAGGAATGTGCCTGGCTCAGGTCAATAAATTATCATGGAAACAGTGAATCGCAAATGTCTCAACGGTGGCCTTAGAAAATTTGCAAATGAGTTCTGTGCTAGGACGTTAGAGACTATTGTGCTTTAGCTCGTGGCGATTTTGAGGATGGCTACATGAAAGGATACAAAGATGCAAATAAGCTCGGATCCGCAAGTGCTGCTCGGCGTCGAATGGATGACGACTACGGTGGCAGAGATGATCGCTTCCATGAGGGATATGTAAAAGGCCTTAAGTATGTGCATCTCTTTTACAGAACTTGAAAGATCTTTTTCAGTAGCCATTACATGGCATATGAAGTACCTAAAAATCTGCACCAGAGATTTTGAATTTCGACATCTAGCTATGACTAATCGTAGTTCAAAAAAGGCTGCTTATTCGATATTTCAGAAGATTACCTATTTAGAGATGCCGGTCTCACTGGAATGTCAACATCAATGCACAATTTAGCTCAAAGAGGGACCGGTGGAGGATACTCGACTGGTTTTATGCAGGGATACAAAGTAAGCGTTTGTTCTAATTCTGACTTTTCCCACACATTGCAGTGCCAGAAGTGAATCTCAGCATGGTACCAAAATTGCATGGAAGCTATCAGGCATACGTCAGCGTATGTATATTTATTTTTCGAAATGTTAATTATCAGAAAAAAGATCTAGCCGGAAAAAAGCGCGAGCTCCTTCGATCGCGTTGAGATTCCATAAGTTTTGTACTCGCTTGTATGACTTTATACACGCCACCAATATTTCTACTGAGGACCGTTTTGTGATGATCTAAAGAAGTCAAGATCACAGATACTTCCAACAGAAGTAACTACAACATTTTATTCGACGTGAGTGTTTTTCTATCAATTCTTCACACTAGTAACATTCCAATGGCCATCATGACTGGAGAGTTCTTGAATGTCAAACTACGATTGACAGCGGCCGGCTCGTCATTGAGCACAGCTAAGTCAATGAGACATAGACATTTCCATTCGATAACCAACTCCGAATAAATTAAATAAATGCTAGGAATCACCTCCGCTCTGATCGCATCACAAGAATGCAAATATCTCTTGCATTCCGTTATAGCTGGTGACTGCCTGTGATGACAGCTTCACAAACGATTAGCAAGACTATTTCGATCTCTGGGAAAGATAATTTACAAGTACAGAAAGGCACATGTAGCGCAGTGGTTGGAGGCGCTGCGTAGTACACATGGGTTCGATTTCGCACTTCAGCTCACCAAGCTTTTCATCCCTCCTGGATCAGCGAATTCGCACGAGACATGTCTGGAAGGAATAGCAGCACTGGCTCGATAGGTAGGACACCGCGAGTCATTGTAAAAACCAGATATGCAACCAGTCACCTCCAAACGATGCTTAATGAAGTCGAATGCATGGAGGGAGCATGCCTTAGGGATTAATCAACGCCAAGAGTTGTATCCTTGATCCTTCTATTTCGATCTTCGGTAAAGAAAATTTTGTCCGATTAGCAAAGTGCAAGTAGAGGAGCCTGCACAATTCTATATGAAGGTGCCCGTTCAAGTATGATGTTTCACAAGAATAGAAATTTCCCCTGCGTCCCCGTTTTCTAGCGATGGCCTTCTAGTTTGAAGAATTACCTCGTCTTTCCGATTGCGCTTGTTTTTGCTAACATGTGACCGTCTCTGTCTCATCGGCCACGTACTGACACAAATTCGGACCGGCTAGCGGTGATAAACAATCACCGGATGGATGGATGTGATCACATATTGGCCAGCGTCCAATTATCGGTCATCGTCACGAATCCGACAACGATCGACGAACACATTTAGAGCGGATGACCTCATTTTGAACAAACACTGTCCCTCCATAGAAAATTTCCTCTTTCCTTACGAAAAGAGAAAAAAATCTGCTATCCGATTTCGGGGTGAGAGCAATACTATTCGCGTACATATGCGCGAACAACTTTTTTGGACAAAACGTGATGTGCTGTGGGGTGATGGTAAAAGCTCTACATAATAACTTCTGCCTAGATTTCCAATACGTAGAATTTTGAGGATCACATTGTTCTCATGTGTACTTTAGGGCTTACTGATGTTTTTATGTTTTTTTGAATTAGATCATTAAGTACTGAGAACGAATATGGTTTAGATCTCCGTATTCATCTTTAAGGTTTCAACGTTAATTGGAGATGTAGGTTCGCAGGGAATTTCAGCGACTACGAACTTTCTGTGATTTCTTTCACTGATGATTCGGGTGAAATGTGTAAAGTGATCTCCTAATCTACTTAAGATGAGGCTGTTCCTTCATTTTAGGAACTCGTGTAGTATAACTTCCACAAAGTGAATCTAAAAGTCTCTCCATTCCTTGGAAGGCATTATATTATTTTTATAGCCACTCGTTCAAAGAGGTTCAACAGAGGGATAGGTTTACCTGGACGTCTGCGATGTATACTGAGTGATGGTTCATCTCCTAGCCGGTATCACTATGGCCGACAAAAAATTGAGGAGTGCCATTGGAAAGCCTAACTAAATGTCAACGACCAGCAATCACTGATTCCTTGGAAAATTCTAGATGCAATACGGCAACACTCCTTCCATTCCATCAAAACCTCAACACCCCGTTGTTAGTACTTCAGAAACCTTGGGACTACAGGATAAGTAGTTTTGTGTTGAGAACCGTGCGATTCTTCGTGAAGACAATTCACCCAAGTATCATATATCAAGTATTCAAAAAACAAAATCGTCCTTTGCTTTTCTTTAAAGTAGTTTAAGGGTATCGCAGACATCACGTAATTTCAGTGCCGATACAACACAATTTTTGTAAAACAATGAAGAGCGGTATTACACACGTTGGTGAATCGCGTTGATAACATACTAAACTCACATGCAGCGGTTCGCAAATTCGCTGAGACGGCAAATTGAATTTGGTCTTGTAGTACCTACTTTCGTTGAGTTCAGAGCAGAAAGGTTCCAGTTGCATATAGGTCAATGAAGCGATAGTGTATGCAGTTTTGAGGATTATCTCACGACTTCTGCAAGCGGACCAAATGTTCCCTCAAAGTGGAATCGTAATCAATCTTTCTACTACCACTAACATTCATTTAATAAATAAAACTATACATTAAAAATAAACACTGAGAAAAAAGAACCATGGCTTCATCCTAAGGCCTTTGCCTATTCTACTCATTAACGTTAACATAACTGGATTGTCGAGGTTTCTAGAGAATATCTAAAAGTTAAACTAGTGACTAATGCTGGAAGTGTTGGCTTTTTATTTTTTAAATGTTTGAATCGCTTGCTTCTATGGCTTGAAGACTTCCTACAGCTCTTGAATGATAAAATAACTTGACATAATTAGAGGCAGTATTACTTACCTATACCATTTGATGGATAAGGAGCTCAAGTCTATTTTCAGGACGGAAATTCTGGTATCTTTGGCGACCGTGTCACGCCTTCTTTGATCGCGCGCTTAGATGAGCAGTACCCTGGCCAGGATGATTTCAAGCAGGGTTACGTTGACGGATTCAAAGAAGGTGTTTCCAGCAGAACCGGAGAGAGAAGGGTACGTTTTTATCGTTTTGCGATTTCATCACCTGATCCTTTAGAACTATACTACTTGTGTTCTTGTCGGAATGTAAGCTGTACAGATAACGTACATTGAATAGGTTTCTCAACGATTATCAATCTTCCAAGTATTTCGGGAAATCTTTTAGGAAAATTGGAATATTCTTGGAAATTTTTTTAGAATGAAAACATGAATGAGAATCTTTCAAAATTTTGCTTACGTGCGATTTCTCTTCTAATGAACATCCAAAGAATACTTTTCGCCAAGATTCGTAGAGGAAGAAATCATCTTAAGAGTGCTTAACTGGATTTCTAGCCTTCACAGCAGATTAAGAACATTGAGTCAGACACTTTCCTATCCATTTCGTTATGTATTTTTCGTTTCGACGCTTGGACGGGGACACGGAATGAAGCCGAAGTGTTTGCAGACATTCGAGGATTCACGCCGTATTCAGCAATCACTGACTGAGCTCACCGAGCGACTCACTTCTCTTGAAAAAACTAAAGGAGACGAGATCCATTCCACCAAGATCTACCACGTTTGTGAGTGAACGAGTTTCTGAATTGATTGACATTGCTCAGTCAACATTTCCGCTGCATCCTACATTGAACTGGAAAATAGTTAGTCAAGTTTGATGACATCGTTATATTTGATGTGTGTTGATCGAAAAACAAAAACGAAGCATGTAATGTGCACTATATATATATATACATATATATATGAAATAAATATACTTTTCAATGCATATATGTTATACAATTTGTGTACTAAATAAGAGAGCTGGTAGCACAGTGGTAGTGTTGCCTACCATCACGAGCGCAATACTGGTTCGTTCCCTTCTCGGGCTCACCAAACCTCTGACCTTACTGAGGGTCGAGAAATTGCTACCGGACTTGACTGAAAAAAGTCCACTCTCTGCAATCCAAATAGGAACGCTCTAGCCCGGTTAACTCAGGACTCCAGGAAGAATCGACTCAGCCAGCACTAAACGATATTCATGACGAAGGAATCCACATGTAAAAAGTTAGAAAACTTTCGTCGATGATGAATGCGAGGAAACGAATCGAATGGAAGAAGTTCTGGGTTCCGCAGAGTAGATATGAAAGATGGGTCGCATAGAAATACATATTGAGCAAAAAACTAAAACAAATAGTTTTCAGATAATCAGCAACCGGATACGGTTGGGTACACCTCCAGTGCACACCAACTGGCTCAAGAGTTGGAAGAAATAAGCAGCACTTCGCGAAGAAGCACGCTGAGAAGGCACTACACTGTGGGTTCCTTGATTTTCTTAAATTCAGACGTAAAATTGAATGAAGGCTGTAGACATTTTTTACGAGCTCGTTGAAGCCAAAAATCGTTTATGACGAGTCTGTGCACGCATACACATATGTACATGTAAGCAATAGTTTCGTGCTTTTTATGTAGTTTATTGCTATCGTTAATCTCTCTTAACATATACCGCCCCATTTGAGTTGATCTCAACTCGTATTTGAAGTCAGTGGAGGCTGACTGGATCATATGAATTCATTAACATTTATACGTGGTCGAAAATATTTCTGGTGTTCAACTTTAAGCAGACGTATCTCAGGTCATAACGAATTATATTTATTAAAAGGAAAAAATTAGAGAAACCTGCAGATCTTGCGACATTACTCGAGTTTTCTTACTCAACCAAAATTAAATTTTTTAAGAGTCCATAAACCTTCTATTCGCCTTTTTCTTCCGTAGTTGCCCATATTTTGAACTGTAACCTGCCTGAACAAGAACGTATTTTGTGAAGGAGGACGCAAGAGCTTACCTTATGCATACTTGATATTTTCCACCGCTGCCCTCGCGTCGAAAATCTTTAAAAATTTGAACTTCGTTCCCAAGTTCTTAGAAACTTGTGCGTTAAACAAAGATAAAATTAAAACGTCTTAGAAAAGCTTCACAAACAAAGCGATATAACAAAGTCTGTTATCTAAGATTATTAAGTCTCAGCTTCTCAAATGCTTTAGTTATCGAAAAATACGCTTAGGGTACCGGCAACTAGGCGTCGAATTGTATTTGGTAAACTTTGAGTCTCGTTTAAACTTATCTGTATCACTACAATCACTCTGATCCAAACCATTGAATTGTGGAAGGCTTTGCGAATATGTAAAATATTGAGTGGCTTTGTGAGTTTCAGCCAGGCGACTACCTCAAATACGCTACAGACGGCGATGGGTACGGAACTTTGGGTAGAAATAGACGGTCGCTCTCTGCTTCGGCTCTGGCAAGAGGTAAGCTATTCTGCCCAGATTCTCTTATATCTGTAAACTTTTTAGCATGCAGCATGATAGAAATTTGGGTGGTTGTGGCAACATTTTTTAAAATGTTTCCATTGATTTGCATGAATGTTACTCAGGTTCGCGAGTTCTTAGGTTCTGAATCGGCAGCAATGGAAAGTCGATCGGCTGAACAGCGCTCCCGTCAAGCTTCCGGTACCGCGTCCTCGTACATCACTCGTTCGATGGCTGATCGGCAGGGCACCGACACTTTCAGTAAGCGCTACAATTATCGTAGCCGCTCAGATGTCGGCTCCCCGAGGAGGTACGCCAGTCAGACATTGCTGGATGGCTCCCGTCCCGGACCGAGTACACCGCATGCACGTCGGGATGCTTTGAGCACCTTACAGCGGGAGCTAGACACACTTAGTCGTTCTCCTGACCGTTCTACACCGCGGGGATACACATCCGATACGGGAAATGCCTACGACACTGTGCGATCCAAGGCTCGTGGATACTCAAACTACGACTACGGTGTGTGTCATTTTCAAATCCCTATCCTGCACTTCTAGCATGCACTTCTCTATCTCGACTGCTGTGTTTTACTTTTCTAGACACTTTCTCGTCATCTCGACATGAAACACGAACTTCCACCACGGGTGGAGGTGTTGCTAGCGGTGTTAGCTCTCAGGCGGCAAGACCTGCGAAAGGTATGATTTACTCCTCCTTGTCCAACAAAGCTTAGTTGTTTTAAAGTCGCTTCTTTAGTAGATGTAGTTGGCTTTTCGCCTGCAATCATTGTACATCCCTAAGAGACCCAGAAATCTGTGTCGATCTGGCATTCTGGCATGCGTCACACCCTTGACGCAAATATTGCTCATATAATATTTTCCTCCAAAATTACGGCGTGCTTCTAATACTTCATCCTTATTGGTCCTAGTGATGTTTCCGATTATTCATACCTATGTACTACAAAAAATGAAATCGCATGTGCATGTTTTTAAAAAGACAGCTGGCACACTAGTGATTACAAAAAAAGGTTAACATGAAATGAATGTTGTTGAACTTCCTATTTCACCGTGGTATGAAAATTTTTCTATTGTTTTCAAACTTGTCGCTGCTCATCTGAAGAAATTGTTTGGATCTATATGTAGATAGAGACGACGCAGGCAGATGGGCAGACGACCTTCTCGAGATCGTTGCTGAACCGATGAATAAGACCTTGGACAGGATGAAGCAGTACAGTACTTCTTCGGCAAACGTTGGTGAGTGTTGCTGTCCAGACAATTGCTACCTTCAAACAGAATTTCGCGATTCGTTGAGTTTGTGTTGAGTCACAATCCTTTCAAAATCACTTCATCAGATATTTTAAAGAGTCCATTAGTTATTCTTCTTCATTATCGATAAGTTCACTTTTCGACGCCTTTTGTGTCGCATATGCAATCTGAAATTCCATAATAATCTATGCTAAAAAGCTAAAGAGCTGCTAATCTTCTATTACCTCCAAAGGCGAAATTCTAGGTGTATTGTGGTTGCTATCTGTGTACTTCGTAAGTTTTTTTTCATCATCTCTTTATCATTTTTCGCAATCGCTGAATAGAACACGAATTCGCTTATGGGCGATCCAGTACACCGTCGACCCACATTGTGGATTGCCCTCGCGTTGACCTTTTACTGTCCCATCAGCTCATGAATAATTCTTAGGAGCAGCGCGACCAAAAATAGAAGACAAAACGACCAATAAAGACTACCGGTAATTCCTAAATAGGATGGATTTATGAGTATTCGAAGCCTAAATGAGATCTGATTCCAAAGGGTGTTCGAATATCTTTCGATGACATACTATTTCATAAAGGGACAAATGATAAAGCTCTCGGCGTTTACCAATCCTTGAGGAAAGCGCTATGCATCCGATTTCATCAAACATCGGTGAGGCGACTGAATACACATTCGGCCCATACAATAACTTGCGATGGCCTAACGATGTATTAATTCAGTATTTTTATAATCTAATACAAGCTACCACAAATTTTCTGACCCTGAAAGCATGGAGGACCTGATGTGCCGGGGCGTGGGATCGAACCAACGAACTTCACAGCTTGATTACATTGCCACTCTTCTACTTTACCTTTTCTTCCATTCTAATCAGCAAATGTTTTTTAAAATGACAGCAAATTATTAACGGAAGTAGTTAAGCAACTAGACCTAAACCTGCGAACGAATTGGGAAAAGAAACTGTAGACGGGTTTCCTTTTTGTTCGCACTCAAGCTAACGAATAAGGGAGCCATGGTTCACTAACGATTTCTGAGACGCATTTCCTATTCAGAGAACTCCACTGCATTCTTTCATAGAATGGCACGTGTGTCGTCTAGGAGGAAGTCCTTCAAAAGACCAGAGAACAGCACGTTTCTTCTTTCATTCTCGATGCACTTTCTGTGAACCTTTTGCGGAGACTGTGTTGAATTGCGATAGCCAAGGCATCGCACAGAACATCTTATAAAATTGTCTCGTTTTGGACTTTTTATGATATTCAACTTGGTTCGAAACTGATTTTGATTTGTACGTTTTCAGAAGGAGGTGCGTCGACACCTCAGGGTGACGCTAAAGAAGTTGTCGAAGAGAAATACCATAGAACATATAAAGAGGTACGAGTGTGCCTATTTTTGCCTTTTTCAGACCATAACACTGATGTAGGTTTAGAAGTATTTGTGTGGAACTATTCAATTCAGGTATGATGTCGGAGGTTCTAGAGAATCCCCAGACCAATTACTTTTGAATTTTCCGATTGCCATTTTCCGAGATTAGAAAATTTTGCGATAATAAGTCACTAATGAATAACTTCCAGTTTAAACCCTCTTCCATCGAAGTTGTTATTAAAGTTTCCACTAGGTTTTCAGCAGTCAACAGAAATAAGAAAATAAGTCAATCCTATGCGCAATCATAAACAGTCATTTCCAGTGCACAGAGAAGAAAAATTTAGAAATGAAAGAACTGCCATGACTACCCATCGCTACTCAGATGTATTTGTGATTTCCATTGGCTGAGATCAAAGAAAGTTCTGCAATTCATATTCGAAGCATTCCACGATAAAAATACCAGATGAAAATAAAAATGAAGGAATAGGAAGAAGAGAATGAACTTCTAATACACCAAGAGCATAGTAAAACATCAAAGATGCTCTCCCGAAAACTGACTCGTAGATTGGAATGGTTTTCAAAGGTATTTCACTGTTTTTCATTTCAGGAGCATTGTTCGGGAGGGCGATAGGCTCATAATCGGTGCTACGGTGGTGAATTCGGTGCTATAAATTGTTCTATCTCTTCCCTATTCTGTACTGAAGTATTAGACACTCTCCACACTGCCATATTCTCAATTTTTTTGTTGAGTTTTATGTTAAAACTTTCGTACATCCTGCCTTCCTTTATTCTATCTTTCATATATTGTCTATCTTTCATGGTTCACTTGAAATGAAATGACGATGTGTCAGCCTTTTTTTTTCAAGATCGACAATTTCTAGAATTGAGAGAGACAGAGAGACATTTATAAAAATCATCACGTAACTTTACATATATGCGTAAATATATGTACACATGAATACTTTATATACACACATACGTATATGTATATATGTATGTATGTATATACAAATAAGTATATCGCAGTTTGAATAGACTTGTTATTTGATGATATCGGTTTGCTCATCTACACATAATAAAGCGGTATTCATTCTGATTTCCTGTAAGTTTCCATCGGATCGAAAACCTCTCTGTGACATGCCCTCCGAACTTGACCGATCAGGGACTTTCATCCCAGGTTGGTTGCCGCCTCGCACCGTCATCCTATCGAGTCATCTTGGTCACCACATTTCTTTGGTATTGGTTCACCATTTCACCAAAGAACACGTTCAATTATAAGAAAGTGTAAAACTACGGCGAACTGGCAGCTTATTTTACTGTGGCGACTTTAGCGGATGTAAAAATGAATAATTTTAAGCAATTATTTCTAGTACAAGAATTCGTATGCATCGATGTGTACCGAATAGTAAACGTATCAGAAATGTAAGTGTGTAGAGAGAAAATGTATATGAAAATAAAACGACCATAAGTCCATTGTATAGATGGGAAGGATACGGGTGAGCATATAATTGACTGTAACCAATCTTTGGGCCAATTGTCCTTCGTGCACGAAAGCAGGAACATATAATCACACAGGTATCATATCAAAATAAAATTGGACACTTTGTTTGGATGTCTTAGAAATACTCTCATTTATATTGCATTCTCCTTTTCTAAGATATTACCTATGATATTTCCAAGATGTAGAAAAGTGCTCTCAGCCACCATTTAATCACCTGAGCCATTTGAAGTCACCGACGACGGTTCGTGAACTACCGACGTCCTTGAAAAGTCCATTTCTCGTCTCTGGTATGACCAAAATTCGTCTTCCGCTGATTCATCAGGACGTCTAAAGCTTTTCAAGCCATCTAGCTTTGCCAGATTTTAAAAAAAGAAATGAAGAAAAAAATTATGTTTTTTACCTTAATAAATCAAGCATTTCTATACTATTTATAAGCATAATTGTGCATGTATGTGAATACATCAAGGTCTGAAATTTAACTGAAATGAGGATAAAATGAAAATGAATGTGCTTTTCAGAGCAAATTCATGGGCATCTTATATGATACACACCCATTAAACGGAGTCGAACCCACTTAACGATTAATTAAGCTGACTCGCTCTGACTCTATCAATCATTAACAGTATGGTTCAAACCAAACAGCAACGTTGCTGCAAAGCAGCAACTAGAATTCTCTACATAATCATGCTTTCTACTGGCACCCACCAGATAGCGAGAAGAACTGCCACAACAGGTTCTTTTTTAAAAAAAAATCCAACGATCAATATCTGTAGTATGTCGGCAAAATCTGCCGAATGGATTGTCATTTCCTTTTCGAGACAACTCATACCGAGCGTTGACGTGACAGGTGTGATCGCTGATGCGATTGAAAAGGACCAATATTTCAAACCGATTCACTAATACCGAAACCCAACCAAATGCTCCAATTTCAATCCCTAGCAATTCGTTTGATTGAGATACGGTTCACTTTAATGATATACTATCGTATTGATCCTTCTATTCCGTGAATGTGATGAGAAATCAGGACACGATAAGATTGATCAGTGACGATGAATTGGCAGAGACCGATAATAACAAAAGTATTTTAGTGGAATTCAACGAAGAGGGAACTCGCCATGGAGTTCATATTTCCGTGGGAAAGTTGATGGCGCTTACAGGTCCATTAGGTCGGGCAGATTTCTATGAACTGATGAACTACAGCTGTCATCAAATTTCACAATGGCTTATCGTAAAGAAACGCAACATCTAATGTTCTTTATTCATGAGCTTTCACCATCGAAGTGTTAAATATGTAGAAAATATTAAAGTCAGAAGCATCGTTAAGTGTCCTTGTAAGAAATTTCACTAATGTTAAATTTAAAATCAGACATATTGCAGTAACTCCCACGACCGACTTTTTATTAACCTCGGCAGTGATCAAGTAATTCTTCGTATTTTTGTTGAGCAAACGCGAGGTGTTATTGTTCTTTATTCAGACATATTGCTCCCATTAAGACGTTTCGTAAAGCCAAACTAGAATGTGATTTATCATTCAATTTCACCTTCAATCGCTTTTTAAGCATACTTTACACCGAAAAAAGTAAGCAGGTGGTGTGAGGAACTTACCGTGCCATGTCTGGTTTATAATCTCGACTTAATTACAATTTTACGATTTATCATAACAAGAGGGTGCAGTGTAGCACAGTGGTTGGAGGCACCCTGTAACACACGTGGAGTCGATCTCAGCTCCCATGTGGCGCACCAAGCCTTCCATCCCTCTGAAGTCGGCAAATTGGTACCAGACTTGTCTGGGAGGACAGCGCCACCGGCTCGGTACATCGGTAAGCCACCACGAGTCATTGTAAAGGCCTATGCACTCAGTCACTTCCAACGATACTTAGTGAAGTCGAATGCATGGCGCATCCCTCAGGAATTGATCAACGCCGAGAGCTTTATCCTTTATCCTTTATCGTAACAAGAAATTCATACTCACAGATACTTCTTACTAGTAACCAGACGCATAGTCGAAAGCCACACAAAAATATCCACACTGTTCAAAGGTTTTACACAGTCTTATAGGAGCACTACATCCTTTCGTTTCCTCAAGATGACGTGGAACCTAGACGGAGATGTTTCACTCTTGAAAAGTCACGTGTCCAGGAGAAAAAGACCGCCCAAGAGTGAGTGTCATTCCTGAAGTGACATCCGCCTGCGCAGAAGTCTCACTCCGCCCCGCTTGACCTACGGTAGCCGGGAAACGCGATCGGATCCGCCCACAGCCGAATGCGGTGGGGCAAGCGGTGGTGGCGCGCAATGTGCTGCTCTCACCTAGCCATGTCTCTGTTCCTGGTTATCGTGCCCCAATGTCGTCCGGCTCCCGCCATGTCCAACGAGGACTTCGATCATACCGTGGTTCGTCGTCTTCTGTTCTTACCCATTTTAAAAAGACACTGAATCGACTGTCCCAGAAAAATCTCAGGTATCTTCCTGGACGAATAGACAGAACGAATAGGATACTTGTTTTCGTAACTTCTTCTCAGATATAAACCAAACTTTTCTTTCATTTGCATTGCCCTATGCACATACATTTTGAAAGCAGTTTCTACCTTCCTTCAGGTATGGAAACTATAAAAATAGCGTGATTTTCTTCATCGTACAGCTTCGTTTTCGTCTTACATCTGTCTTCTACGATAGAAAAGCCTCTACGTATTTTTCTTTATGCAGACTACACCAATATCGATGTGGTTATCGGAATGCAATGTTCCACTTTGTAGCGGAGAATAATCTGTGATCGCGATCCAGTCAAGTTGTATCGTTTGATTTTCCAAAACGGTACATCCGTGTACTTCCCACTAGGGGATAAATATAAGTTATTTTCGTGTCTTTCACTGATATTTCCGTCCTTTCAAATTCAAAGTCTCTGTTCACCTAAAAGTGGGTTTTACGTGGCATCTGGGCACTTTTTTAAAAATTGAATTCTGATGCCTTTAATGCATTTTTTACTCTTACAAATCGAGGCCACACGTTCATCACTGTATTCGCTTTCTGCTTTCTCTTCACTCACCATAAGTTATGCAAAAAAGAAGTCTTCTCTTTCGCTTAGAGTATGCGTTTATTGCCGTTTTTTTAAAAACATGATGAACCAGCAAAAAAGTTCGCTCAGTAACTGCGGATTGACTTCTCATTACACTGATAAACTCTCACCAATGTCGAGAGAAATTAATCGCCTCGTTTGGAGCATCGTGAGATTCTCTAAGTTTCCTCGTTTTCTTCTTGCTGATTCTCAGTCATTAATCCAATTCTTGTTATTTTGCTTCCTTTTTACCCATATTTTTTTCATACAAGTTGCTTTCTTTGCTTTGCTTTCTTTATCTATCATAATTAGTTTTTTCTTTTGGTTTTTTGAACTCGAAGAAAAGTGCTGGGGGATCGTCATCAGTATGACTTGAAAGTTGTTCCACAAATTAAGCAACGATTTCTCTTTTTTATTCATTTTGATTTCGACATTGAATACGATAACCTTCCTTGTCAATCAGAACAAAACTGGAATTCTCACTAAAACTACGATTTTCCTTTCTATCTTCATCGTCAAAACCGATTCTTTCTTCAAGGAATTTTTGGCCATATCAAAGCATCGTCTTCAGTGGTTTCTCTCAATCGAGGAATCTTAGCCGGTTAGCTGCAAGGCTACGTTATTGTGCCCAAACGGGAGCGTGGGCCAACAGCGACCATATTCTGGTGTTACAGACATGCCACTGCAGTGTCTTGCACGTATGTTTGGCCAAAAGATTGCATTCAACCACGAAGCACATGGGTGGTAGTCTAAGGATAAATACTATGACTACTACGGTAGAGCACGACAAACAGTCCGCAAATGTACGCAACCTCATTTGGCCACGACAAAGTTGGCCGAGCTACACGCGAAGGTAACCTTGTCAAAAATCCGGCAAAAGTACAGGGCTTGATGTATATAAATGTGGTACTGTTCGCGTGCCCCAATTCAGTGGTGTCCACTGGGCAGCTTTAGTATACGACACACGTGGTAGGAACTGTACAGCTGCTCCTTCGATTCTCTTCATGATTAACCGAATTACGGATGATTCAGGTGAAAGGCGCGATCGCTCTTCGCACTGCCTTATCACATTCTAGATCGATTTTTTATGAACATCACTAGCGAAATAAATTTTTAAAAATAAGCCGATTATATCTGTATACATCGAGAAATTCATTTCTATGTTGCTTCGCGTTGACAAAGAAAAGTGTAATTTGGGAAAATTAACGACAGTTCTAGTAGTCTAACGAGGTTTTTTCAAGAGTATCACCGTTTTTTGAACTCCATAACACAATTGGAGCTACTATTCTCACAAAACAACGCGGATATAACCATTTTAGTTTTACGTTCGAACAAAGATAAGCCAACTTGAACATCAATGGAGAAGCTTGGCAATGTCCACTTAGTGAAGATGGGCATCTAACCGACTGAGCGTGACACTACGAAAGTGTGCCGAACGCCGAAAGGATAAATCGCTCGATATAGTTAGCTCGAAAGGACGTACCGACTTCCCATAACGCGTTCAGCGGCTCACATTAAAACGAAAAACATACACTACTCAGTAAAACAACACTTTTTTATTTATTATATGTTTATATTTAGGTAAGCTAACGTTGGAAAACTTTTCATTCTTACAAAGTATAGTTTATTCGACAAAAATGAACTACCAGGAACTATCTCTTCTTTCATCAATTTTAAAATGCGAGCAAAATCTTCTGACGCTAAATAGGTCAGATTTTTTTCTACGTCCAACTATCTCAATACAATTTACTCTGGTTTCACAGTTTTCTTAAAAACCTCCAACAATCTGACCAGCACCGTGCTCTTGATGAACGGCAACATTACCACTGTTCTATCCAACTCCTTCTATAGGAATTTAGGAAAATTACTTAAAATTCCTCGAACATTTATAAAGATGCATGTAACCGTTATTAGAAGAAACCGTTGGAGGTAACCGTTGTAACCGTTCCTAGAAAGGCAAATCATGATCCATCTCAGTTTTGATTTCGCAAAATGGATGCATTCTCCGTCATGAAATCGTAGATGCACCGCATCCTTGGGAATGAAGTCTTCCAATGGGAGCCAATTTGGAAGAAATGGTCACTGTTGAAGGGGACTAACACGTGCACAGCAACCAGTCAGTAATCTCTGTGCCGAGCACTTTAATAATATCCATCATACAATCTTGAGCAGTTGGCTTTTTATAGGAATTCTCGCCGTAGCAGTGTCGGTGCGACGATTTACGAGTGCCATTTTAATGTTTGAAAGAATTTTCAATTAAACGGTGGACAACTCTAGTAATTTCTGACACGTAAATCCTTTTCCGAGAAATTGAGCTATCTGCCACTGAGCTGTACGCATGTGGAGGTAATGTGCCATTTTCTACTGAGAAATTCGTCCGAGAAGATGCTTGGGAGGGATTCAATCGTTGCAATTCTAGCACTTAACTGAACTATTACAATATTTAACTTTTATTTACTGGAAACTAGCTGACAGAAAGGCAAAACAGGGCCTCGATGGTGCAGTGGACAGCATTTGAGCCCCCGAAAAAGATGATAGCAGGTTTGAAGCTCACTCGTGGTTCCGAGTTTTGCTCATATCCCAGCACAATTGTGGTTGACAATTGAAACTTCTTAAGATTTAGAAGAAGAATTTTGACAGAAAAAATCGCTGTCCACTCATTATTTAGCTAGTCTGATGTGAATGTATTAGATCGCTTTCTATTACATCATAGATCCTTCTCCAGAAAGAAACGTATATAGGGGCAATGTAGTCAGAAAGTTGAAACAATCAAAAGAGTGCATTCCGGAAGGTTCTGCCACTAACGATAAACAGTGTGCTATATACTCTTCCGAAAATGTTTGTTCCAAGATTTTATAGAAGCGAAGGAAAAACAGTAAGGTAACAGAAGTTAGAAAGTGAATGCTCAGTTTCGGTGAGCTTCAAAAAACGGCTTAACTGTTCAGCATTTCGAAGCTTCACTAAGCGTAGATTAGGGAAGAAACGGATGACAGTAAATGTGCAAGATGTCAAATTGCACTACACTTATATAGATCGACTTATACCTATGGATCAGCCAGAAGAACAAATAAAGGATAAAGCTCTCGGTGTTGATCAATCCCTTTAGGGATGCGTCATGCATTCGACTTTATTAAGCATCGTTTGGAGGTGACTGAATGCATATCTGCCCATTACAATGACTCGCGGTGGTCAACCAATGTATCGAGCCAGCGCTGCTATCCTACCAGACAAGTCCGGTACCAATTTGCCGACCTCGGAGGAATGAAAGGCTTAGTGAGCTTGGACTCGGGGATCGATTCCACGTGTTTGTTGCACGGCGCCTCTGACCACTGCGCCACACGGGCCACTTTTATCTTCGAAACTTTTAGAACTCATTTGCTGAGCAGCTACTTTGTTTGTAATCGTTTTTTAAAAGTTAACTTACAGTGACTTTAGGCTGCTGGAAATGATGCTTTCAACGTAATCAATTCGCATCGTTTTTCCTCATGAGTTCAGATATAGAAATGTCGCAATGAAAACAAACAGAAATGTCACCAAAGCATAGGCCAAGATGTCTGTAACTGTACGGAGAATGCATAGATAATTCGAAGACTTCGCAGTGAAGTCATGTTGATGAAGGATGTTGACGCCATGAAGTGGCAGTTGACGAAATCAAGAAACTTCAGAGGAACCTCCCTTAAGAATTAGACAATAGTTATAAATGCCAATTTTCACGTAATCTCGGTGCAAACAAAAAAAAGTTGGAGAACCATTCGCCATTCCAAATACTTCGGAAACGTGAAATTAAAGCTCAGTATACTTATGCCACATGATCTGAATGGAAAATAAAGTGATTGTTGTCATAAAAAATGCTTCACGATTCTTTTATATAACCAAAAGGGCCCATTTCGCAGTCGCACTGTGGCGTGCAAGGAAGGGTAAATCCCACACATCAACTGAAAACTTCAGCGCAGTAGTTGTCCCGAGACGTAGTTCTTTAAACACTTCCCAAGTTTGAACTGGCAGTAGAGGATGGTTATAGTATATTTGGTGTTTTTTATGCTCCGATAATTCAATACAACTTTCTATATTTTGACGAAACGATTATACCAGAGATGAAATCTCACGAAATCCGTTAAAAGCATCAGATCTCGAACATAGGTAACCAAAAATGTACAACAGAAAGGATTCAACCATCGCACGACGATGCGCGCACACATGTTTCACAAATAGCGCTGGAGAAGTAGAAGTAGCCTAACAAACTGTTCCTCACCAAGCAAACACATGGGATCCTTCGTCAATCCACTACCACTTTTTCATCCACCTCGACAAGGAAGTATTTAACAACTACGTGACTATTGGCTTGATATATCGACTAACAGCAGCATTTGTTGCTGTCATAGGAATCACCGCCGTCTTGGAGGAATCCAAGTTGAAAAACAGAAAATTTCTCCTCTACTCCATAAAGGTCAGCACCTGCCTGTAGTGTTGACCTAAGAACGCTACAGTCCGGTTACCTCTGGTTTGGAAGGAAAATTGCGCTGGACCACCATTTGTTATAATTGTGAGAAAAGATAACAGAACCTTAAGGTGTAGCCGAAAAAAATAAGCTCGACCACCTTTGATGAGGACAGACTCAAGACCATGAAATAGTGGAAAACTCGCTGCAACACGGTAGACCCGTGAATACGGGTTATTTGGATACCTAACTAATGCTACTGATTGAAATACTTTCGAGTAATTTACTCGCAGAACTGCAGAATTCCACACCACTAGAATAAATAGTAGTTTGTCTTGTTAGAGTACAGGATGTAATCAATTTACCTTGGTCATTAAAATCGTGCTTGGTTATAGCATTTGAAAGTTGCGGTTCCAAATCGGTCCAAAATCGGTCTAAAATGATGTTGCAAAAAATGACTAAGTATAACACTGATACGTATAACACTAGATACGAAGAAATTTTATACGTGTAGATTTTTCCATTTGCATATTCCAATGGCTTTCAGTTGCATTATTTAAGTGTTCAATTTCATGTCTGGTTAGTACTGAACACAATATTTATAGAGCTACTTACATCGCTTCGGGTATCTAAGCAGTCCAGCGCCAAGTTTACATGAATTCCGTGAGGCTCTTCGGTTATTCCAGGTTGCGGATACAGCCACTATTTATTTTTACTTTTAGTTACCAAAAACGTTTATCGCTCACCTTTCAGGAAGTAGCGGGTGTTCAGCTGTCCGGAGAATTGACGCCGGAAACTGTGGAAGCCACTCGCAGGCCACGCTGCTCTCAAAGGGACACTCGCAAGACGATAGGCAGATTGAAAAGATTTGGTGGGTGCAGTGTGCTCTACAATGTAGGAAATCAAGCCTTTAGGTTTATACGCCTTTAGGTATCAAGTTTATACGTGGACGAAAAAAAGCATTCCGAATACGCATCACGAGGTGTCGAGAGAAGGTGGTAAAAGCAAATTTCATAGGCAGAGTACTACATCGGTTAACTTATCGCACTCTTCTGGGTCCCTTTTTAATGAATCAATACCCGTCTCAAAAGAGAAAGCAGGGAAAACTCAAAAAAGCATAACCATCTTTACTGTAACTAGATATATTACTGACTCCCAACTATCGCATTAGTGCATGGACTCTTTTGGAAGAATTGGAATAGACACTTCATTAACGATGAGTGACGTCCTCGTTGGTATAGAATACCTTGCAACGAGCTCAGAGCGACCATGGAGAATTTTCCATGTTTACTTTAACATATGACAAACCATGTGGACACATATGTCCATAAGTGACAACCTGAGTCGACGGTATGACAAGTCAGGGTAAGTCACGACGATGACATCCCGACGGTCTCCACAGGGAACATTTTCCTCCTGATAGTTTATCTTGGCGCACAGAACTTCTCTACCATGATTTCTGTAGTCATTCGATAGCTTGTCGAAAGTATAGCAAAATAGACGGGCTAAGAACAGAAAAGTCATTCTCCAGACTTAATCGTATACAGCAAAACGTTTTTTGGGCAGGTTTACTGACCGGTAATTTACGTAACAAACAAACGTTGCTTCACTTCAATCACTATGATGAATGGTGTTTAACTACATGGAATGTGTGGGTATAAAAAATACCAATACAGACAAAGTATAGGTTGCAACACACATCCAAATGCTAACAGCAGTATGTATGCATGGTGGACCATAGTAACATAAAGTAAATAATATCGCCCATATCACCCCTAGCCATTCAAAAATAAAACAAAGTCTCTTCACCAATCCTGTCATATTCATAGCCCCTCAACCCTCTTGTTTATCGAAATATTATCTTTCGTTGTCAAAAAACCAGCGAGCCCATAAAGACTGATAATTAGGTGTTGTGAAACCGAATACACTCTTTTGCTGTGGTTCGATCTTTCATAGGCCTTTATTGCCCCGATGGTTTCAGAAGAATATATATGCGGACACTGCATTCTTTCATATGATCACAAACAGTTCACAGTTTGATATCACCATTTGTTGTAAGCTTAAGTTTTTCGTTCCAAATCTTCCATATTCACAATACGACAGTATTTCTCTGTACATTTTCACGAAGAGCCAGGCCGTGCCAGTGTGTTCCCACGTCGTCAGCACGACCAAGAAACAACGCTTATGATGAATCGGTCGGTGTTGGCGCCTTCCAAGTAGGTTTCTCCCAGGGCCATTTCGAAATCTCGCATAGGTCTACCTTTGGTTGGGGGTTGGAAATGTCAAAGGTCTTTTCAACTTGGTTTATCTCCTGAAGGAAATGAATCGCTGATTTCTTCATAGTTCAATAGCACACCTTTAGTATTGAGTATGGAGAAAGATTATTATAAATAATATAACGGAAAATCTAGTTAAATAACGGAAACTATGGCAGAGACGTTCTACAGAGATAATTAGGAAAAATTTCATATAACTTTCGAAATTTAAATATTTAATACCTTACCATCTAGTGTGTTGCGCTTTTCCTAGTGTCATATCAGTATAACCTACTTCAGCACTTGCCAGCACGTCTCACTGGGACAAGAAGCACTTCACCGGTTTACATGAGCTCTCACTTAAGTGGTTTGTCTCTGAATATACGAACGACATTCCAAAAGCTACAATCCGGTAAGACTAAGTTGGGTAGCTTCCACATTCGTTGCTCATAATCCTGATTTAAGATCCACGATCCACAAAGCTTTCCAGCTCTGGGCGAAACAAGCTAATCAACGAAATTTACCAAAGGTATGTGCTGCCGTGTATTAAACGCTGTTAGAACTGTCGGATCCATCCAAGATATGATCACTGCGTTAGCCACCACCTGTGCATACCCCGAAAGTCCTAATTTTTCCACTGGACTTCAAATATCCATAGTGGTGTCATTCTGTGCTATCTCTTAGTTAACTGAGGCATGTGATTACCATGCAAGCCGTTCCTATTCAGTACAGAATTTTTAAATTGGCGTAAAAAGTGATTACTCACGTGACTGAATCATATGGTCGCTTAGCGAGCAAAAATCGCGAAAGTGGACCGATAAAAGGGTCAAGGTGCTTAGACACCGTGCTGGGTGCCTTAGCATAGGTAATCAAGAAAAAGGAAAGAAGCTAGTTCACCGAGAAAAACTACTGATAACGGAACCTAGTTCGATGAAATAAATGACTGGATCTAGATTCTGTTCTCTTATTCTGACTGACTATTGTCAGTGAGCACTCCTGTTTTGCATGAACAAACGCTATAAATGCTGAAGAGAAAGTAATCTTCAAGACCCAATGATTCGTCTCTTTGGCATTTTCTTTAGTAGATCCAAAGACAGCCCTTGTTTAATACTATATATGACGACGGTAGTTCAAACGCATCTATCCACGGACACAAATAACTTTTTCAGAAACTTGTCCAGAAACTTCTGTACTCAGTTAGTTCCCTGCTCATATTTGGCTCATTATTCGTATGCTGTACTTTATCTGAAATAATATTTCAAGTACATATTATCACCATTTATGTAGGTGATTTTCCGATTCGAAGAAGCAGCCTCTCAGGCAGATGCCGATATCAATATTCTATGGGCGGAGGGAGCTCATGGAGACCAATACGAGGTATACTGATCACGTTGAGTATCTGTACATTAGTTACCATACTATTTTAATTCTCTACAGTGGTTCATCTTCTAAGCGTCGTTGCAGGGTATTACTGGGTGTTAAACTGCTACGGGAGTTCATCTTCCAGGTATCACATAAGCCAAAGGGTTTGACATTTCCATCCAGAGTTGCATTTACAATAAAATCTACGCATGCAGAGGCTCAGTGCGACAGCAATGGCAGCATTCTCGCCTAAACACTATGCCAAAGACATCATACCAAAAGTGTGATGCTCTTCGTATGCTTTGAAAAGTGTATACTACTGCGCAGCTCTGATGATAACGTTTATTGGTGTCGGCTCGAGCTACTCGATGATTACCACTACTGCAGATGGTATCAGTGATACCATACTAAATAGTGGGCATGACGTACAAAATAATCAGGCACCCACTTATCTAATAGCTCTCGTACACTGAGCAACTAAGTTTTACGGCACTACAGAATGCTGATAGATGGAGGATCGCCTACGAAAATTTACATTGGATTTTCCATGATATGGCCACCAAAGGTGATGGGATAAAAGGATAAAGGATAAAGCTCTCGGCGCTGATCAATCCCTGAGGGATGTGCCACGCATTCGACTTTATTAGGTATCGTTGGAGGTGATTGAATGCATATCTGGCCTTTACGATGACTCGCGGTGGCCTACCGATGTATCGAGCCAATGTTGTTATCTTCCTAGACAGGTTTGGTACAAGCTTGCCGACCTCCGGAGGGATGGAAGGCTTGGTGGGCCTTGGGCGCAGGGATCGATTCCACGTGTGTGTCGCAGTGGCCCCACCAACCACTGCACCGTAAAGGTGATAGAACTGTGGGAAATACGCCCAATACCGCAATAGATTCAAAATGAACAGCAATCCGATCAGCTCATCTTACTCAGATTAATTAACGGCGAAATGATCACTCTTTTAGTTCTTCGTGTAGCGTGAACTTTACTAACATATTTCTAGGCTAACTATTCTAGACCCTAAGCATTTTACCAGGTGTTACTATGCAAGAGCGATACGGAAGCTGAACATAGCATCAAAAAAATTCTTCCACTAGTTGATGTTATTCGAATTCCGAGAATATAAACTATATAAAAAAATAAAGAATATCTAGTCACCAAGAAAAGGCGATTGTTAGATGCAAGATTTTTTTCGAAGCCTCTGCTGTACTTGGTACTTTGTGAACTTTCCAGTTCGACGGCGCATCCCCGAGAAAGAACATCTTGGCGCACACATTCTTTCCCGGACATTCAGAGCCACTCAACGGCGACATTCATTTCGACGACGCAGAGACGTGGGAGACCGACCTCAGCGCTGCTACCAACTAGTTTGTTTTTTCATTGCATACTTTTTTCAATATAAACTGGAAAGGTGGTGAATACAGGAATTTACAGACGGTAAAACCACATTGTTTTTTCGTTTGCTTCCTAAAAGGACAAGCTATTAACAAGTCAGTTATGCAAGTAGGATAAAACGTATAAATGTAATAAAGTACATGATTATTGCAGTGATCGACGGTTTTTTCCTTACGTGCTTGCACACGAGATTGGCCATGCACTGGGACTTCAGCACGCAAAGAAGCAGGAGGCAATCATGTATCCTTACTACAAGAACGTCCCACTGGATGAGATTAAGCTTGACCTCGACGATAAATGCGCTATCAATTGGAACTATGGTACGCGAACTGTTCCTCAAAACAAAAAAAAGAAGCCACCGAATGCGGATTCTTTCGTGATATAACACAAAGAACTGGTTCAGGACATGACTAGCTTCAATGGTGTTGCAGTTTTATAAGCTTCCGACTCTTTATTTTGTCTGAGAAAGGCAAAAGAAAGGCGGGAAACGAAACAAACGAAGTCGTTTGTTTCAAGAGAATCTTATGTGTGTTCAGATTCCGTCGTGGAGAGAAACTGTTGAATTTCAATTAACCAGTGTTGAACGTAACCGTTGCAGTCATTAGTTTATTTTATTGCCGTCCTTGCAATACGTCTCTTCTGTAACGACTTCACTAAAGTAGTGGATGATTCGATCATCAAGCGTCAATAACACCCTTTCTTTGAGGCAGCTCCAAATTAGGAAACGTTTTGAGGTTTACCCTGATCCGGCCATTACGCGAAAGATGTCGGTCATCGTACAGCATCCACTATTCGTCATACATAATACCGTGGTCAAAAAACTTTTGTCATTTTTCCGTCCTTCTGAATGCCACTTGTCGAGGCCTTCCTTCTTTTCCACACCTTTAAAATGTCGCACGGTCGTTTTCAGATGGACAACATCTAGTTCTTCTGCCATCCCTCGAATTCCGAGTTGTTGCATTCGAACAATGGCCCAGAGTTGGCCGTTGTCAGTCGCATCACTTCCACGACCGTCACCTCTCGCGATGCTCTTGCCTGCTAGCAAACATTTGTAAGCAATCACGAACTGCATGTCCATTAAAGATCACTCGATTATCTACTTGGTTGTTGTTGAACAGATGGATTCTCTACGCCTCACTCATATAGTAAAGTCACCTGAACTTGATTTTTTCTTTATCACAGAAGAATAATCAACGAAAACAAAACCGTTAGCGTAAATCAGTTTTACACCAAATGAAATCGTTGGGACGCGGAGAGACTGAAGAACGTTGATGCAACTGAGTTCATTCGTAGACAAATAGCATACAATTCTGAACAAGTTTTCAAATAATTCGAGACCCCTAAAGACCTAAAATTAAAAGCTTTAAAGAAAACTATCCTAAAATCATGTGAAATATAACCATAATGATGCTGAGATGTTTGCAAAACTCCGGACAGCTGATGTATGCGATGAGGACCAAACACACTATTACCCTTTCCGTGGGGCTAACCCATTCACCACCACACCATGCGAATTCTTCGTTTCGCCTTTCTCTCAACCGTGTTAATGATCTATATGTTAGTCCCCGGATGTGGTAATAACGAAGTAGGTCTCCGTCGCAGACACCAGTGGTCCGGTGATTTGCAAATATCTTAGCATTGTTACGATTATATTTAACACAATACCCCACCATTAAAAACGAGTAGGCAGCAAATAAAATGTGACAACATATCCTAGAAGTATCCTTTACCCTACTAGTAGCATAGGAAGTGATTACAAACAAAAATAACGCTGATAGAAAACCTAGCACTCAAAATCCCATGAACATTAGCCATTACAGTGAATTCCAGAACGAGTCTACCTTCTTTGGAAGGAAAATGCTCAGAATTCTGCATCGCACTTCTCTGCATGTGCAAACTTACTTGATACTTGAATGGCCCATCCTCACTGGTGGGGTGCGGGTCCCAACATAATCTCCATTTTTTAGAAATTTGCTGGTTCAGCCATTGTGGTTTCCTGGAATCCCGAGGTCAGCCTGGCCAAAGTCTGTCCCAGGTCTTCACCAACACAAGCAGTCGCGCCCCTTGTCGATCACAGGGAGATTTTCCACCATGCGACTAGTTTGGTACCAGAACGGTGACGGATCCTGCTAATGTTTCACTCTTAGCTGGCCTTCCTGATGGAAACGCCAGACTCCTTCTCAGCTTGGGAGACCCTGCCAGGGGAATGAATACCCTGTTGTACATCGCAGTCCGACAACCAGGAACACCTCTCAGCCACGATGAGGCGGTAAACCGTTGGAAGGACATATGCAAACACTTCGAGAGAATCTAGGCTAAACCCGTATTGCTTCGTCTGCCTGGTCTCAAACAAAATTGTGTTTTTTCAGTGGGAACATCAAAATTCTGCCTTTTCGTATGGCTGATGAGCGAAATCGTGCCGATCCATAACAACTCTGATCACATGGTGTCCAGCAGTAAGTGAGGATTGAATCTTTCTTATCGATTAGTCGAGTAACTCACAATCATGAATGACAACTTCCGTGATTGACCAGAAAAGCTTCCCGACATCATCAAATAAAATTCAGACCACTTGAACAACAGCCCGAAACAACGAGTTAAAGCAGTAAAAAGGATTCTAAAACGTGAGTTCTCCATTTTTTTTTTGGTGAGGAGCTTCGAAAAAAAATCCTTAGGAATCTGAAGATTTCTGACTTTTCTCATGGGTGCTGGGATAGCTCGTCTGCACGGTTGTGCGCGCCCCAGCATAATTTCCACTTCTTCGGAGTTTTGCTGGTTTAGCCATTGTGATTCCCTCGAGTCCTGAGGTCAGCAAGGCCAAAGTCTGACCCATGTCACTACCACTACAGCAGTCGCGGCTCTTGTAGATCAGGAGGGATTTGCCGCCATGCGACTAGTTTGATACTTGGACGGTGGTGGATCCCGACATTCGTTTACTCTTTATTGGGCTTCCTGATGGCAACGCCGGACTCCTCAGATTAGGAGGCCGTGATGGTGGTATGAATCACCCTCTGGGTATCGCAGCCCGACACCCAGAAGCTACTCCGAGCCACGATTAAGCGGTAAACTATAAGGAGGAGTCTAGTAAGTTAGGTTTAGAATCTAGCAAATTAAGTGTAGTTGCAACAGACCATCGGTGGTGCTCCTGGTCGTACTTTTTATCCAAGTGATCAGCTTCTATAGTGTCCGCTTGTCGTAGATAGATTTTTAAGCGTCTTTTTTCCTTTAGAAACGAGAATCCCACGTTGCCTATCGTCAAATGATGTTCAATGGTTGATAGAAGCGAAACTTCAGAAGTTCTTGCATTTCCCGCAAGTCGAGTCAAAAACGTACGGTGGGTCTCTCCTTCTTATTACTTATTAGATTAAAAACTACTTTTAATGGAAAGTATCCGTTCGGTCTTAGGTGAAGTTCTGTGCAATTTCTTACTGGGCTTGCATGCATACCGAGGTGGCCCTGAATATGTACATAGTGATTCTCTTGAGAATGAATACCACGGAGTCATGAAAGAGGTACGTTTCCTCATTTTTGAGAACCTTTCCCAGGTTAGGACATCATTTCATCACGAATACATAAGACCGTGCACTCACAGGAAGCTTCTGGTATCCAAGTTTGCTTTCTGAATGTTTGATTGTCGTTTTTTTTCTACTTTCATTTCTTGTCGAAGTTTTATCTGTTCACTGGAAGATTTTTGACTTTTCTCATTTACCCTACCAATAATTTATCAACTTCTAAGGATTCATTTCGTGAAGTACAGGTTTCTGAATTCGGACCAGTATCGTCCTCTTCTGTTCGGCGAATGACGCGGAGATCCCGGCGACGCTTAAAACGCGGCAAGCCCTCCGTCCTCAGTACGTTTTGTTTCCTTCCTTGTCGTTCTTTGCATTGAAAACCATACCTACAGCAAAATTGTGGAGGAAAAGACAGGAAGTGGTGATAATAGTGATAGCAACAATAATGATAACTGTAATAGAAAGGACAGTTCTTTGAAATCCTACATTTATTATATGAGGGCGTGTAGGGCAGTGGTTGGAAGCGCCCTGCATTACACATGGGGTCGATCCTCTCAGGTTCACCAAGCCCTCCATCCCTACGGGGCCGGTATACTGGTGCCAGACTTGTCTGGGAGGATAGCAGCACTGGCTCGATACATCGTTAGGCCAACCGTGAGTCATAAAAGCCGGATATGCACTCCATTACGTCCAACGACGCTTAATGAAGTCGAAAGCATGACGCATCCTTCAAGGATTGATCAATGCCGAGAGCTTTATCCTTTATTTTATCCTTTACGCCTAGTAATGGTCAGTACAACAGGCTCATTTTCCCGGATATTTCCAGGATTTGGATTCAAGTCTTCTTGGATTTCTTTTTTTTTTTGAAGAGTCAAATTGTTTAAAACTGAAACACTAGCGATGTACGAAGTATAATTATAACTGTCGAATTGAAGTTTTAAAAAAGTTAAAAACCCTCGGCGTTTGTCAGTCCCTGTGGGATACCCCATGCATTCAACTTCATTAAGCATCGTTAGAGTTTACCGAATGCACATCTGGCCTTTACAATGACTCGTGGTGGCTTACCGATGAATCGAGCCAGTGCTGCTATCCTCCCAGACAACTCTGGTGCCAATTTTCCAACCTCGGAGACATGGACGGCTTGGTGGGCCACGGGTGCTGGGATCGATCCCATCTGTGTGTCGCAGGACGCCTCCGACCATTGCGCTACACGCGCCCTTGGAGTGTTAGATTTCGATTTTCTAAAATCTGTAAGATTTTTTGATAGTATTCTCCAACTGGCTTTTAGAACATTATACCTTAGTTATCTCTTGGTTACTGATCTCTGATTTCAAATAAAGAGAGGTGTTTTTTCTGAAATTGCCATTCCTTTTTCAGATTCCTCATACTTCGACGACAAATTCTTCGACGACTTTCTCATCGAGTACCTACAACTTCAGTAGTGAACTTCTCTTGTAACCAGCATAACCGTCTCTTTCGGGTACATTTCTTCCCCGGGTCTCCTCTGTTGCGCTTTTGCTATCCAGTGATACATACCGTAGTTCATCCAGGTAGCCTTCATATCAAACGTACATTGCTTTCTTTTCGCTGTCTTCTGCGAGTTTTCCTATTTACGTTTTCTTCTCTTTGTGTGTTTTGTTGCTCGGTTCGTCTTGGCAAGGGTTTCTGATGAGAGCCTTATCTTCGCTGACCCCGAGTCTTCACGGCAACCGTAACGAGTGCATTATATGGTTAGGCTGGTTAGCTCTTGGTCCCAGTTAGCTAGACGCATTTTCTTTATTTACAGGTTGTTCGATGTGCAATCATAGTGATAGTGTGCAATCGCTCTACACGCGATATGTTAATGTAAATTATTTTCCATACTACTATACGTCGTATTTACTGTTTCATTGTTTTGTAATGTGTACCAGTCGTAATTATTTAATCACGCATGCAAAACAATCGATATCTAAACTATTTATGTGAAAAAGTAGAAGCGTGTTATAAAGATCTTAAAGAAGATCTTTAAAAAAAGAAACAGCAAAAACAGCAAGTGGATGAGTTACGCAGTTCTCCAAAGAGAATCAAAGGACAGAAACATGAAGGTCAAAGTTTGGAAAACAGCGAAAACGCCTTTGTTTTGTTCTCTTTATTCATTGCGCTTTATTCAGGTAAAATTGACATCACGTATAATAATTTAGAAGCAGTGAGTCTTACTGTAGTAGGAATTTTTATGAACACGCCAAATGCTATGACATGCTGAGAACAAAAGCAGCCAACGAGAAGAAAGTAGTCGTTCCTTTTCAACCGACATCGTTTAGACCCAACCCTCTGGAGGATTCCAGCCGTATCGAGTTAGCATTCGGTTCGAGTGTTCAATAAACTCATTCTGCGCCTCGATTTTTGTCTTCCCTACCAGTTTTTTCCACTCATCGGCACAACTCAGCGCACTGTTTCCATCTTAACATTCAACTGATCATACAAACAACTCTATTTAGGGGTCTAATATAAGGAATGGAAAATATGACCTGGGCATATTTCTGTGCTGCTTTTCGTGACATGAGTCAAATTGAAAGCAAGGAAAAGTGTTAAAAAATCTGCCTTTTCACATTGTAATATTGCGTACGTACTTGTTCTCTAACACCAGCGACTATCGACTAATCGCAAAATTTGCTACCGTCACGGTAGCAATGCCAGTCGCAAGGCAGTGAACCGTGATTCGCTCAACATAGGCCGGCAGCTACCTGAGGTAAAGACCTGGGGTTGTTATAGCCTAGGTATGGTGCTATTCGATGCAAAACCAAACTTCAGAAAATCTTTACTGAGCAGTCCTACGCACGTACCTTACCATTTCCATAGTGCTCAATGGTCCTGCCATCTAAGTATACGTAATAATATTGCGTATTACCTCGGTTTGGCTGTTGTTCAAAAATAAATGAGCATTTTTAACTATACTGCTTAAAATGTCATAACTTGCTTCAGAAAGAACCATTTTGCCAACAAGAAAGAAGTTTATTTTTTTCAGCTGCGTAAAATTTTGGAGTTCTGGAAGCGATAAATTCGTTGAAGGCATTTTTTGCGTCATCGTACTTGGTAAAGCATTTCTCCGGTAGGAAGATGCCAAGGTGCTTGAAAAAGCGATAGTCGGTAGGACAGAGGTTTGATGAATATGGCGGATGGGGCAAAGTTTCGTAGCCCAACCCGTTCAACTCGTGCAGCACTGGCTCCGCGACGAGAGGCCGAGTGTTGTCGTGTAAAAAGATTGGTCCTTTCCTGTTGACTAATGCCGTTCGTTGTTGTTGGAGTTTACGGTGGATTTCGTTGATTTGTTGCAATACTCCTCTGCCGTAATCTTTCCCACGGATTCAAAAAGCTGTTATGAATTAGTTCGGCTCCAGGCCACCAAAGAGTCACCATAACCTTTTATGGGGCAATTTCTTTCGGCTTTTGGAAGTGCTGTGGAGCCTGATGGCAATCCAGTCATTGAGCCGAACGTCGCTGGTTGTCGTACAAAATCCAATTCTCGTCGCACGTCGCACGATCGAGAAAAGGACCGCTTTTGTTGCGCTGAATAAGAGCAGACGCCACTTCAAAACGGCGACTCTTTTGATTATCGTTCAATTCGGCACTTACTCGCCGACTTTTTTTCTTTCATATGGGGTTCAAGTAAGCGGAAATTGTTCCTGTGCCTACGTCAAGCTGTTCAGCAACCTCTCGAACAGTTGTTCGCGTGTTTGCTTCCACTAGTGCGTTCAATTCGTCGTCGTCAAGTTCATCGGGACGACCGCGGCCTTCCTCATCTTCGAGATCGAAATCACCAGATCGGAATTTCCGGAACCATGTTCGCATTGTTGATTCACCAACAGTACCTTCACCCCAAACTTCATTAATGTTTCGAGCCGTCTCTGCTGCACCACGATCGAGTTTGAGCTCATAAAAGAAAATTTGACAAAAATTCGTTTTTAACACCTAACATTGCACAGCTCAAAATTGGTAAAAAAGAGAATTAACTTTTGAAAAAATTAAAAAAGTAAAAAATCGGCTTTCTAATAACATATAGTATTGAAAAATACAAAGAGTACTTTGTTGGAGAAAATACATTAAAACAGCAGACATTTTGAGACACTCATTTATTTCTGAACGACCTAATGTAGATGACTGCTTTGTCAATTGCTCAACACATGAGGAAATGGACAAATGCTTCGAGTTGTTCAACAAACAGTCAGAGTATATCAAGCTTACCAGTAAGAAACCGAAATAGAACTGGGCTCCATTTCTGAACGTTCAAATTTATCTATCCGAAAACGGCTACGTAACGAAATGGTAGCGAAAGCCAGGTAATAATGATATACCGGTTCATTACCTCCCTCTCACCACTCACACACAAAAAGGGCACTTGTAAGAAATATGTTTCAAACGATCAATGTTTCAAAGTGTGGGATCAAGATAAGAGCAGAAGGAGGAAGCCTTGAAAATGGTGCGAAAAATACTCATTTGTAATGGCTATGAAAGAGCGCTTGTGGCGCAGTGGTTGGAGGCGCCACTGCGACACACAAGTGAAATCGATTCCCTCGCTCATGGCCCACCAAGCCTTCCAACCCTCCGCAGTCGGCGAATTGGTACCAGACTTGTCTGGGAGGATAGCAGCACTGGCTCGATACATCGGTAGGCCACCACGAGTAGAGGCCAGATATGCATTCAATCACCTTCAACGATACTTAACGAAGTCGAATGCATGGGGCTTCTCTCAGCGATTGATCAACGCCGAGAGCTTCATCCTTTTATCCTTCTAATGGCTATGAAAGTGTAGCTCCTCAGAATTTGTGTAGAGTGCTCGGTGGTACCACGATCTAGTTTGAACTCATAAAAGAAAATTTGACAAAAATTCGTTTTTCAAATCTAAAACTGCACAGCTCAAAATTGGTAAAAAGAAAAAGTTGCTAAAAATACATCAAAACAATAAATATTTCCAAACGCTCATTTATTTCTGAACAACCCAATATTTGCATTTTCCCCAGACCCAATAAGAGGATTTATATACTATGTTTTGTCTGCTGAAGTTGTGAAAGTGTTTGGCTGAGAAGATTGCACGTTAGTTTGACCTCAACAGACTTTGAAGAGGGCGGAACCACCGAAATTCAGCTATTATGAATTGGTTGCTGCAGTCAAAAGTTCGTATTTGCTCATAAAGAAAAACTGTGAATTGTATGCGCTTTCTTAACATTTTTTATTTACTGCCTTTTTCCTTTTTAATGACAGGGTATGTTGCGAAATATAACTCGTATATAATGCTGAGATATTTGCAAAACTTCGGACCGCAGTTGTATGCGGTGGGGAACGAACACGCGCTGTTGTCCTTACAGGGTAGTAGCTCACTTCACTACCACACCATCCGGGTCCTTCGCTCTGTCTGTCTCTCAGCTAGTTCTATCGATCTTTTTCCATCAGCAATTACCCGTCAACGGAAAAGGAAAAAAGGAGAAAGGAAAAAGGCAGTGAATAAAGAGGGTTAAGATTGTGATTATAACTAAGCCTCAGCTTAACTGGGTTCAATGCCGATTTGGGCTCCCCAGATCAATCCCGTTGACGGGTGATTGCTGATGGCGAAAGATCGATAGAACTAACTGAGAGACAGGCAAAACGAAGAACCCGGATGGTGTGGTGGTGAAGTGCGCGACTCCCCGGAAAGGACAATAGCGCGCGTTCGTTCCCCACCGCATACACCTGCGGTCCGGAGTTTTGCAAATATCTCAGCATTATATATGAGTTCTATGCGCTTTGCTAAATTTTTATTCGATGCCTACTACAGTTTTTTGTAGCAGTGTATTATGTGAAATGCAACCACAGCGATGTTGAGATATCTGCGAAACTCCGGACCGCAACTGTCTGCGGTGGGGATCGAACACACTATTACCCTTTTCGGGCCCGCACAGAGTGGTGATGGACGCGCTAGCTCCTGGAGAGGGTAGAAACGTGTTCGATCCCCACTTCGTGCACCTGGGGTCCGGAGTTTTGCAGATATCTCAGCATCGATGTGATTGCAGGCACTTTATTGCAAACTATATAGACTGCAAACAGCTGCTACTGTCGGCCGGCTTGATTCAGCTATAAGGCTTGTCTTTTCACATAACATCCACAGTATCTGATGGCTGCGTGAAATTGAACACTATTTTCGTAGCTGATCGTAGATAACTGTACGAATTAATGCGAACTTTTTTGTTTACTGTGCAGTTGATCAGTTCCCATGCGTTCGACTTCTGCTTCAAAAGCTTACCTTTGTTTCTATTTTACCTTATTCGTATTAGTAGATGTTCATTCATGAACGTTGGATCTTTTGCTACTTTTTGATGTAAAGTGATTATAATCGTCATTATGGATAATTTAAAGTGAGGTACTTCCGATATTGTGGTCCATAACGGTGTCAAATTATTTGTCGCAATTGACATGGCATAGAGAAAGGCATCTTATTAACTCTTCAACTGCAGATTTTTCCAGTCTTATCTTATCAGACCTCCAAATGGTAACATCGTGGCTAGGAAGTGTTCCTAGGTGTCGACCCTCGATGTTCAGCGGAGGGATTTATTCTCCCAGTAAGGTCTCCCAACGGCGTTTCCATTAGGAAGCTCAGCTTAGAGTGAACAAATACCAGGATCCACCACCGTCCTGATATGAAACTAGTCGCATGGTAACAAATTTCCCTCTGATCCACACGGGCGGCGACTGCCTGTGCTGGTTGTGACCTGATGCAGTCTTTGGCCTGGCTAACCTCGGGACACTAGGGAATCACAATAATTAAACTAGCAAAACTCCGAAAAAATGGGAATTATGCCGAGGCCCGTATACTCGATGAGGTCGGGCCATCTAAGTATCCAAGTAAGTATCTTACCATGAGTTTGACTAAATTCCTACGACACAGAAACACCATGATATCTGTGTCCCTCCTCTAGGCGAAGCTCGTTTCTGGACCACTACATTAGCTAAAGATTTCAAGGCGTTACACATCTATAGAAGAGATAATGCATTAATCATATGCATAGTTTTTATACAATGTCTTTCCAAGTTTAAATACTTCTGGAATTCAAACTTTCAAAAAACTGGTAATAAATGTGTTTAAAATTTCCAACAAAACGGCGACGGCTACAGACATAAGCGATTACATTGGGAAACACCATAGTTGCTGGCTAGACAGAATTCCATCTGTACACTCACTTTCATGTTCGGAATATGCGCTTTGAAGCAGCAAGTGGAAGAAATAGAAGTTAGGGCTTATAGAAAATCAGAGTTTCATCGTCGTATAACAAGAAAACTTTTATACTGATGCAAAAATTTGTGGTTTTAATCGTTCTTAAACAGTGAAATTCACGACAAGCCGAGATATGTTGATTTAAGATTGAAAACGGGCCATTATTTTCACATCGTGTGACTACTATAGAAGTCATGTCGTCTAGTAAGTGCTAAAAATGCTCCGACCTACCGTAATCGCCGACGGTGACCTGCATGTAAAGCGCTTCGAGTTTCGTCTTGTCTTCCTCAGGTACGTCGAAATTCCCGTGCACTCCTTTGTAGCCGGCTCGACTCATCTTGTCAACAGCATTTGCGAAATCCTGAGTGCTTGTATGTGATACGGTGCTATGTGAGCTCTTTGAAGAACAGATATAACCCTCGGGCGCTTTTGGTAAAAAGAAAAGAACATGGGATCTCACAAAACCTAACTGTTTTATGCCTTTGGAGGAGTCAGAGCCTTCAAACGAAAACCTCATAAGGCGTGGTAAGGTGTGTTCAGTCCATTCCTATTTTAGTCCGCATGTTAAGAACTTGAGAGAAATAGTACCACAAGTCGTAATCTCGGACACGTTGAGAGATTTTCCTGTCTGTTGAGAAGATGCTTTGACGAAATAGTACTTGCAGTACCTACTATGGTACGTAAGAGCTTTCACCAATGAGGTCAAGCACATCTTAACTGCTTGCTAACCAGCAAATGGGAGCTTTTGGTGCTCCACCAGTTAGAAAATTTAACACCTGAGTGGGGAAAATATGGGTGGACTACGGTAGCACTCTGTGGATAGTATGGTGAATAAAGCAGTAATAAGCTCTTACATCATATCGAAAGAACGTAGGGACCCAGTTCCTGAGAAGGTTGAGGAACGAAATTCGTAACTGAGCTTCTTATGTCTGAGAGATTTTAGAGTCTTTTTCGCCAACGTTAAGGCTCTTAAGCGTGGCAAATCATCTTACCTTGTCTCTCCATAGATCTTTGTCATCCTTGTGTCTTCTTTCCCAATAGGCTTTGAACTCCAGAGCTCTGTGTTTCGCTTCAGCGTATTCAAGTTGCCACTTCTCCCATCTGAGTTCTAAGTTCCCTTTTTGTGTCATTAAACTGCTAAGAATTATAAATTGCCTTAGATGTAAATATCGCCTCGAAATTTTCGGTGTTCAGTAATTTTACTGCTGTAAAAATAATCCAGAGAAGTTTCGAAGAAGAGTTTACCGATCTCATTACACTATCTTGATTACTTCCGGATTAAATTCAAATGCGGACCTATGTATTACGTTTTGACATTTAAATCCTATTGTATGGCTTCAAACCTATTGCGTCTGCATGACTTGAAGCAGTTCGTCTGCTGCTTTGATGTTGTTGGGTAGACCACACATTTGTAAAATCCTGTCAGTTTTATTCGAAACTAAGTGCATTAGCGTAATTCTTGCCGATGCTGTTATCGTACCTTAACTTTTGACGTCGTGCTTCTTCCTCCTTTTCTTCCATAAACTGCTTCTCAACTTCCTAAAAAACCCGACCATAATTAACTATATCTGGTGCTATAATCAATATGAAGTATAAAAAATAGCTGTTGTCCGAGCAGTCGACTGCCAATCTGACAAACAGAGTGCTTATCCAACCAGATCAATGTATTTTTACATCTTTCTTTTACTTAAGTTTACCTAATAACTGTGGACCATCGATTCGGAGCTTCAGCTCTGATGAAGACGAAGACGTCGGAACGTTAACCGAATAAAAATAATCTCAATCTTAATCGTTTTATTTACTGTCTACTCGGGTATATTGCGAAATACAACTACTATAATGCTGAGATATTTGCAAAACTCCGGACCGCAGGTGTCTGCGGTGAGGAACGAACGCGCTATTGTCCTTTCCGGGGAGTAACGCACCACACCATGCGGGTCCTTCGTTTCGCCTGTCTCTCAGCTAGTGCTATCGATCTCTGCCAACAGCAACCACCCATGCATAAAAAAAATAATTTATCAACCTTGTGTAAGCTCAACAGTTTAAACACATGCATCTCTTTTGTCTTCAATAAAGTTAAACTGCTTTCCCACTGTGATGAAGCGAGCTCAACTCAGTTTGGTAAGAAGGAATCCAATTCGGAAGCCCAGCTAAGAGTAAGCCAATACCAATACCAGGAATCAACATCGTCATAGTATCAAACTATTCGCATGGTGGCAAATCTCCCTCTGATCCACAAAGCCGGCGACCGCCTGAGTTGGTAACGATCTGAAGAAGGCTTTGGCTACGCTAGCCTGGAGGCTCCATGGAACCACAATATATATATATATATATATATTGACCACAGAACGATGTAAACATCCCCTACCACATGAAATATAGACATCTATTGCTCATAACCAGCCGTATCTGAAGTAGCAAACGATTTGTGCATCACAACATGATTCTTACACACATTATCGAAGCTGACTACCATTCTAGAAAACGATTGAAATAGGAGGAAACTAATAAGATGGCAATCGCGATACCCATAAAGACAGCCTTCCAACTATTCAAGTGGACAAAATTTGCGGTGAACAAAGCAGGTCCATCATCTAGTCACTTGGTTATTGCACGGTCACCCATTGCCCGAAAAAACTATATTCTTCCAGAAAATCGAACCATCAGGTCGATTAACATTAATAGGATGTTTACTGAGAATTGTAAAATATAATCTAGTTCGAAGCCATTAGTGGTTGGATTCTTAGGGATGCTAAACGCAGTGCAGGAAGACCACCAACCCAATGATCAGAGTTCTTCACGAAAAGCCTTGAAGAAAGATATGATGCTCAACGAGTCTCTAGAGCGAGCAGACCCCACTGGGTTACTCTTATATGCGACAGGAAAAGTGGAAGACTTACTACCGTCCGGTCGAGCCACTCGACAATCAACGGGACTACAGGTGATACAGGTGAACTGGTTCGAAGTCTGCGCCTTGCACCGGAAGCGCTTACTGATTCACCTAACCCAGAAAATATATATACCGAGTTATTAAACTAATCAATGATCTGTTGATCTCGTACAATCACATACAGAGACAAGTTATCTGTTCTTTATGCTGCCCACCGCCTTAAGTCGTATGCACCATTTTACTAAACGTAGATGACATAGTCCCACAAGTGGGCTACCGCCTCATTACAACTGTCTCTGAATGTTAGGCGCCACAGTGAAGCGGATGATTCATCTATTCTGCTTGCTGTCCGAAGCTGAGGAGTTTGAAACTCCCGTGCAGAACCCTATTTAGGATTAAAACAATGCCGGGGCTCGCCATTCTAGAGACAATATAGTCGCTGATGGGAAAAAGGTGATGACATCAAGACACCTTGAATTGGTTTTAAAACTGCAACGGAGGAAATTTCGAGCAACCACAAAGTTAAAGTGAAATAGAAATTATGCATAAGATTCTTTGTGCTCAGTGAAGATAGGCCGTTCAGTTAACCCAGAGTTAAATACAAGGCGAGCATATCGGTCTGCAGTCCACTTCTACAAACGCCAATCACATAAAGTACATAAAGTTAGGACGCAAAAAAAATTTGAAAAAGTGGGAAGAACTACCGTCCATGCATCCGATGTGCTCTGCATTGGTGATACTAGATTTAGACGAAATTCTTTTAAACAGGAGACGATGTGAGGAAGAAGAGGGATACACAACTACCCTCAATTCAACCATTACAACCAAAATTGCCTACAATTTTTCGGAAAGTTAATCTACTAGTCAATTATGGTAAGACTGCCGATGACTGTCTACAGTATATTACTATTTTCGCTGTGTGAAACAAGATGAAAAACAGAAAACGTTTTATTTAACAAGTATGAAAAATATACAAACTGAAACGTTCAAGAATGCGCCATCATGTGAGCAGAGCGAGGACTTCATTAATTTCGTGAGGGTCAATAGAAACCTAAACCGTTGCAAGGAAGAAAATTCTCAAGCGTATTCATGGCTCCATTTGAGTATCTTCATTCTTCTCATCATTAGAAACACGTTTATCTGCACCGGGCACGAGATCTTGTCGATAGAGAACCTCGGCTGGAGGCAGCGGCTTGAGAAAGTCCGACGCACTATCTTTCTCCCTCTCTTTCTTCAACAACTCAGCAAGCTAAGAACATGTTTTAAACTTTTCTTAGAGTGATAGTTACCCTACCGTTAAAGTCACTTTTATACTCAAACTGACTATAGAATAGAAGGAATGGCATCGTGTACTGTAAGAGCCTCTCCTCTATTGCATCATAGCAAAAGATTCATTCAGCATTCATAAGTTACTTACTAAGTAGGAAACATACGTAACGTTTGTTAGAGTAAAACGAATCTTACCTTTGCTACATTTTCAGAAAAATTAAACCGGCCTTTCCTTCGTGCCCGCATGATTTTCCGTCCCTCTTCTCTGCTCTCAGCGAGAATCTTCTCCTGCAACAACACTAAAGCATTAATCGTGTACAACAACAAACACAACAAGTGCAGGCATGTATAAAGGTCCAAAGGCGATAAAAAAAATAGTTACTGATTTTGGATAAAGAAACAAACATAAAAGGAGGAACCAAACAGAGTAAAACGATGAAAATTCAGAATCCACTATGACTGAAGCATATTTTACCCTGTCTTTTTATGGAAACGAAAGAAAGTGCTGTCAGGCTGGAAAATACCTCATATCAAAAACAGATTTACTATATGCTAAAGTTCAGAAACATGTTAAAATTACGTATTGTACCATACAGCCACAGAGTAACATTTGGATAACTGGACGACGCATCCTCACTAGTTGAGCGACCTCAGCAAAATTTCCGCAAGTGTTTGCTCCAGGTCGTCACCACCACAAGTAGTTGCTACCCATGTGAATGAGGAGATTTGTCACCACTTAGTTGGGCTTCCTGATGAAAACGCCGGACTCCTCATCTTGGGAGATCCTATTGTGTGATGAATCTCCCAACTGTACATCGCAACCCGGCACCCAGTAACACCTCCCAGCCACGATGAGGAGGTAAACCGTTGGGAGGACATCCACAGAATAATAACACTCAAAAATAAGTACTAGTATGAAACCCAAAGATACCTTGACATCTTCTGGAATACCAGGATCTAATTTAAATAGTGAAATGAAAACACCACCCGGTGTACGCCGTCGCTGCCCATTATCAATCTGAATACTATCATAATCTAAAACAGTTGGTCTGGATGGAAAGGTACTTATTCCTACCATCATTCCACCGGAGCATTCGATTTTACGCGTTTCCTCGAAGAGTGATATGGCCTAAAAATTAAATTATACTCACTCTGAAACTGAATGCACCATACGTGAAAAGCGCATTTAGGGTAATACTAAGAAACCGCACGGGTCTTTTGCGCACCTTATCAATGCCACAAGCAACGACGATGGGACGTATAGGTTTCGGATTCCGCTCTCCTAGAGCTTTAGCTATTTCGTCCCCTAGTTGCTCAATAGAAATATCCGTGGCAAACTCCACTGCCATCAGTGTTTCCAAAGAGTACGATGGACTAAGGAGATGGCTACGGTCTGCTACCTTAAAAGTTAATATTTCCAATGTTCAGTAATCCAATACATTTACATTCCCACCTTCCCTTGCCATGAGCGCTTCAATCCACTATTAGTACTTCTGCCTCTACATACATTATGAGAGGTACCACACATACGTGGAACTCTGCCACTACCAGATGGTTCACGAAAACCTGTACAGGTAACATGGATAGGAAATAAGCAGTTTCAAAACGAAAAGGGCTAACTAGGGTTAGGTAGAAACCACATTTTTAATGTACTATATTTCCATAGGAAGAGAAAATAAGGCAAAGAATTTCACTTCAGAGACTAACTTGTTCCGAAAGACCATCAAGCTAAATACCATTTATCATTGCTGCGAAACTCAAGCAGTAATGTCAAACTCCCAAACTCCTCAGAAACAGCCTACCTCCTCTTTTGAATGAACTACTCGCAGTGGTTTTTGAAGAACAACAGTAGTCTTGTTCTGGTAATCGTTCACAAAAGGCAGTTTCAGCAGAAAGGTCTATAGCCGAATCACCAAAGGGATCATCGGATGTAGCGGACGCCACAGGCCCACTCAACTAAATTAATGACGTAAATAAAGAGAAATGGAAAAACGAATACTTCGATATTGTTCTCTATGCCGCAATTCCGAATACACCTGGATAACGTCCTTGTACCTCATCAACATTCCAAGCCGCTCAAATAGTTATTCTCGTACGAACCTTACAACGTTACAAAAGTAGAGATCCATGTTCACCAAGTAAGGAAGAGCTTACCGATGCGGAATCATTGTACTCAGAACGAACGACAGTCTTCGAAATGTAGTAGGATTCGACGCCACGGCTAATTTTATTCTCATCCTTAATCGCCAAAATATTGAAATTGGACTCAAGTATCAAACCGTTCCTGTACATACTGGTTTATCCAAAGCCATACTGGAACCTTTTTGAAAAAGGTTCTGCTCCATTAAAGCGTCCAGCCAAAGACGAGCTACTCGCTTTGCAACAGGACCGTTGTCTTCCTACAAATAAGAGATGATGCTTCAGATGATCAGTGCGGAAATAAAGAATACACTGTTTCTATACTGAGAAAAAAAAACACTAACCTCTTTTTCAACATCACTTGATTCACCTGCATTCACAGGAAGATCGTAGTCGTGGTCCGAATCCGAATCTGCAACAGATTTAAAGAAGACTTCCTTCCGGCATCATGATTTGATAAGTTGAATCCTTGGAATTCTCACAACTGATTTACACTGACGGCTCCTACATTCATTTATGACCATATGAGTAACATATGACCTACACATGAACAAACTTCGAAGGAGTTGCATAAAAATATTTCTTCCTAGTTTCTTTTACGTGTGTAAAATATCAAGTAACCCTCCTAACGGTCTAATGCCTCGCCGTGGCTGGAAGGTGTTCCTGGGTGTGGCGCTGCGATGTACAGCGGGGGATTCACCACCAGAACCTCCCAAACTGAGGAGTCTGGCGTTTCTATCACGAAACCAAGCTAAGAGCAAACCATTACCAGTATCCACCATCATACTGATATGAAGCTAGTCACATGGTGGCAAATCTCGCCCTGATCCATAAGGGCGGCGACTCCCATGGTGGTGACGACCCAGGGCAGACCTTGGCTAGGCTGGCCTCGATACTCCCGAGACCCATAATGGCTAAGCTGCCAAAAGTTCGGAAAAATGGAAGTTATGCTAAGGCCTGCACAACAAGTGAAGACAGGCTGTCCAAGTTTCCAAGTAAGTAAGGTGTAACTTGACACTAGATTCTGCTTCCGACAACGTGTTAATATGTATCGCTCCGGAGCAGACTTTATGAAAATAACGTGGAAATTCTTCATCTCACCATCTGCCTTCCTTCTATAATCCATTCTGCCTGAAATGACAGCGTAACAAAACTATCAGCATGAAATTCCATAAAAATGGGCAAATACGCAAAGGCTCATAAACCTCGGGGGAATTCCGAACATCAAACATTTTTGTTACAAGTTCCACAGTAATACTAACCTGCTATCAGTTTATTAAACCTCATAATATCTACACACCATGTTAGATGTCTTTGAAACAGTAAAAAAAGAATGTCATACTGTAGTTTATGTACCGTAGGAAGAATGTAAAAGAAATACCTGTATACAGGAAACAAAAAGGGAAAAAAACAACTACTACTGTTAAAAAGCCGCAAACCCTTATCCTTGGAAACGCAAGAACGCAGTTAAGGAATGAGCGGCATTGCAGACAAAGGAGATTCAGTCTATGTTTAAACGTAAATGGTCTTAGCTAGTGTCTCGGTGCCGGCATGAGACATGCATGACTCTTTTTTACTATTTATTCCACCATACAGAGCTTTTCTGACATATTTCTATGTACATTTGACTTCTCCAACACCAATATTCCAGGTGTTGGCCAAGAAAACTAGTAATAATTTACAGTACAGAGTTTCTCCAACAACGTTGTTCACTTGAATTCCGTGATAGCAGTACCAAAGAGACTCGTGTTTGTGAGCAACCCTCAAAAAACGCGAAAGTACCACATATGACAAAGTGACTTAAACGCAGTAGGTGTCTTCCATCCGCCCCGGAGCGACTGCCTCCAAGAATCCTGCCGTAATCGCTGCCTTTAGTATCAATGAAGAAGCATGAACACTGCAGTTAGTTAACGTGTATATGGATCACGATCGTGCGCTCTTTGGGCTGCATGGGGTAAAAACGTCTCAACATGGCAAGAATTAAAGGTCGTTTTTGTATCCCATCTATACTCTGACTACTGTGCACTCAGACATCTGTGGTGTGCTTTAGAGGGTACACATTGCAGTTTTTTCAACTCTGGAAAACACTACCTGGATCCATTCTTTGCACAGAAATCAGAAAATTCTGGAAATAATAGGCTTCAGCTGATGTTAAAAAGCTACCAATATCGAATAAAACTGCGCAAATATCACTCAATATTTAAATTTTCGTGCATGTATACTCCAATGTGTGAATCTTAGTTAACAGAAAGGATCAAATTTTGCATTAGTCCTAGAGTCTACGCGATATATAATGGTAATAAAGCAACCCTTTTGTCACACTCTCTCGCTATATTAAAAGGACTAAATGGCTGTCAGTACTGTCACACTATCAAGAAATACAATTAACCAGACATCTCGATGTTTCAGAGACAAAAGAAGTACTACATACTACGTTTAATTAAGATTTGCTGCTCGAAATCTGTCCGCTTAGGGGTGACACACTCATGACTTCTTTAGTTAACTATGCCTTTCTACATTCTATTTCTGACTTAAAGGCAGCGAGTATACCTCCGAATTATTTCACTCCAAAAACTTCACAACTATGCTGACTAAAAGCTTAGGATCGTCGGCACTACTACCAGAAACAATAGTACTAGGAAGGCAAAAATATTAGAGTCAGAGCATGTGTTATGCATCAAATAGACGCTATCTATATGCATATATGTATAAATACATATACACATGTACATACATATGTGTATATATACAAACATAAGAAATAGACTACGAAGAGACGCTCTTAACATATGAAACTAATGCATTAAAACTAGCTCTATTTCTCAACCCTTATTATGAGTATTTCCCCAACCACGACGATGATAATCCTTGTAGTCGTCCCAGATCATGGATCTCGCTCTAGCTTGTTCATCGTTCTCCTCTTGATAGCACTCTGATGAGCATGCATCTTCCGCATTACTTAACATGAATTGCGCATTGAATAAAATGAGCTGTCCCTGTCAGGTATATCTGGAAAGGTTATCTTTCCAAAAAAAAACCCCTAACAAATACCTTGTAGGGCACGTCTTTTGCTCTTTTTGCGATGGAATTGAAGTGCTGCCGAACCTTTGGTTGTACCATTCATCTACTGTCATTGTAGGAATAGATGGATAACCAAGACCAAACACAGACTTCTGTTGCGTCGAACGAGTGATAATGAACGGCCTCAAACCTGCTGAAATGCAACGAAACCCTTATTGGTAAAGCAAACAATCCGTTTGTTTTCAATATTATATTTTTACCTACCCGAGTTTCCGTCACTGACGAGCAGTGACGAATTAATGGACGGCTTCTTATCTACAACAGATGCTCCCTTCTCTTCACTGGATGCTTGCATTCGTTTCTGCATCATTTCAACAAGAGGCAACTCGCCTGAAACACTAAATAAAATAGCGATTGATTGGAAAGCTATATGATTGAATGTTAAATTTAAAAAGGAGAAAAGCAAGAAAACAAAATACGAAGAACTAAAGTTTATTCTCAAGAAAACAACCTTCAATCGACTCAAGCTCTTCCAATACTTTCTGCGACCAGTATCTCAACACAGCGAGATGAAGTGCTCTCTTAAAGCAACATATTACAGCTAAGAACGCTGATGATATTAGCAAGACTTGAACATTTCATCTCTCGAACAAACCTGAACTGACTCATCCGTTTTGTTTAAATCAAGTTGACCCCTGAGTTGCTCTATAATCGCCTTCAGTTCCTTTTGTTTTCGAAAACGAGCAATTTTTTGTTCTCGCAATTCCTCACCCGTGAACTTCTTTTTCCGTAAATTCGCTTCATCAGAACATCCTGAGCAATACTAATCATGACGAAAACATAAGAGATTAAAGTAAACAAACGATTTTCGAGAAATTTAGAAAAATGATAAGGATTTCCATGAATACAAACAGGACAAATTACAGGTTCACAAACAATGCCCACTGAAATTAACCATGGTAGCATATAACCATTCGTTATTTGTATAATCAATCACCGTTTCTCCATGATAGATAACTCGACCTATGTATAACTTTATTTTTACTGCTCATTATTTTTTTTCATGACGAGGTATTATATAAAATACAACCAGAATGATGATGACACATTCGCAAAACCTAGACCTCAGTTCAGAATCGAACCCGCGATTATCCTTTCCGGGTGACTAACGTGTTACCTACAGCACCACTGAGGCCCTTGCTTTGCCTTTCTCCTGTTAGGTTCGTTGTGATACAACAGCATTTAGGAGATCATTTGTGGCTGATAGTATCCGCTATGTAATCTGCAACCCGAATAACAACTAGACGACTGGGATAAGAACCACCGAAGCCTCCACGCCTTAGTATTACAGAATTTTCTATGAACTCCACTCGCAGAAGAAACACGAAGAGTAGCCATTCTTTTCGCACCAGATCGCTAACTTTCACATTCTTTGATTATGGATGACCACAGGGATCTCGTCGAACTCTAAACTGGGTTTCGATTGCATGCTCATTGATAATCATTTTGACTCTTCCCAAATAGATAAGGGCACAGTTGCTGGAGACAATCCGAGATTGCTTCCTCTGTGTTGCTAGTTCAAATAACTGCTGATGACTGAAAGCTTCTGAGCAAATCAACGCACAGGATAAAGTCCAATATACCTAAATTACCACGCATCTGCGCATGCAAGCCTGGTGTACTTTTGATTGTGTTCAACCCACAATTGGTTTTTTAGGGATGCGCTAGATAGCCTCGTGACTATTGGGTCGAGATTCCGAAAAATCCGTCGGCTACGTATGAGTGATGCTTGAAATAAACTTCCAAATGGAGGCTCAGATTAGTCATTTAAGTACACTTCACTGTAATTGCCACACTGCTCATAAAAGATTGTGGATATACGTGGATCTTGTGAATTTTTGTGAGACCACAATGATCACTTTACCGATGTTTAGCACATATTTTCAGGATGCATTAGGAAATTCCTTAAATCTTTCAATGGTAAAGAGTAAAATGTGGGTGAAAACTTTGGAAATATGTGAAAGTCAAAAGCAAGCTGTGTTTTGAAAAGGGAATATAACCAAACTCGTGAAACTTCATGCTTCACTGAGGAAGATCCGACTCGATGCGAAGACAAAGATGCCACATCGAGAAGACGAACCACTGGGGACCATCGACTCGAATCATCAATTATGATGAAGACGAAGACGTCGAAACGCTAGCCGAATAAAACCTATATAACATCCTCGTGTAAGCTCAACAATTTGAACTCAAATCTATTAAATGTAAACGGCTTAAGTACACGCACCAGCTTAACCACTGGATCAACAACAGCCCTCATAAGTCTAGCACAAGTACCATTGGATCGATCATCCCATTATTCCGCTGAATTACAATTGGGGTGGGAAATATCACAGCTTGTCATAAGGCACGTTATCATAGCAACCTTAAAATGACTGCCACATTAAATCTCAAAGATTGGGATCCTCCATGAGTTCTACTAGCACAGAAAATATAGCAAACACCTCTATGTGATTAGAAGTTCACCCATACAGCTAGGTAAAATATAACCGGCATTTTCCTCGATGAAAAATAACTGAGAAAAAATTTTTTGCCGAAATTTTGTAAAATATGAAATGCTCAGACTCTATATCTATTCGAACATCTGTAACACCAGTTCCGCTCATATTGGATCAATGGAAGTTCTATAGATTTTTATAAACAAAATACTTGAAAACTAATTCTTTGTACATAAATTGGTTAAGACAGCAACTGTCGACCATCTGCTGGGACCATCGGCTATGATGAAGGCGAAGACGTCAAACATTAGCCGAATAAAAATTATTTGTCAATACTGTGTAAGCTTACCAAAGAAAGAATACATAAAAGTTGATTAAATACTAAGACCTAGAAAAGAAATAGCAGAATTTTCCAAGATGTTGCGGAAAAAAATGCAGTTTTCCAACTGACTGCTACTGCAGTTAAAGAAATAGGCATCAAAAAAGAATTAAATTCTATACCTTCCTCGTCTTCCTGAAGAAGCAGACTCCATCCAATTTTAAACCCGTAGCATTGCAAGCGGCGTAAAAAGTCAGTATAATACACCTGAAACTGGAGTGAATTCCCCTTAGTGTTAACCAATGCCCTAAAGGTTTAATCACAAGAAATAAGTGATAGGGAAGATAAAGCTAGTACGACATAAACCTGCTTTCCTGACAGGTTAAGGGAAATAAAATCACAAACTGGAAATCACCAAAAGCACGTCAACATTTAAAGCCACAAGCCTAATTTTGTGCCTCTTTAATTGACGTCTTTTTAGCCACACCTGTTGCAACCTGAAATCAACTCGTGCCCGGCGGTCTACCACCCCGCGAATAACTCATACAAATGCCTTTCATAAGGAAATTTTCCCGTGCTACTCTCAAAAAAAAGCAAACATTCGTGTGAAAGCGGGACTCATGCTCTATCCTTCGAAACATGGAAAGATCTTCGTACAATCTATAACGTTCACCCGTTATCTCTGTCCCTTCTTTCATCATGTGGCTTAACGAAAAAACTCATCCAAAAAAGCTTTTTGTATACTATTAAGTGTAAAGAGTAGCTCCTCCATACGCTTGCTACATTGGTCTGTGTTCGACAAGCTACCCACTGAATATATAAAGCACAGTAGCAACTCGTAAGCGGTAAAATAAACAATCAGGAAGGAAATGAGCTGCTGTCAATCGACACCAAGAGCTCTCCCTACCACGTGTAGAATGTGAGTAGGAAGCAACTCATAGACTCTAAGTGTTAAACACATCTAACAAGAAGGAGAATGACATTTGATGATCAGTGACGTATTTTATCCTCCTGTTAAGACGATCGTATCTAATTACTTTAGCACCAGCCTTTCCGATTACCAGGTAACTTAAATAGAACTTGGAATAAAATAATTTAAGATGTTGCATTCACTGAAAACAAAATCAGGTTACCACTCTATAATTACTCCTAACCTCCCAACGGTTTACCGCCTCATGGTGGCTGGGAGGTGTTCCTGAGTGTTGGGCTGCGATGTACAGCGTGGGGTTTCATTTCTCCAGCAGTATCTAAGCAGAGTAGTTCGGCGTTTCTACTAGGAAGCCCACCTAAGAGTAAATCAGTACTAGGATCCACCAACGCCCTGGTATCAAATTAGTCGCATGATGGCAAATCTCACTCTGACCCACAAAAACTGCGACTGCCTTTGTGCTGACGACCTGGAGCCGATTTTGGCTAAACTGACTTCGGGACTCCAGGAAACCACAATTGCTAAATCAAGAAACTCCGAAAAATGGAAATTATGCTGGGTCCGCACAACCAATGAACATGGGTCACCCAAGTGCCCAAGTAAGTAACTACTCGTAAGCGGTTAAAATTTGATCAAAAAAGTCTGAACGAGATAAACCTTAGCTAATCGTAATTGCTCCGCACGATGCCTTGGATCTGTCACTGTGTTATGATGTGCGACACCAAGATAACAAGGGATGAGCAAGAAGCAAAGGGAAGAAGTGGGTAAATCTTCAACCTGAAATCTGTTTTTACGCCATATGTCCGCTACATCATTCAGTGTTGACAATAAACGAAGAGTCGAAGTAACTGCACTGCAAAATAAAAGTGGACATAGAATAAGCGCAACATCTAGGAGAGATTACCTGCTCGTTGTCTGAGAATAAGTCCAGCTTAGACACAGATCTAGTCAAGTTTTCCAGCGTCTGTATGACACCTTCGATCCGGCTCTGAATAGTCATGTATCTATTATGGTAAGTAACCCAACAGTAGGGACAACATAAGTAAAGAACAGAGAAATGGAGAATTGAAAATATGGGTGAACTAAACAAATTTGAGCTCAAAAAAGTGTTAAAGGAAAACGAGTCAAAAAGACACGATGAGAAGGGAGATAAGAAGCAAAAAAACTTTCAGATAAAAAAGCACATTAGTTTACTGTTAGCGAATTGAAAAAAGAAGCCGATGACATAGTGTTCCTGAGCGTTGAATTCTGGTGTAACTCAAAGTTCATTCTACAGGAAGAGTTGAAACTGTTAAGGAGTTCAAAATTTCCTCATGAAAGCCCAGGTAAGAGTAAACCTATGCCCACTATCCTGCAGGAGACTTAGGTGTGAATAGTATAGCATACCATTTAGGATCATTCACAATAATCGATGATAGCCAGGGGAAACAATTTAGGTACTCAATGGCACGGCTAAATCTGGGCTGGCCTGGACAGGTCCAAGCTGAAACTATACTACGGCGAGCACCACGGGTCATTTAGGTATCCAAATAAGTAAACAAATTGTACTTTAGCATTCAGATGTATTTCCCTTACTTGTAAATCCGCAGAAGAGAAGTGCCCATCTGTGATGTCATTAATGACTTCCTCTGCCTTCTTGAAGTCGTCAGCAAGTGTTCTGGAGTCGCCGTCATCACCGTCACCACCGTCACTCCCTTCAGAACTGGACATCTGAAATTTGATATCACAAAAGATTACATGTGGTAGATGAGGAACCAAAACTGCACGCTTTCAACCAATGAGATAACAGAAATTCAGTCAAAGTTAGGATATACGCATGTACGTGTATGCGTGTACGCGCACGTACGTGTATGCGTGCACACGCATATATATGTGCATACGCACATTTATCCATATATACACTAACAATATATACGTTTATACACTACCTACATATGTGCATACACATTTAAAACAAGCGAAGGTGCTGCTAGTTCGACCCCCTCCGCTAACGATCTGCTCCAATCCACGTGGGAACGCCTCAGCCTTGCGATCTCAGAGATGGCAATCAAAATCGACATGACCAGCATCCTAAGACGTCCACAAAGAAGACGAAGTCCTCAAGCAACAGACGAAACAACACGCAAAACGTTCCGAAACAATTGTGGACGACGAATGCGAAGGAAACCAATGAGTTCTGGTATTTCTGGGATCCAAACACTAGATCTGATGACGGATCATGTAAAATGAACAAACAAATAAACAAATCTAAAACATGAATTCAACGATGGAACCACGCCCTTCTGATGAATGCGGCGACCGCCGTCGATTTGCGAAAACACCTTTGTTTGAAATTTTCGCGTCGACGACGCGTAGTTGGTGTCACTTCAGAACAACCCATTCCTTGTCCGTCCTCGTATATGGCGGTTGCGTTCGCGATATTTGACCGAGATGTAAGTATTTGGAAGGATTTCTTTCTGTTAAATTTCGAACAAAATAAGTTGCAGAGATGTTTTTTGGATGTACCCAGCTGTTGAGGTGTTATGAAAGAATGAAAGAATGAAATGTACTAGAAAGCAACGCGCACTTTCGTATTTCTCTAGAACGTGCGTTTGCTAAACGCCATAAACGACGTGTACCGAAGTCATGCGTACGAAGTGGAGCTGTTCATACACTGTTCGCTGGATATCGTTGACGAAAAAGCCTCAAAAGCAAATGAAATGTTCTTGGGACAGCTCTATAGCGATCAGACGTACAAGGTATGTTTCCGTATCTGAGCAGAGATTCAAGCGAAATAAAGGCCTGTTCAGTTGAGCAATAGTCTGGAGACTTTGTTTAGGAACGGGCCTCGTAGTTTATTGTACATATTTGACGGTAGTATAAAGTGGCAGAGTGTGGCGCACTGGCCGGAGGCGCCATGCAATACACCTGGGATCGTTCCTCACGTCACAGGCACACCAAGCTCTCCATCGCTCGGGGTTTGGCAAATTGGTAACAGAATTATCTGGGAGGATAGCAGCACTAGCTCGATACATCGGTAGGCCACCGCGATTCGTTGTAAAGGCCAGATATGCATTCAATCATCTCCAACGATGTTTAATGAAGTCGAATGCATTGCGCATCCCTCAAGGATTGATCGACACCAAGAGCTTTGTCCTATATCCTTTATAAACGCATCGATTACTGTTAAGTGGTAGAGTTCGTAATACTACGCTGTGACTTCGCTGACAGTGTTGGAAATAATTTCGACTACAAACACATGCTCTAATCTTTGGTTTTTTCTTTTTTTTGGTGAGTATAGGGACCTTCTATTCATTACATACCACCAAAACGTTCACATTGAGAGGCAAGGCATTACAAGTTAGATTGCTGAAAGTTAGTTATTTTAGTCAACCTCATGTTACCAATCCGAGAAAGTATTACAGGTTAGATCAGTCAATCATAGGTTGTTGACCTTGTCATTCAAACCGTCCACTTTACATGCGCCACTTAGTTTTATTGCGAGGCGGGCATTCGTATCTCTAACGAATCTAGGAACAAGAACTGAAGTCGAATGGCAATCCATTTGGTGCAGCCGACAGTCGCTCCAGAGAGATTCGATTGTGAAAGCTTTTACAAGTCCTTCAGGAGCCAACTAGCATTTGTAAAGCTGACGTATTACATCCCATGATCACAATGTTTACTGATTGAGATGCGCGAGAGATTTACAGTCTGAACACGGCGATACCGCGACTATGAGAAACAACTTTCACAACTATTCATGCGATGTTCCACTGAGGAAGATTCGACTCGATAGAGAGACGAAGACGCCACGTCAAGAAGACGAACTGTGGACCATCGATTCGAATCATCGGCTCTGATGAAGACAAAGACGTCAAGGCGTTAGCCAAATAATCTATTTATTACACTCGTGTAAGCTCAGGAATTTAAAACATGTTGATTGTTTTATTTTCGAGGTTCAGTGATGGTCGGTTTGAAAACTATACATTTTTCTTCTTTGCACTGAAGTTCAATAGTAATTGATCGGCCGAACATTAAAAGATGATAGACTTGGATGACGCTATGCGATGCTTTTAAGGCATCGTACGGATTTACTCTGCAAAAGAGTTTGTAAAGTCAAGGGAGCAAGGTATACACTTTACTCTAAATGTTTTAGTTTTCTTGGTTTTCAACTTCGAGAAATACGTTTTCGGGATGCTTTATAGTTCTTGATATTTTCGTTGAGCAAACATGAGGTGTTACTTTTTTGTTTATTCCATTAAAATTCGCATTTCGTTTCGAAGAACGTTCTTCCTCAGTGGAAGGCACATAAAAAAGCGGCTCTGAAAGAGGCGTTACCGCCGAAATTTCAGCTTTAACGAAGTAAAGAATATGGCTAGAAATCTATGGTACAAGTCGCAAAGCATGTGCACCAAATAAACTGACCACTTCGAGCCGAGGAAATTGTATCAAACGCTATGACGACTTGGAGCTTCGTATCGATCTGCCAGATTTCTGGACCTCTGGCAGACTGATACGAAGTTCCAAGTCGTTATGTCGTCTACGACATGTTCCTCGGCTTGAAGTGATCATTTTATTTGGAATAAAGAATAAAGTAACACCTCGTGTTTGACAAGAATATCGAGAACTATTTGATCAATGCCGAGGTTAATAGAAAGTCAGTCATGCTTTGTAGTTCTACTTAGAGGTTGGTCACTGGTTTCGTACCTCTGCGAATCAAAACCTTTTTAGTCGTTTGGATTCATTACGAATACTGGAGTGCGAATGGTTTTAGTTCTCGAAATAAACAATCTCGAGTTGAAAGATCTGGATATACGAGGGATATTCAAGAGGTTTCACACTCTCTACTGCAATGCCATCTCCAATCCTTTTCATCCTTTGGGGGACGAAATTTCTTCGAAGTAAGTTGCTTCTTTCTATCCTACAATCTTCAGTATCTTTCATTCCGTTGTCAGTTTCGAAATCATTAACAGTATCCAGTGAAAATCTTTATCATTTTGTCAATCTGTTTATTTAAGGAACATTCTGGGAGCGGCTATGCGAATATTAAACGGAGATGGTGAAACCTAATGTGATGTCGTACTAATATTTTTTATTTAATTTGTGTATAAACGGACAATGGCTACTGTGTTTTTCTTTGTGTGGATATGTGTTTATCACTTATAGTGAAGTCTATACATCTATGTAAGGTTTTCTATACCAGCAAATTTTCCTTTCTCAGATGGACGAAGGATTTAATGCTACCGTCCGTATAACAAATATTAGTGACTTTATAGCTCCAAGTGCGGTACGTTCTGGTCTCGTATTTCCTTTTCTTCTACCCCCAAATTTCTTCCAACGCTCCATATAGCTTATTGCATTATTTTGTTGTTGTATTGCCATTAGGGGAAAGCTGGGTGTAGAATTGTTAATATTAAATTACTAATGGCTATCTAAATAGTTGGATACTTGGACAGCTCTTCCTCACTGGTTGTGCGGGATCCAGCAAAATTTACATTTTTTTCGGAGTTTTGCTGGGTTAGCCATTGTGGTTGGAGTCCTGGGGTCAGTCTAGCCCCAGGTCGTCGCCACCACAGGCAGTCGCAGCGCTTGTCGATAAGAGGGAGATTTGCCTGACTAATTTGATACTAGGACAGTTCTGGATCCTGGTATTGGTTTACTGTTAGCTGGGCTTTCTGATGGAAGCGCCGGACTCCTTTTCAGTTTGGGTGACGTTGCTGGGGATGAATCTCCCCGCTGTACATCGCAGCCCGACACCCAGGAACACCTTCCAGCCACAATGAGGCGGTAAACCGTTCGAAGGCGCTATCTAAATAGCCAGTTAAAACCCAGCTTAATTACTTTTTTATACGTTCTGCGGGCATAAAGAAGGTAATGACTGTGTGCTTTTTGTTCTGTACTTGTTACACTTCGTATTATTTGAACGGGGTGAATCTCGTTGACGGCTTTTGCCTTGGCTCGTTTTTTTGTTCCAAATTGTTCTTTATTTTAATCCGGAAAATAGTTTTAATCGATTATCATTATATGACTATCATCATAGGGATGGTTGCATACCTCGTTTATTTCTGTTCCTACGCCGTGATAGATTCTTGAACTTAAGGAAGTTCAGCAACGTTTCCATGGTTACACCCAGTCCTCGAACTTATTGTCACAGAGACAAAGTTCTCGTTCGCAGAAACGGAACAAATAATAGCCTAATTGCGCATTGTCAGATGGTAGGGATAGGGGTCCAAGTGTCCAGCATGGCCCATTTAGTTGTCTGCGTGAGCCTCGTCAGTCCAAAACAGTTGCAGAATCGCTTTGTTTGCTTTTCATTCAAGGTAGCGGTGAGCTTGTGGAGTGGTTCTATGTAGTGACTGAAAAGACCATCTGGCTGTGCTTCAGCGGCTCCACTGAATATCACCACTAATGAGTCCTAGTGAATGAAAGCTTGCGATTATGATGATCTGAACTCAGTTAAGTTGCGTCCTGGCTACGATGAGACAGAACGCGTGTTGCGTGTTCTTAATGAGGACCTAGCTCTTATCACCAGTAGCGATATCTTTCAAAAATCTTATCGGTGTATGTCAATCTGTAGGCAGGCACAAATGCTGATTTACAGGAATCTTTCTTGGTCATTCGCTGTGAGGCATCCAATGGCCTTAGCCCTTCTCAGTAATCCATTAATTGTCAGTGATATAACGAAATGAGAACGACTCGTGGGGCTCAGTGGTCGGAGGCTCCCTGCAACGCACATGGGAACAATCCCCGCGCTCCTGACTAACAAGGGCTCCATCACTCCGGGGTCGCCAAATTGATATCAGACTTGTCTGGGAGTATAGTAGCACTGACTCGCTACATTGGTAAGCCACCGCGAGTCGTTCATTGTAAATATCAGATATGCATTCACTGACTTCCAACGATGCTTAATGAAGTCGAATGCATGGAACATCCCTCATGGCTGATCATAGTTCAACACCGTATGATTTATCTTTTATACTTTCCAGCTAAATGAGTGCCTCCTGCAAATCGAGTATGCTCGACTAGCGATACGAACTCATCGAAAGAGCAGCTTTTTCTCACATGATGATTAGCCAGATTGTGGGAAACAGTCACAGTTCTTGTCGTCTTCAACATTTATGAACCAGCAGCTCACCTTCTTTAGCGATATTCAAAGCAGTCGTGTTAATCTTTTCATCAGTCGTTGGTGCAGCGCAAATTTCCGTAGGTCGTGGTGGTTCGAATCGGTGAATTCGTTTTGTATTGACCTCCCCATTGCACCAATAAAATTTATAAGATGTTGTGAAATACTCCAGCATACCCTCCTTAAACCGAAGTAAGAACTGATTTTGACGTGGAAAGAAAGAGTTCTGGACGAAAGTCGGCGAAATCTTTTCTCCTAACTTAATGATATGTTATGCATCACGGCTTAATTTCGATATTTATAGTTCGCCCTAGTTTAGAAAGCATGTTTTGGAACCCTCAACGGTTCACCGCCTCATCTTGGCTGGAAGGTGTTCCTGGGTGCCGTGCTGCGATCCACAGCGGGGGATCCATCCCCTCTAAGAGGGTCTCCCAAGCTGTGGAATCCGGCGTTTCCATTGGGAAGCCCAGCTAAGAATAAACCATGACCAGTATCCACCACCATCCTGGTATCTAACTAGTTGCATGGTGGTAATTCTCCCGTGATCCACAAGGGCTGCGACTGTCTGTAGTTGTGACGACCTGTTACAGACTTTGGCTAGAGCGACCTTCGGATTTCAGGGAGCAACAATGGCTAAACCAGTAAAACTCAGAGAAGATGAAAATTATGCTTGAGCTGGCACAAGCAGGGAAGACGGGCCATCCAACTATCCAAGTGTCCAAGTAAGTTTTGGAGCCAAAAATAAGTGGCAAGAATTATTTTACAACAGAGCCATCGTAACATTCCGATAGATATTCATTGCTTTGAGCTAGATTTATACATTTTTAAATGATATTTTTATGCTTGCAATGCTTTGTGATTGATCATTCCTGATAATGCGTTTTTTTTAGAGATGTATTGTTCCTCTCCAAACACCAACTGGAGAACCATTGGTTACAGTTAGAAAAAAGCAATCGGCAGTGACCGAGGCCAAAAAGGTATGATAGAGTTTTTTTAATTAGTTTTCTCGTTAAGAAATGTCCAGTCATATCACATATACTGGGTGACTATGTTCATCATGATACTGTCGTTCAGCTGCTGATTCGAGCGCACTTTAGTGAATTCTACATTTGGCTTGTTAGTATATTGCGGTTGGCCAAGCCTCTATCAGTGAAGATCATAGGCTCTGCAGTGATTTCATTTCTTATTTGACAAAGCATACTTCAATGAGTTGCAACCTTCTTACCCGCGTTTTACCTTTTGGTTCACATGTCGTCCTAATTTTTGTAATTAACGTTGGTGAGTGATCCAAACCTCGTCTTCTTGAATGGGTTAGTCGAGAAATTGTATCCTCAGAGTTAACACATTCACGATGGCGCTTGATTTTGGGTGACGGCTGCGTAATATAAAGAACGAAGAATGGAGCGTTCGGCGTTCATCAATTCCCGAGGGATGCGCAATGCATTCGACATCATCGAGTTATGTAGTGGTGATTGAGTGCTTGTCTAGCTTAAACAATGACTTTTGGTATCCTATCGATGCATGAGGTCAGTGCTAACGTCTTAGACAACTCTAGTACCAATTTACCGACCCAGCAGAGACGAAGAACTTGGTGAGTTCGGACTCAAGATCGAACAAGTATGTGTACTGAAGGGCACCTGTAACCACTGCGCTACACGCTCCCTTGCTGGGTGGGATGACGTCTTATTTCACGTCGTTGATCATTTGCTGATTTTTTAAAAGTGACACTTTTTTCGACATTTAGAAGATATTATGAGTTAAGAACATGACAGGATACAGGGAAGACTTTGTTCTATCGCTCTAGGGGTATGCATGGTATGTATGCTGCAACTTACCATATGCTATACTGTGGTCCATCACATAATAACAATACAATACAAAATAATGCAAGTTTAGCTGAAACAAACGCAAAGCAAAGGCCTCCGCGGTGCAGTGTGTAATACACAAGCACCTGGAAAGGGTAATCGTGGTTCGATTTGGTCCTGTGTCCAAATTTAGCAAATATCTCGGCATCGCTGCAGTTGAATACTGTTATTATTGAGAAAGTATTCTTTGTTTAGCATTGCATCTGCTTCTACTTTTTGTAGTAGCAAATGGAGTTGAGGTAACAGTCAGTTACTAGGCAAATTACCGGTCAGTGAACTCGTTCGGAAAGCTTTTTATATATTTCTAAGTGCAGAATAAAGCTTTTTCGCCGAAGCCCTTCACGAGTACTTGTTTCATAAGATTCAATGTTTCAAAAAATGTTCGGAAAGAGTTGTATATGGCCCATCTTGTTTAGTCTGAGCGATAACACGTAAGTCGTGTGCAGGTCAATTCTTCGCTAACGTTTTTAAAGAACATCGTTCTTGTGAGCTCAATTGAGCATCTTACCATTATTCAATTCAATATTGCCATATATACGATCGTTGTCCTAAAATTCTATTTAATTCTTGATCTTTTTATCTTTTTTATTATTTGTATTACATAGCGTGGAGGATGGAGTTGCTGCCTCTACACCTTTGCATTCATCTCTTGTCCATCTCTTTAGGAGACATCTAGGCACTTAATATTTAGTCCCTGAAGAGTGTAGGCAATGAAATGTCATCCGTCGAAGATCTCATCTTGTCTATATAAAAGTCACCTACTAATAGGAGATCCTTCTTTTCAAGAACTTGTAAAATAACCCCAAGGTCGACTTGAGGTTATTAATGAAAGCTCTATTCAACGCTGGCTGATGTGTCGGTACTTTCATTTCTTCAGACCGTGAAACGGACAAGTTGCCCCAAGGCGAGGGGTGCTCTGTGATCACGCGCGACGTCCTATAATTCAGGCTAGTTTTTGACTTGAAACAGGCACATTCCTCAACCATATGAACTCTGCGGGACTGGTCTGTATCAGTAAGTAAAAGGCTTGTAGGGAACAAAACGGTGAATATTCGAAGGAAGCCGTTTACCATGCGGTTGAAATTTAGGGGTTGTTTTTTTCCGCTGAAGTTATGAAAGTGTTTGAATGAGTAGACTGTTCAACTTGACCTTCCCAGTTTCTTAACGAGGCGAAATTGCGAAAATATCAGTGTTCAAAATATATCGAAATATCAGCAATGTTGAACAAGGGTTTTGTTAACAACCTCGTATCCATTCAACAAGAAAACATGAACTTATTTATGAATTAGTTTGTCCACCATCTTTTTTTTAGCCCTAGAAGGTTACCACTCTGCTAGTAATTTTCCAAACCAACCAGTGTCATGTTCATGTTCGCGATAAATACTACGTCTTTGGAAATTAATGACGGATTTTATCCTTTTTCGCTGAAGTGGGATATCTAAGCTCAGAACACACCTTATCGATCGAAAAAACCATTGGAATCTACGTATTATTTTTGTCAACGAGAAACAAGTTTGTACCAGCTGAAAAAAATTCCGAACTTATGGAGGTGATGAAATCGTTTTAGGCAGGTTTGGCCTTGCCTGAGTATTGGAGTATCTTTCGCAGAAGAAGCTGTTGAGATGCTCAAAGAAGTGGTAGTTGGTAGACGAGAGGTTTGACACTTCCGTAACCCAGCTCGTTCAACTTTGGCAACGTTTGTAGTGTGACGTGTGGCCGTATGTTTGAGTGGAGAGGGATTGGGCCCTTTCTGGTGCATTTCGTCGATCTGTTGGACATAATTCTCCATTGTAATCGCTTCACACGGTTTCAGAAAGCTATGATGGATCAAACCAGCTGTTCGCCACCAAACCGTCATCATTATTTTCTTTTAACATAATTTCAGCTTTGGGTAGTGCTGTGGACCTTCATCGCAATCCAACCAATCACCCGTTTGTGGCCGATTACCGTAGAGAATTCATTTCTCGTCGTTCTTTGCGCACCAGACTAACCAAGCCCTGCATCCCTTCGAGGTCGGCAAAGGTTTGATACATCATAGGCTACCGCTAGTCATTTTAAAGGCCAGATATGCATTCAATCACCTCCAACGATGTTTAATGAAGTCAAATGCATGGCGCACCTCTCATGAATTGATCAACGCCGAGAGCTTTATCCTTTTTTCACCTCGATTCCTTTAGAGTGTAGTTCGTCGCCGAAATCATAGGTGCGAGAATGTTCTTCCACTGTCACCGTAACATAATGGAGCATGAGGTGTACTTTCATTTTTGTACCGTCACAGTTCCTATGTAATGCTCATGGAGGCAGTACGCTTTCTGATTACAAACTCTGCTGAACAAATATTTGTATGTTTTCTTAAGAGTTTAAGGTAAATCATTTGGAAAATTCTGACCCAAGAATTAAACGCTTTGGTATAACTGATGTTATGAACAACATCTACGTTCAAAGCGCAAGTGCATTTTTTATTTTTTTACGAAATAAAAATAAAAAATAATAGTAGCAATAATTATAGTAATGGAGCACAATATGTGTATTATTCCGTTGACTACTTATGTAAACAAATTGTTAATTTTTTATTTGATAGACAGGCGAAAGGAAGAGCTTGCATGGTGTGGTGGTGAATGCGTTTGCCCCCGGAAAGGGTAATAGCGCGTTCGTTCCCCACCGCAGACACCTGCGGTCCAGAGTTTTGCAAATATCTCAGCATCACTGTGGTTATGTAAACAAAGTTGGAAGAACATTTTGCTTCATTCCACTTATGTGGTATCGATCAAGATGTGTAGTATGGAAGACTATACAAGTTTGTGCATTTTTCCTCGTTTTCTTCGGCGTCCTCATCATCCAATGTTTTCAGCATGCAGCATTCCGTATATATTTGTCCAAGCGCTTCCCAACCTTTTATTTTATCTGCTTTTTTTCATGCGTTCAACTAATGGACGTAAACCATTGCTATAGCTTTTGTATTGAACACCATTTCTATAGCGTTGGTGCTATATCCTCGGTGAAAATCCGCAAAGAAGTTGCATATTCTTTGGCGGTTAACGCATGTCTACAAGCAAGCTCAAGCTTAGCTTCAGACTTTGCTCTAATAAGTTTCACCGCGGAGATCCACTCAACTGGTGTGTCACACAACACAAGAATACGATCATAGTCTTGTGAACGAGCAATCACCGACATGCGCTTAAGCACCTGAAGGGGTTGGCTAGGGATCGGCAGTGATCGTGACCAATATAACTTAACACAAAAGCTGCTAATGCCTATTGCACGCGAGCTGTTACTAACGATGAATGACCGGTGTGCAGGCGACATTGTGTTCTGTGTTGTATAAAAGAGTATGTTTCAGAATATTGTAAAAATCTCCTTAAACGACTGTCTGGCATGTAGTGGTTGCATTACAAGCGCAGAAACTATTCTAGTTGAAGAGCAGTCGTTGACAAGGTACTGTCCACATTAAATATTTCCTAAAGTTCTTATGAAGATTTTTTTCTTTTGTCTATTATAAGATCTCAACAGCGTAAACATGTCTCTGATCAGTGTAGAGAGGCCATAGTTCCTTTATTTCTTTGCTTGGTCTTCTTTTTTGGTCCATATATGTGACCCACTACCAGTCGTTACAGATTTCTTGATGGAATTGTTGGCAAGCAACTTTGTGTTGTTACGGTGTCTCCTCAAAGCGTATGTTCAATAGCCGTAAAGCGAGGTCTTTCCACATCCCAAGCAGCGCGACTAATTGCATCCTACTTCTTCTCTAAAGGTAATTAAATTATTTTTCTTTCATTTTTCAGACCTAGTTCCTTGCTACTGAAGAAGCACAAGTGCGAAATATTGTAGTCAAAATGTATTCTTTCTTTGATAAGCTTACATGAAGCTGATACATAATCCTTATTTCTGGCCAAGGTTTCAACGTCTTCGTCTTCATCAGAATCGATGATCCGAGTCCATAGTCCACCGTCGTTTATCTTCTCGATATGGCGTCTTTGTCGTCGTTCGAGTCGGATCTTCCTCAGTGGGACATCTTTCGAATGAGATATGTTCACCAGGCCATGCTCCTTTATACAGGACAATGGATGTTAGTAATAGTGATTGTCCGGTAATAACGACTTATTTTTCCAGGACAATCCACCCTGCAGAAGTTCGTATCCTTATCAGCTAGTAAATACGGAAAATTAAAGATCAATAAATCCAACACGATACGACGACGAAGATGCCACATCGAGAAGACGAACAACTGCAAACGAATCATCGACTCGGATCATCGGCTGTGATGAAGACGAAGGCCTCGAAATTTTGGCCAGAAATAAATATGTATCAGCCTCGAGTTAGCTTATCAAAGAATGAATACATGTTGATCAGTCATGCTGAGGTTAAAAAAAAGTCGTTTTTGAAATATTGCAATCAGAGCTACTCACTACTGCAAGAAATAACTTCAAGGCATTCATTTCGTGGTCGATTCTTCTTTTGGTCGAGCCCTATGCTTAGAGGAAGCATATCAAGAATTCCTGTCCAGGTCGATTCGTCCTATTTTGGTTTCTTCATGTCCTGGTTTTGTGTGCTATGCAGAGAAGAGCCATGATGCATTCCTATTACCGTACATTAGTAATGTTAGGTGAGTCGCATCGTTTTAGATCTGGCTGTTCACTACCATGAGAAGTTTGCAACGAAATTTTTTGTGTAGTGAGGCGTACTCCGGACCAATCTGCCATACTTGCTTGTGAAAATGTTTTTGATTGTCTAAATTTGTTCTGTAACAGATCTCCACAGGCGATACACGGAGCATTGGTAAAGGACTTTCTCTCCCGCCTTCTTGAAATACCTGTAACTTCAATATACCATGCGTCTGTAATGCCTTGTTTTGACAAGAAACTTGAAGCCGCTCGTCTTGATTTCTGCGTGCCTGGTACAGAAGTTCGTGAAACTGACTGCGTTATAAGCACAGGTATATCTTCTTTGTTGCACAGGTAAAAGAGTACTATTCTATGCAGTGTTTTTTCTAGTTTTTGTAATTTTTTATACGTGGAAAACTGGATACTAACAATAACTATATGTATATATGTATGTATATACGCATGTATATACATATATATGTATATATATGCATATATATACATATATATGTATATATATATATATTCATACGAACTAATATCTTGTTGAGCTTATGCGAACAACAACATGTTTGAAGATGAAGATTTATTGGTCCAGTTAGTACATTGCTCTACCTGTAACTATTTTCAGTTGAGGTTGATAGTGTTCTTGACGATGTGGAAACCACTGGCAACGTCGAAGAGAAGGGCTGGTTAGGCGATTTCTCTCGAGGTTAGGCGAAACAGTAATGTCTAACTACCCTAATTTAAGATTTCACTTTGTTTTGTTCTTTCATAAAAAGCTTAAATTTTATCTAGGAGTTCTCTATGGAAATGAAGGAGGAACATCGGGAGGCTTTGCGACTTCAATGGTTAAAAGATTCGTTAGTGAGCACGGTGGTGAGACTACTGAAGAGAAAGTGTAGGTATAATAAATGTCAACCAAGAAGAGGTTGAACTGCTTCAACTTCTTCACATCACACATTTGTACTTCCAGGGACCGAAACCTAGATGTCATCTCTGTACGCCGAGATGGAAACACAATTTTACGGGTCGCTAGGATTTATGGCTTTCGAAATATACAGAACTTTGTTCGAAAGATGAAAAATAGCAAGCCAACCTATGACTACATTGAAATCATGGCATGTCCCAATGGTTCGTTCTATCCATTGTCGAAGTCCTCCAGCGACCCAACGGGAGTTTGGGAAGTGGTTGACTCTCTATAGCTCCATTTAGGCTGCGCTAACGGTGGTGCTCAAATTCGTGCCGAAACTATTGAAAAGAGGGATCAAATATTGAGAAACGTCGAGAACGCATATTCCACAATACAGAATAATGTTACTGAAGAAATACGGTATTCACCTCTTTGTACCGATATTTTCTTTCCCTTTTTTTGTGAATGAATGTAAAAGAAAACATTTTAGTAGAGTTGTTGCTGAATGGAGTGCTGTTAATCCTGAATGGAGGAGATTTTTATACACTGAATATCATGGAGTAAATAGCAACATTGCCCAGAAGCTACAGTGGTAGAACGCGACGGGCCACTCATCTGTATCATCTGTACTTTCGTTGATGGTCGAGTGACTCGAGTGGGCGCCAGTAAATCTTCACTTTTCCCTGTCGCGTGCAAGAGTAGCCCTGTGGGTTCTGCTCGCCTCTTCGGACTCGTTGAGCACCGTACCTTTCTTCTAGGCTTTTTGTGAATAGCTCTGACTATTAGGTCGGTGGCCTTCCTACTGTACTTTTGACATCCCGAGGAATCCAGTCACACGGACCATTGCCGCGGATTGAGTAAACAGTAACAAATGATTCGTCAATATTGATTTCCTTTCGTGCTTTATAATTTGCTTGTTCCGTCGTTACACATGAGCACTGGTAATAGGCTGTTAATGAGCTTTCCGAGTGTAGACTCTCCATGTCCAAATACAAAGCTTCTAATAGTAAATAAAGACCATTTTTACTTAAAACTGTAAGCATGCTTCATGTTGCATTCCCAATGTTTCCGCTGTTTTTTCTTTCTACCGGATTCATAGTGTTTCATTGGCGAACAAGAACATTCCCTCTCTTGTAGAAAATGATATGTTTTATGTATAATATATTACAGTACATCGATGAGAGATACAGGTTAGTTTTTTAACAGTTCGAGGAACGACTTCCTAGCATAGGTTAGTCTGTCTGAAATTGGTTTATTTCATATTACTCAATGAGTTGATTCTTTAACCCGTGAACATGTACGACATGCTCAAGAACGAAAACTTTTCATGTTCTGAATGTTTTTGATTGTTGAAGAAAGATTAACGAGCGGGTGAAAATAAAGCATTTTATATCATCGTTCGAAAACAAAGGAGGAAAAATGGGGTTCTTAATATTGAAGTGAAGTCCATTCACTTTTACCGAAGTAGCGTTAAATTCAAGCAGATGTAAATGAATGTTTCCTTCTCATTCTAAACTAAGAGCTAAAATATCAGATGGTGAAGAGACAGTTGAAGCAGGTGAATACTTGTCCATTTCCTCGTGTATTTAATATGCACCTGATTTTATATCGTCTTGTAATTGCTCGTTTTTTGAAAATAGATAATTTTCGGGCAACTAGTAGACCTGAGAATTTGGAGACACGTCAGTACCACAGAATAGACTTTGTTCTGTCGCGTTCTATACGTCTATGCGTAGTATGCCATTATTTACTACATGTACCTACGATCCGTCTTGCAGAAGAATCGCTGTGAGCACTTGGAGAAATTTTGCTATGTTGAGTCGTTCAGTATTTCTTATAGCCTCCCATTCCATGTGGTAATCATGGTTCACTGTAGGGATCAGAATTGAGATAACAGTCAGTTACCAGCCAAACTACCGACTAATAAATGGTTGGAGAAAGAGTTCTAAAGTTAAATCTATGTGGAGAATAGAGTTTCCCATTGATACGCAGTGATTATTAAAATTGCAACAATAGACCACTGCTTGGCAAAACAAAAGACCTAAAAGGAAATGAGTCATATGTGATGCACTCGGATAGTTTGCCCTAGGAAGCGCTCGTCGTACACGTTTAACCTAGTCACCAATTCCTTTAATAAACGTAGGAATATATCTTCATGGTAGACCTTTCAATGACGCAACGCATTACAATATGTTAGTTCGGAGTTCCTTAATTCGGATATTTGGATAGTTCATTTCAGCATTCTCGCGAAAACGCCTAATATCGGGTTTGTTGCGGACTGGACGACGCCTAGTCTTCAGCCTTTATGAACTTGCTGGTTTGTTGAAAATAACAATTTTTCGATAAGTAGAGCAGTTCATAAGTTGTAAACCTCGATGGATTGTAAAAAAGACTTTGATCTATCGTTATGTGGGTATGAATGATATCTATAGAGCTATTTACTATCCGTTACTATGGTCCATTGTACTCTCACCATTTGGAAGTGTTGTGCTACTTATGGGTCTCTATTTCTGTACTTTTTTATACCTCACACTCTATACGATCACCATTCACTCTAGCAATCATAAGTGAAATAGTAGTCAATTAGTACCCAAATATCTGGCTAGTGAAATCTTTCGGGAAACGGTTTTATGTATTTCTAAGTACAAAGTTGAGCTTTTCCCGGCTAACGTTCAATACAACATCTGCGCTCTACAAGCTACCATTTTACAGCAAAAATTTTAAGAAAATAGTTCTATGCGCTAAATTAAACCACCGATAAGAAAACGAGACCTATAGGTGTTCTACCGGCCACTCCCGCGGAACTATTATGATATCTGTAGTAGTCACACTTGGCCTGAGTGTTAATGACTATGGTGGAATACATTTTCTAATTATGTAACATTTTCCTTCTTGAACACGAGTTTGTCAATATAAGATTTATCCAATACTGATCTAGGGTCTCATTTCTCAATATAATTTCTGTTGTTTCGTTTATTACCGTAGTACACTGAGATCTACTTCGTGCATAGTGATGTAGCTGCGGGTACAGAGATTGTAGTGATACTTAAATTCAAACATGTCCATCTATACGTAGGTACTTTTGGTTCGTTGTATTGTTCTTCTTTTCACTCTGTCGGCTCCGCAGCACATGGTCAGTTCTAGATCTGCTTGAGACATGAATTTCGCTGGATCTCAAAGACAGGATATCTGTCGAAATCTGTGTCCCGAGGTCCAACTTGACGTGGTTTGTCCTGTTTATACCTTATAAGAGATCGTTCAATACTTTTGCAGGCAGTGAGCAGGGTGCTTGGTGTTGTTGAGGTTCTGTAACCAAATGGCTAGCGGCGGAGTGTAGCGGTTCAGATTGATGTAGATTACAAAAGTTATATTGCGGTGTTTGATGTGTGACTGCGAGGCGGCTATATATGGACATCAAATACTATTATTTAGATAGATAGAGAACTTGTCAAGAGAGAAGTTCTCTATACACCCGCCCGGCTTGTTAGGGGCCAAGACGAAATCTTGTTAGCTATTTGAACCCAAGGATTTTGCATTACGCAAAGCGTATAATGAGTGATCTACTACATTTACCTTAATAATTGGTCGATCTTATCGACACTCTCGCCTCTTAACTGGATGACTTTTTCATCCTTTTGCTTCTGAGAGTTCGTGGCGGTCGAATGATATGGTTGTCCTACGTTTATCGCTCCAAGGAGGCTTCTTTCGTAAGCATTGCGGAAAGCCGGGGACCGTTCTTGAGTGATGTCAACGTCGCCTTTGGTGTGCATGATTGCCACTCCATATCCGCAACAAAGTATGCGCCTGTTGCTTCTGTGCTGGTGTCTTCGGCTAGAATGCGATTAGCTAAGCTTTCACGATGCGGGGCTCCACCTGGTTTAATGATTTCGAAAATGTTTAAGTGTTTGGGGATGTTCCCCTGCATCAATGCATTAAATGTGGACGTGTCGTTTGACTCGAAATTCGTAAATTCTTCCGTTCCGGCCGTTTCCAACGCACAAAACATTTCCCAGTTGTCATCTAATACAGAAATCTCGCTCAACTGCGTTTCTAATGCGCTGCAGTCAGTTTGTGAATGAATTACATCTTCATGACCTGTTGTTTGTTTTAAGTTCTCTTCATTTCTTTTCTTTCCTTTCTTCTCTTTGTTTGCTTCATGTATTGGAATACGTTCACTGTGCATTAGGCTTTCGGAATTTGTGTTCTTCGATTCTTGTGAACTGTACCAGATTGCGGTTCCTTTTTTTAACATTCCGTGAACGGCCAGTATTGGTTTTACCATTTGCAGGTTCTTTTGCTGATTGTGAAGGATTAATGGCACTTCCTGTTATCAGGTGACCCAAGCGAGTTGGTAGAAGATGCAACCTAGAGGGAAGTGTGACGTGCCGTTGATCGTTTTTCACTAAGGACCACAGTTGGTCACAGCCGAGTAAGATAGTGGGCTTCACCTTTAATTCGTTCTTACTAAGATAGACGGGAAGATTATGCTGATGAATAAAGTCTAAATCTTTCTTAGGAACTGTCGGAATAACAAGTGGTTTCACTAACTTATCGTGCGTGAACAAATGCATAGAGAACGGATGACCATCAGCGTCCCATGCTCTGAGCGAGACTTTATTCGACGGTTTTTCTCGTGCTTCCTCGGATCCGAATGTACGCAGGCGTAGTGTAGTTTGTTCTATGATAGGAAGACCCATTTCTGCATCGAATGATGCGTCGATGGAAGAGAGTTCAGCTCCCGTATCCAGCAAAACTGGCACTTTTTCAAGTGTTCCTGTAGTTGTGTTCACCACTGTAATTTCTCCGGTGGGTAATACGGTGGTTTGCTGACTTCGGAGATGTGGATTTTCGTACTGAACTTCTACGACAATAGTCTCCTGTGGTGCAGACTGTGCTTGCTGTTGATTGACGTAGTTGATTTTGGACGTCGGCTGGTACGTCTTGGTGTCCTTAGTGCTATATTTCCTGTCTTTAAAGACCTTCTTTCTGTTTGGTTCGCTTTTAGAACCATTCTGAAAGCTTGTTTCTTTTGACGTTGACTGAAGACAACATGAAGTATGGTGCCGTCTCTGGCATTTGAAACAAGATGACTTCTTGCAATTAGTTGAGTCATGGTATGGGGATGCGCAAATTGCGCACAACTTGTCAGCTCGGAGGTATTGTGAGCGGTCACATGGCGTCTTGTACATGCAGCAGTACTTTTTGTCGGGGATCCACGATCTGCTTGTATTCTCTTGTTTGCTGATAGCACCTGACATTGGTTGGTACTTTGACGTGTACTGCCATACTTTTTCCTCCTTGTATATAACTTTCTCAATAAATTGGAGGAGTTGGTCCATCTGGAAGGATTTATCTTTGTTCGTCCCGACGTCAAGTTTCTTTTCGATGACTTTGCGCTGTATGTTGTTAGAGAATTTAGACAATATTTTCTTAATTCCCAAGACCGACTTTCTGTTAACCTCGGCATTAATTGATAATTCAATGTTTTTCATCAATAAGCAGACACGAGGTTGTTAATATAGAATTTATTAGAACACAATTGCTGACGTTTCGGCGGTTTCGCCTTCTTCAGAGCCGTTTATTTGTTGTAAGTATTTAAGTTAGTTGGTGGNNNAAGAAGGCGAAACCGCCGAAACGTCAGCAATTGCGTTCTAATAAATTCTATATTAACAACCTCGTGTCTGTTTATTGATGAAAAACATGGAATATTTTCTTAAACATACATTGACTGTCGACATTTTCACCTTTTACTTTTAACTGTGTTAGTATTAAGTGCAAATGTTCGAATAGTTTCCGTTGATCGTGCACCGTGGTAGAACGAAGCTGGCCGTTGTCAAGTTTGTCCGTCAGTGTGTGAGTGTTATCATGAGTTTTTCCGAGTCTGCATATTTTTTGGTAAGAAATTCAACTGCTTTAGCATAGTTCTCGTTAGTGAGTTGAAATTTCTTCATTAAGCAAGTAATTGAATTTATATAATTCTGATATGTTCTGGGAATGTATGTTCGCTTTGAATAACTCCCAGAAATTATCTCATTCCCAAATATTACCACTGAAAGTCGGTATCGGGAGTGTGGGTAGTTCGAGACGTGTTGCTGTAGCTATAGTTTGGGGAACTTCGACTGCTTGAAGGCTTGTTTGTGCCCTTGTTGGGGTGGCTAGCTTTCTTTGTGAAGTATTAGCAAACTCAAAGCTTTTTATACGACTTCTGAGTTTTACTAAGTAGTCTTCAGCTGCCTCCGTCATTTCCCTAAGTAGTCTTCAGCTGCCTCGGTTATTTCCTCTGCTTTGCTGCAATGTGTTTCTGTGCCGTCATCGCTCTCTAGTGTTAGATCGCGCTCTGAAGACTTTGTTTCGTAATGGACTAGTGCTTCGTTTAGCTTTGCGATAGCTTCTTAGATGGTGAGAACTTCTTCATTTAGTTTGTAAATGCTGTCACATATGAAGGTTTCTGTTATCACTCCATTACCGGATGACGTGCTGAGCATTTCCAATTGCTCACCTTTGAGACGCGTTAGTGTGGTCTCAAGCTTTTTAGTGTAATGCGTGATACGCCGTTTTACAACTCGCAAAGAGTTGGCCATGATAAATTAAAGTGGAAAAGAGATTTTCGTGGAACTAAAATTTGTGAGCTCACGAAAACGGTACCAAACTGAAGTGGTAGCCTTGAAGTTGAACTGCGAAACTTGCTGTTGTTAGGTCCTTTCAAGCGACCAATGCACCATGTAACGAAATGGCTATCGGCGGAGTGTAGCGGTTCAGATTGATGTAGATTACAAAAGTTACGTTGCGGTGTTTGATGTGCGACTGCGAGGCGGCCATATATGGACATCAAATACTATTATTTAGATAGATAGAGAACTTTTCTCTTGAAAAAGGTAAAAAAAAGGTCTTTCTCTCTATAGGTTCTAGCTTTTATCTGAGCTGTCTTGGAGAACCCTGCGACAAATGTGAATTACTAAGAGGTAAGCGCATTTTCAGACAGGTCAGCCTAATCAAAAAGAAGACTCATGTATGATTTAGACTGGCCTCATTCTTCTCTACAGTACATTACTAGTATGAAGGATGAAAGATAAAGCTCTCGGCGTTGATCAATCCTTGAGGGATGCACCATGCAGTTTTTTTTTGTTAAAACTGATTGAATGCATGTCTGGCCTTTACAATAACTCGCGATATTCTAGCGATATATCAAGCCAGTGATGCTATCCTCCCAGGAAAGTCGGGTACCAATTTGCCGACCCTGGAGAGGTAAAAGGCATGGTGAACCACGGTCGCGAGGATCGAATCCATGTGTGTCACAAGACGCCTCTGACCACTGCGCTACACGCGCTTTTTACCCTGCAACATTACTAGTACTAGTCTACATTCAGTGAACATCCCAGGTGTACATTATACCTAGTTCCCGTAATCGTAGAGCTGTTTAAATTCGTCACTTATCGGATTATGGATTCTCATGAACGGAGTTTTAGATTTACCTACGCCCTTTTTCACGCCTCATCAAGGTTTGTCCACTGTAGCGTAACACCAGTTTCATAAAGGGTTGCCTCAGAGAGTGTCTCGCCTTATCGAACCCACCCTTCTGTTAGAGTAGTAAGGAAACGAAGTGCTGAATGGTGTAGTTCCGGTGATGTGATAGGCTACAGATACTAAACACTCAGTAACTCTTCGCGAAATGGTTCACACATTGCTCAGCGTATAATCTTCCAATACCATCATTTGTTTTCTTATTGCCAACTAGTAGCTAGCTAGTATTTCCTGTAATCATTCATAAGACTATCTATGGTTTGGATATGGTTGATACATCTTCCAAAATTGAGATCCAAAATGATTAAACGGTTAGGTTTCATCAAAGTTCCTCATTAACAGCTGCCACTTGATAACCCTCGTAAAGAGTTAGAGTAGGCGAAATAAACAGATCGGATTTCTAATCATCAAATAATTGTCCAATTTCACTTTCTAAATAATGATATCAGGTGGGTTGCTGTCTGTCTATTTTTCCATTCCAGCCCAAAGTTGACTATAACATGCGTATATTTTTTCGTTTACTGCTTGAGGAAGGCCATATCACATCGCTCTGAAGATGTTAAATGACATTTGAAATTTCACTTGGTATCTTAATAACCCACAATGCTACCCAAACAAAGCAATGTTGGGTGTAGTAAGTTGTAATCATATGGATATAATCTGGGCTGAATCTCCAGTGGTAAAATTTATTTATCGTTTTATTGTCGAAAAGACAAAGAAAATTCAGTCAATACATGTAAATCTAACAACAACGAAAATCAAAATAAGAGTAATAGTGATAGCAAACAACCATGTATTAAAGAGACGCTCATATGCCCAGTTAAAATCCGAGAAGGAGAGGAGTCAATGGTTAATTATTGGATGAGAAGACACCCATTAATATCGTCTTTCTTAGTACCTGTCTCGCACAGGGCTGAATCTTCTCCTCTCACGATCGAAGTCATCACCGTTGCGTCTCATGCCTCCACCGTACGACCCATACCTTAACTTGCATTGTGCAATATAATACAATTGCTACTTTTTAAAATAGCTCCTGTCACCTCCTCACTGATGCTGGCCCAACTCCTGGCATTGTGATAGCAACATCGATAAAGTCGCCAATTTCAAATTTGCACATTGCCAACTGAATGCATTTCATAACACCTGGAAATTCGAAACAAGCCGTGTATGCGGTACTACTTACTGATTTCCCATCGTCAACTCCTCTCTGGCCGTTCATGGTGTTCCCAATATCACGGATTGTATAACGGTTGTTCATTCGATCAGGTGCTACTGAAAAAGAAACCGACACGTTCACAACGGAGTACTACAACCGTATAGTACCATCACTGTTTAGAAATACTGAGAAATCTTGCCCATTAAAGAGTGGATCCAAATACATTTAAATGGACTCCCAAAATGCAAAACTCAAAGGTATTTCTGAGGATACTTTACCTGTTTCATACTGCAAGTTATTTAACTGAACTTTAAGTTTTGAACGATGTAAATTCCACTCCACAATATAATAAGTCAGTTAATCCAGCTAAGACTATATAAACAAAATTATGTCCGAATACCTATTGAAAAATCAAACGTGGTTCCCCTACGACGAGCATCCGGGTTGACCTCCTTGATAAGTGACGTCAACTCTCGAAGAGTGCAATCCATCCTTTGATGAAAACAGTAATTAAATGTGTATGCAAGAAATCCATAAAATTAAAAGGGAGCCAAATCGATAATAGTCACCAGGTGTACATCTGCAACTCGTTCGCTGGCACACCACCTCTCATGTAGTCCGAAATGGGGTTATGTCTACCATTAGCACAGAAAACACGCAGAAGTAGAGGGCAAGTCTGAAAAGTTAGTACTACGAAACTTGGTTAACTGGGAAAGTGACGTAGAAATATGACACCTTCTCTCTATCAACAGGCTTTTCCTGATTCACGGCTACTTGGGAAACAACTGTTGCCATTCTACCAGTAAGCCTAAATGATGCATATGAACCGTGTTCAACCAGAAAAAGTTGGATAGACGTAGACATCATAGTATTCAGTGTGAATTGCTTCAAAATCTTGAATTGTAGAAATTTGTTATTAAAACGTAGAAATGAATGGATGGAAACTCGTCTGTGTCTCAACTCGGAAATCCAGAACTCGTGAAGCTACTCTCCAAGAAATGCAAGACTTTGAACATATGATTGAAAAAAGAACGATCTGGGCTGGCCATGGACAAAATACGAATCCAAGAAATACTCGATTAGGCATCTAACATCTACAGCCATAGTATTCAACAAATTCTTTCCAAAACTGATTTTCTTTTAACCCCGGTATGACTAATCTATATGAAATTTTCTCTGATGAGCTTACAGGTTGATTGACACTGTTTATTCGACTAACGTTTCGACGTCTTCGTGTTCGTTAGAAACCTCGTGTAAGATCATCAAATAAGGAATACATAGGATGGGATTTATTTCAGGTCAAACACCATGGTATTGAAAACGACAAAGCTGGAGTTTACTGTCCTTCATTACTTAACTACAAGACTTTCACCACTCATTAACTAAGCCGGACTAGTAAGCCTAAACCCGTAGAAAAATAACTGAGGCCCATCCTCTTTTTGTTTGGTTCGAAAGAAGATTTGCAACTTTTTTTTTGAAAATTTGTAAATATTTGGACGCAATGAATGCAGCTCCTAGTCCTCAATCGAGTTGTTTCTATATTGACTCCTATGGACTAAGTATAAATCAAGGAAATAAAAAAAGGAATAAAAGAAACACTTCCTATACTGGTTACATGTCTGACATTAACATAAGCCAGATCAGATTAACAGTGAGAAACAATTATTTTTTACACCTGCTTTAATCAGGGCGAGTGTGGTGCAGATCATCGGAGTCGTCCTGCAATACACATGGAATTGATCTCCGCGCCCACGGTTCACTAAGCCTTCTACTCCGAGGTCGGCAAATTGGTACCAGAATTCTCTGGAAGGATAGCAACACTGGATCGATACATCGGCAGGTCACCGTAAGTCACTATAAAGGCCAGATATGCATTCAATCACCTCCGACGATGCCTAATGAAGTCGAGTGCATGGTACATCCCTCAGGGATTGATCAACGCCGGGAGGTTTATCCTTGTTTTGTACATTATCTGCTTTTATTTAAGCTTAATCCTTTCGCCATTATTCCATAGTAACACATCAGCACCGGTAGTAAGTTATCGAAGAGCATCTTCCTAAGTTTAAGCCCTTCAGGACAGCTACAAAATTATCACCGATGAAAAAAGTGCTACTTACTTACACTTCAACGACATTGTTTTCCTACTTCGCCTTCTCTATTTCCACTACTTTCTTTTGCAGTGGATACTTACCGATACACTGGTGAACGGAAACGCTAACAATAAGTGTTCACTCTCATAAGCCCACAAAGAATTATAATAAATTTGCAAAATACATAGACCAGTCTAGGTGAATCGCGGTGAACGTAGAAGTTCACGGTAGTAGATGATCCAGTTCTCGATGGCCTCGACGTATGAGCACACTGAATAACACCGAAGAACGATAAATGACAATTAGCAGTCCCATTTTTGAAAACAATACTAGGATCCACCACCGTCCTAGTATCAAAGTAGTCGTACGGTGGCTAATCACCATCTGATCCACAACAGCTGCGAATGTCTGTGGTAGTGACGACTGGAGCAGGCATTAGCTAGGCTGACCTGTGGACTCCAAGGAACCACAATGGCTAAACCAGCAAAACTCCGAAAAAATGGAGATTAAGCTGGAGCCAGCATAAACTGTGAGGACGGGCAATCCGAGTGTTTTTGAAATCGAAGAAAAAGTCAGTTGAAAATAAAGCCCGGAGAAATGGCTTTACGTTTGGAAAATCTAAGACGCAAGTGAAGTCGAGTAATGTAATCACCACGAATACCTATCAGACACTTCGAAAGCATGAATGATTCCATGCACGCTCTGTACTTAGCTCTTATAAGTGCGAAGCCAAGAAATGACAACTGCAAGTTGTGAAACATATGTGATCATTCCTGTTTTGTTAACATATTGTACTCCTAACGAGTTGAACAAATAATAACTGAAGGAGAGAAAAGTTCGAAGAACATCCCCAATGTGCTGGAAATTTCCTTCCTTGCTCCTAACTTGAGACTTACGCATCATCTTAAAATGCGGCTGGCATACTAGAACTATTTACTTACTTGAATCTTTGGATGGCCCACTGGTTGTGCGGACCACAGTATAATCTCCATTTTTCAGAGTTTAGGTGGTTTAGTTATTGTGGTTCCATGTAGTTCGTGGGTCAGCCTAACCAAATTCTGCCCCAAGTCATCACCACCACAGGAAGTCACCGCCCTTGTGGATCAGAGGGAGATTTGCCGATATGTGAATAGTTAGAAACCAGGACAGTGGTGGATCCTGGTATTGGTTTACTCTTAGCTGAGTTTCCTGGTGGAAAAGCCGGATTTCTTCTCACTCAGCTTTGGATGCCCTGTCGGGAATGAATCCCCCCGCTGTACATCGCAGTCCATCACCCAGGAACACCTCCCAGCCACGATGAGGCGTTAACCCGTTGGGAGGCGGGAGGCATATTAGAGTTATTAACCATAATTTGCAAATACAAGTAGCCGATGGGCTAACCAGAAATGCGACAGTGCCACACAATCCACTATAGCGAATGTTATACATAGTAGTCGTTCCCGTCACCGTTACTGTTACAGTTAAAGTCATTCGTAAAGCCATTAATGGATAAGGTAGGTTCGGAAGCAAAGTCCAGTATTTATACCTGTCATAAAAGACTCCTTAACCATGGAATAAAATTGTACTTATTATTACTTATACTTGTGATGCCCATCATCATGAGCACAGTGCTGGGTCGATCCCGCCCCAGGCTTTCATCACTCGGGTAAATTGCTACCGGACTTGACTGAGAAAATTTCACTCTCTGCAAACCAATTGGGTACGCTCCAGCCCGGCTATCTCAGGACTCCAGGAGGAATTGACTCAACCATCTATTCATGATGAATGGAAAATCTTCAAGCAACAGCCGAAGCCACAGGTAAAGGGATACTGGGGAGATCTTCGTGGATGATGGACACGATGAAAAGAGTCAAATGTGGGAAGTGCTGGGATCCACAGAGCAGACGTGAAGGCAGGTCGTATAGATAAAAAGAATTTATACTTGTGTACTTATTTTACACTGATACAATTGTCCCTATTTTATACTTCTCATACTTTTTCAGTCATACTTGTCTTTATGCATGGTGCTTTCGGTGCTGCAAGATAAACATGAAAACTGACAAGATGGAACAAAAAGAATAGGAGGAAAACTCGAAAAGGAAGAAATCTGATATGCTCCTACAGGAAGGGAAAGGTATAAAGAAACAACGGACGCTCTGTTCGACATCACCGCAAAATTCGAAGTGCCCGCAATCACGACCAATATTTTTTCGACGGCACTGTGCATACTTCGAGGGACTCGACTTTTGCTCGTGGCTTTTTATTGCCACTCCTAAGCCAACTGGGAAGTATGGACGAAGACGGTGCGAGATACTCGGAAAGCAACGAGGTCGAGATGGAGCAGGAGGAAGTTCCTGCAAGGACCCAGAAGCAGGTAACTAGCTGGTTTGACGAAGACAACGAAATGGTTATTCTTTCGAGTTCTTGACGATGTTAAGGTGTATGTCTCGTGTTCTTTTTTCATCCTTCAGAATTCTATATGAGACATCTCTAACCAAAAGTTAGTGGGCAGGCAAATTTTAGTGGTCTCTTGAACAAGATTTTAGTAGTACTCCATTGCAGGTCTACATTCCTGGGGTGAGTCGAGCGTTGAAGACTGACGAAAAGCTGGATTTTGATCCGGAAGCGTACAAGATCTTTTATTCGTTTGAAACAAGTTAGTTTCAGCCTTTCTTGCATGAAGAGTTTCTATGCTTTTTTTTCAAAATGTACATTTCTGGTATGCCCTTTTTACACGACGCTGGTGAAATTTGTGTGTCGTTTCTTTCCGTTGTCTTCCTTATCGCCATTTTAGATGTCGGCTAAAAGATGGATAAAAGGGTAGAGGTGTCGGCGTTGATCAATCTCTAAGGGGTGCGACATGCATTCGAATTCATTAAACATCGTTTGGGAGCGATTGAATGCATATCTGGCCTTTGCAATAACTCGCGGTGGCCTACCGATGTATCCAGCCAGTGCTGCTATCCTCCCAGACGAGTCTGATACCAACTTGCCGACCCCTGAGCGATGGAAGGCTTGTTGAGCGGTGGGTGCGGAGATCGATCCCATGTGTATTGCAGGGCTCCTCCGACCACTGCGCCACATGCGCCCTAGACTTTGGATAGCACAAATATTACCTCTCACGTAGCGATTAAATTATTCAGGTGAAATGAATCTGGTACTGTCATTGATGCTTTGCCATGTTCATTGTCTATAGAAGCACTGGGATTTTTCTTACCATGTAGAGTAAGCGCGCTTGTAGCTTTGTGGTCGGAAGCATCCTGCAATACACATGAGGTCGATCTCTACGCCACAGGGCCACCAAACCCTCCATCTTTCCGAGGTCGGCAAATTGGTACCAGACTCGTCTGGGAAGACAGCAGCACTGGCTCGATACATCGGTAGGCCACCACGAGTCATTGTAAAGGCCAGACGTGCGTTCACTCACCTCCAACGATGCTTAGTGAAGTCGAATGAATGGCGCATCGCATCCCTCAGGGATTGGTCAATACCCAGAGCTTTTGTTTATGGAGTGAAAACTTAATGCTTATATATTGGTTGATGTAACTTGTTGTTCGTTATATTCGTTCAAAACGGCTCATCTTACTTTTCTTATTTTACACGTTTCTCTACAACAAGTTCAACGTTGTGAATTTTTGATTCATCAGTCTCATGATGTAGTGTACTTGTACTTATATGTGTTCTCTTTAGCGTGGTCTTGTCTCTCCTTTGACATATTGAAGGAAGACAATCCAAGTACCGATTTTCCACTGAAGTGCTATTTGGTGGCGGGGACTCAGGCAGACAAACCGAAGAATAATGAACTGCTTGTTATGGGGCTTCAGAATCTCACAGCACTGGAGGTTTGCCTATTTGCTTATTGTTAGTAGCTTAAGGTGTTGAAATCTACAGATGTGTCATAATGACGGTAAGTTGACCTATTGACGATGAACTGGAACATGATTTGTGGGCAGGAAAATACTCTTGTTGATATTGCTTCTTGCTATTAATATATGAAATTATCTGGAAGTTCTTGGCTTTATTACTTTTCAATTTGTGCCATCAATGTGATGTAGAATATAATGTATGAAATGCTTACTTACTTGGTTACTTGGACGGCCCATCTTCACTGGTTGTGCTGGCCCCAGGATAATTTCCAGTTTTTCGGAGTTTTGCTGGTTAATCCATTGTGGTTCCGCGGAGTCCCGAGGTGAGCCTGGTCAAAGTCTGCCCCAGGTCGTCACCACCACAAACAGTCGCCGTCCTTGTGGATCAAAGAGGGATTTTCCACTATGCGACTAGTTTGACACCAGAACAGTGGTGGATTATGGTATTGGTTTATTCTTATCGGAGCTTCCTGATGGAAATGCCGGTCTCCTTCTCAGCTTGGGAGACTGCTGATGCGATGAGTTCCCTCGCTGTACACCGCACCCAGACCGAGCCAGATACCCAGGAACACCTCCCAGCCACGATGAGGTGGCAAACTGTTGGCAAAGATGTATGAAATAGGTTCTGAAATTTGCAGTTAAGCAAAAATCGTTGATTGCTTTTTTGTGAATATTTTTTGTCGTAACGTATTGGTGTTCTTTTTAGTTATTCGGAAATGGGCCATTTGATTACCGAAATCCGTGATCATGTAAAAGAGGACATTGAGAGTAGAGTGTATTCCTTTGATGACTTTTTCCCCTTCCTATATGCTTTTTCACTACTATATCTCTTGGGAAATTCGCTAGCACCAACATCACATCTGATTTTTTAGGACGAAGACGAAGAAGATGAATTGAGTGATGATGAAAGTGATTCGGAGGCTGGTGGTAAAAAAGATGTGTTGTCGCATTCTGTAACAGTTCCCCATTATGGGGGCATCAACAGAGTCAAGGTTTCAACATTTTAATGGCCTATAGTCTGATATTTCATTGTCGCATCCAATTTATTTGCTTGCTGATGAAATATTCTCCTTTTTTTATATTGAATGTTATGAGCTATCTAGGATTATTATATATATATATATATATATATATATATATGTAATTGCGTATATTTTCGTATATATTTACATATGCATTTATATACATCTACATCTACGTTGATATGTTCACATAATGCTATCTGAAAGGTCAAACGACTTGGTGATAGCACGGTATGCTCAGTTTGGAGTGACACTGGCAAGGTGGAGCTCTGGAATGTAACAAATGCCTTTAACGAGTGCATGAAAATGTCTGCAAAACCTAAGGATGAAAAGCGCATACAGGTGGGATGATTACACCGTCTTTTACACTGTTACTTTAAATAAAAGAAGGTCATGGAGCACCTCATATCGACGTCCATGTGTTTTTCTTTTTTTTTTATTTGTCACTAATCTTTCACATCTTGTGCGGATCTCAGTGCTTCTTGCATTATACTCGTTTCCTCGTATCCATCATCCACGAAGGTCTTCCAAATTCCTACATGTTGTTTTGACTACCGGTTGAGTGTTTTACTTCCATTGTGAATATCGTTGAATGATAGCCGGGCTGGGAAGTTTCCAATTGGTTTCTAGTGAGTAAAAGTTTCCCTGAAAAGTCCGGTACCAATTTATCGTCCTTGGAGAGATGAAGGCTTAATGAACTCGAGGCGGTTTTAAACTAACAGCGTGCTCGTGATGATAGGCATCACTAACACTGCAGTACCCACTCCAGTCCATGTATTTCAAAAGAGTTAATTTGTCAGATTTTGCATGATTCATATTTAAGTTAGCTGAAGGTCAGTCTAAAGGTCGGATGTTTTTGCGAACACTTTTCTGTAGTTTACACAAAGATCTTTACTCTTACCTGAGTACGTACATTCTTTCCGAAATGCGTCATACTGAACTTTGTGATGCGCTTTATTAAATATATTGACTCCATCGGGTAGCTAATAGACCACACTTATCAAGAAAATATTGAACTGCTCAAATCTTGGGCGGAGTCGACTTTATTTTGAAATCCATTTGATCGTCTCTTGCGGAAATTCTAGGATTCACTTGCCTTCATATTTGTTATTGTTTATCAATACTAAGTATTAAGACCATTTTTCTTGGAAGTGAAACAGTCTATAGTTCGACGACACAATTCTTATTTCGCCAATTTATTGAAAAACTATTGATCGTCTAATCATAGAATCGTTGAAAACTTGTTGTTGATCATTTTATCAACGCCTGCCGTTCTTCGAGCTTCTTCCTGTTGTACGTAGTGAATGATAATGTATCAATTCGTATTTGCCTGAAAAAGACCAATGAAGATCGGCTAGACGGGGAATATGAAATTCTAGAAGTAGATAAGGTGGTCAAATAACAGAATAACGTAAAACAGAACCCATGTTGCTGAAGTTTCTTTAGGATACTGAAGATACTGTAAAAAAGGTTTTCAAAAGTAAAGTGAAAGTATTCTTTTCCTTACGAAGGTGAATTCATTCTTGATAACTTGCCTGTATGAGAGCTTCACAATATATTATTTTATCAGTGACTCCGGGAAGAGATGTGTAGCTCACGTATAGAAAATTGAGTCGTGTTTTGTAAATTGGGTGCAAAGCGAGAGGTTACCTCCATCTGCATGAAGGTGAATCTTGATAGAAATGTATATCACTTCTGCCCACCAGTTTTTCTAAAGGATTTCTAATTTTTTTTGTTTGAGGAAAAACCGCTATTCACATATAGTACGAGGAAAGAAGGTTATGCTCTCGATTGGTCAAGACTGAAACAGGTTTGGTTTGAGCTCATCTGGACGAATTACAGTTAGTACGCTTTTATTAATCGCAGTTATTAAGGGAGATTTCGCATCTGGGGATCAGTGTCGGGATATTCATATCTACCGAATGCATGAAGGTGGTACATGGGCCGTGGATCAACGTGCTCTGTGCGGTCATACTGGTGAGAATTTTCGTTGTAGTAAGCGTGTAAATTAATAGCAAATAATTTTACGGAGGATGAAAAAGTAACTTTTCAACTTGTCTGGTAAGGAATTTTACAAGCAAAGTGCACTTTCTTCGATGTATGGGGTATAAAACATGGGACGAGAAATCACGCACTTATTTTCTTTGGGGGTCGATGGTTTCATGGGATTTCTACTTCTGCTGCATCGAATTGACTTCTAACTTTAGTATACACGTAGTCATATTCGTTCCTACATGCTGGGTGTACTGTCTCCATTGATTTTGACAGAAGTCTTTAATCAAGTAACTAAAATATATTTAAGAAGTGGTTTTGGGTCAGTTAATAACTATGTTATACGCCTAGTTAGCAAGAACCAGGTTAACCATCACTGAGCATTGATATCACGAGAAACTAAAAGAAAAATGACTTCTTACGAAAGTGTGGTGCCGTATATACTGTTTGAATGTGCAAATCTCACATGTTTTTGTCGCAGGCTCTGTTGAAGACGTGCATTGGTCTCCTACAGAACCGTTGCTGGCTTCCTGTTCTTGTGATGGCACAATCAAATTGTGGGATTCTCGATCGAAGCCAGCAGATGCATGCGTCTGCACCGTTAATAAGGTTTGTGTTATTTTGTTGTCTCCGATCTCTCCATCACTAGTTTTGCTTATTTCCCGTTTTCTCTTATAATGATTCAACCAGTGATTTTTGTAATTCGTCTCTTCTTTGATCAAGAATTTTAAAAGATATTTACTACCTCGTGAGGCGCATTGCTTAAAGACAATGCACATATCGTTGATTCGATCGTTCGCTCCCAACTAATCAAACCTCCTCCCTTTGGCTCGGAGTATTCGCGTCAGACATCCCAGAGAGTATAAAGTCACTGTGTTATATCTAGTTAAAATATGCATTCATCCACCTGTTTTTTGAAGGGTACACTGCATAGAGCACTCACCCGAGACTTCTCACTGGGGAGTTTGCCTGCATGTTTATGTGGTGGTAGTTCGGCCACACGGGCTTCTTGATGTTTAGCGATTTACTAGCCTTAAACTTTGCTGAGAAAAAAATATATATCAGGCTCATGACTCAGACGTGAATGTAATCTCTTGGAACACACTTGACCCTCTCTTAGTAACGGGTGGTGATGATGGTGAATTGAAGATTTGGTCTCTAAAAACCATACAGGTTAGTTTACTTGGCTATTTATTTTATAGGGTAAACGCGTCAATTCATTGTTCAAATATGTTTGCACAAAATTTTATTGATTACGTCAACTAGATAATCTAAAGCAACGTCTCAGCTACTTATGTCGTTTAAATAGGTTGCTATTATTGAAGCTGTTGTTGAAGATCATTATTAGAGTTTTTCTGAAGCTACTATAACAAGTATGAGAACCTTTTAGTCAAATATTTTATCACTTCGATTTCAGTTTGGCCAGCCCGTTGCTCGGTTCAAATATCATCGAGGACCCATTACTTCTGTGGAATGGTTACCACAGGTATCTTTTAACTTTCGACAGTAGTTAGTAGTAGTTTCAATCCGAAAGTCACGTGTAGAGAAATTCCATTCTAGGAGTCAACTACATTTATGGCCTCTGGTGAAGATGACCAAGTTACTATTTGGGACATAGCTACTGAAGCAGATTCTCACGAATCTATCGAAGGAGTCCCTGCACAGTTGATGTTTCTGCATCTGGGACAAAAAGAGGTTGGTCCTAAAACTGCCCTAGTGTAGACGACCGTTGGTTTCTGGAGTTCTAGTCAATGAGTATCATACGACATAATTTTCCAATATTTATCTATTTAGGTAAAGGAAGTGCATTGGCATCCTCAGATCTACGGATTGGCTCTAACAACGTCGTTCGATGGATTTAATTTGTTCAAGACTATAAATATATAATTTTCCACTTGTACTGCTTGTTGAGTTTGTTCATTTTATACATCTTTTGTTGTTTCAGGACTGTTGCATTCTCAAATAGCTATTTTACGATAAACAATCGTCAGCGAACACATTGAGAACCACATGAGTAACCCAATGCAACATTTCTTGATTCATCTGACTTTTTTACTTTAACCTTGCTAACATTTCGAAACCGACTTTCTCTAAACCTCGGTGTGACTAATCAATATGTATTCTTTCTTGGTAAGCTTGCACGAGGTTAATAAATATATTTATTTTCGGCTAACGTTTCGACGTCTTCGTCTTCATCAGAGCCGATGATCCGAGTCGATCGTCCATGATTGTTGTTCGTCTCGACGTTGCAGCTTCGCCTTCGTGTCGAGCCAGGTCTTCCTCAGCGATCCATCTTCTCGAATGAGGCATCCTCACGCAGTGATGCTCTTTTATACACGATGCTGATGGTGGATATATAATGATAATGTCCGGTGGTAACAACTTGTATTTCTTCCGGACATACATCATTGCGGACATCGTGCAGAAGTCGGTGTTTTTATCAGCTAGCACAAAGCATAGTAATAATATTTCGAAACCGACTTTCTCTAAACCACGAAGGCGAAGCTGCAACGTCGAGACGAACAACAATCATGGACCATCGACTCGGACCATCGGCTCTGAGGAAGACGAAGACGTCGAAACGTTAGCCGAAAATAAATATATTTATCAACCTCGTGCAAGTTTCCTAACATTTTTGGTCTGCCTTAAAGAATGATGGATTAAGCTTCGTGACGCCACGGAGGCATCGTCAAATGTGAGCCACCATATCCTTCGAACACGAAGAGGCAAAAGGAGAGCGAAGGAGAGAATCGTATAAAATTGTTCAGCCTGGAGAGAAACTATAAGTCCCTAACACTTAACACAGATACCCTAAGTGCAAACGCATATCTCGGGGAGGCAAAATGAACGAACTCCTTTGCTAACAAAGCGTTATCGCTTTAGTGCTTCATTTTGCTCCATTTTTTGGATTTATTAAATCGATTCTCCATGCAAGATTTTTTGAGGTGTATTCCATGCGAAGCTGGTCATCACATTTAATAATTTACGAGAACTCTTTGCGGATAAGTTCATACTATGACGAGATAGCGTAGATGTTGAATTGAGTGCCCACCGCGGACTGTTGCTGCTGAGGGTGATGCAGGGATAAATCCTGAAGTACTTGAACACCGATGATCGACTTAGTGAACCCTTTCGCTATAATAAGATATTAAATTATTGAAGAGACCTCTTTAAAGTGGCATGCTGCTAACAGAGTATGCGTTCATACATGTACATCCATACAGTTTGTCTTTATACCAAGTCTTATTAGCATTTAGGTATTGTACTTACTTGGATACATGGATAAATAACACGTCTTCACTGGTTATGAGGGTACTAACACAATTCCCATTTATCGGAGTTTTGCTGGTTCATCTCTTGTGGTTCCTTGGAGTCGCAAGGTCGGCCTAGCCAAAGTCTGTCTCCAGGTCGTCACCACCATGTGCAGTCGCCGTCCTTGTGGATCAGAAGGAGATTTGCCGCCATGGGACTAATTCGATATCAGGACGGTGGTGGACCCTCACATTGGCTTACTTTTAGCTGGGCTTCCCGATAGAAACGCCGGACTCGTTCTCAGATTGGGAGACCTTGCTTGGGGATGAATCCCTTCGCTATACACCGCAGCTCAACATCCAGAAAAGCCGCCCATCCACGATGAGGCGGCAAACCGTTGGGAAGGATGTATGAAATAGATTCCGACATTTACAGTTAAACAAAAATCGTTTGAAGCTTCTAAACTTATCTCATGGTATTGCTACTTCGTAGCCATTGGAGATGGCTCTTTGCCAAGCCAAGTCGAACGATTCTTCCTCTAGTTCCCTACGTGTGCACACAGGGTAGGTGGCTGTTCGAAACATATTTCTTGCAAGCGCCCTTTTGCTGTGTGAGCGATGACGGGAGAGTTAGTGAACCGCTATATTTTTATCAACTGGCTTTCGGTACCACTTTTTAAGGTTGCTCTTTTCGGATAGGTTAATTTGAACCTTCAGAAATGGAGGCCAGTTTTCTTCTGGTTTCTCCCGGGTGAACTTGATGTACTCAGACCGCTCGGTCAATAATTCAAAGCATTTGTCCATCTCCTCCTGCGTACAGAAAGTGACGTACAGAATCATCTATATATCTGCAGTAGTTATCTGTTATCTGCAGCAGTGCAGTAGTATATCGTGTTCTTCTTGTAAGGAAGTAAAAGTGCGCTGAATAACAACCTCGTGATTGCTGAGAAAGAGAATGGAACATTCACAATCCAATTCCGAAGTGAATGGAAATTCGATCTTGGGAACTGTTCAGTACTTGACACTTGGCACTTGAACGGCCCGTCCTCACTGGTTGTGCTGGCTCCAGCTTAATCACCATTTATCGGGGATTTGCTGGTTAAGCTATTGTGGTCCCTGGAATTCCGAGGCTTGGCTGGTCAAAGTCTACCACAGGTCTTCACCACCACAAGCAGTCGCAGCTCATGTGGATCAGAGGGAGATTTGCCACCATGCGACTTTGATACCAGGACGGTGATGGATTCTGGTATTGGTCTACTATCAGCTAGGCTTCCTGATGGAAACGTCGGACTCCTTCCCAGCTTGCGAAACCCTGCCAAAGGATGAATCCCCCGCTGTACATCGTAGTCGACACCCAGGAGCACCTCCTAACCACGATGAAGCGGTAAATCGCTCGGAGGCTCCTGGACATAGTTCTGAGTAAAACCACTTTGAGCAAAACAGCAATAGCAACGAGAACAAACAACAAACAACGGCGTATTTTCAAATGAGGAGGAATGACGACAAAGATTTTTAGGAAAGGGAAATATTTCGAAGGCATTTACACATCAATATGGACAGTGAAACTTATGGCGAGGTCTCCTCTGGTTTCTTCTCTACTTTTTAAATCAGACTCGACATCAAGTTTCAAACGGAACTTGTTCCATTCGATCTATATCTTGGCGTTCGCCATCGTCAAATCTCGTCGGATTTGCTTGTAAACTCCGACACCATGTTTGGAGGTAAGCGTTCTTCATAACTGTCGTTGATTGCGTAGAAATGTATTGCAGAACTCTTGATATATAACTACAAAAAAGCTGAGATATGAGCTAAAATCGGAACGTTAGGCAGGCCTATCCGGAGACTCATCTACTACCCACTGCACAAATCGAGCCCTCTTCGTTGTCTCTTTCTCGGCCAGTTTTTTACTCTAGCGGTGCTATTAGCAATAACCCCTTAAAGGGAATGATCCGGGTGCATTCCGAAGCTGTAGACGAAATCACAAAACTTTTCTGTGTTGGTTGCACCTTGGTTAAATGCTAAGGAAACTTGTCACGGAGTAAATTCAAACGCCTTTTGAGTAAATAGATTTTAACTCTAATACTTACCTAGTTTTTGAAATCCAATCCATTTCGTCTTACAAAAACCCAAATATTCCTCCCCTCTCGGTATATCAACGGATGGTGCTCCTGGAGGAGTGCCTGAAGTGCTCTATCATTAAATGGGTCGTGCGGTCGGGCATAATTCTCTTATTCTCAGAACACATTCGCTTTGGATGGGTGGATAGCAGTATTTCTTCTTCCGATCGTAGTACTTAGTGCTGCTTCGGGAACATTTTCATAGTTTGCCATTACTTTACCATACTGGCATCTCCTCTTCTACAATCTAGGGTCGTATTCCGTGCCGTTATTTTTCTTCTGTGCTCCTAGATTTTCTGATGTATTCCTCATTTGGTATATTCTGTTCGGCTTTATTGGTTCATTTCATTGTGTGTATTACGGGTGCTTCATAACCTTTTGAAGTGGTGTGCGTCTGAATGGTTTGATTTGCGATGTGACTACCAGGCTGCCATCAGATTCGATCCTTAGACGACGCACAGTACGTCTGTTCAATTATGTCCGTCAGCGGAATTGATCTGGGAAGCGTAAATCGGTATTGAACCCAGTTAAGCTTAAGCTATGATATAAGTCACAATGTCGTCAATTTTTATTTACTACTTTGTAATGGCAGGCTATGGCGGTGATTGCTGATAGCGCCTATAGGTCAATAACACGGCCGGGAGACAGGCGAAACGATGGAAGCGCATGGCGTGGTGGTGGACGTGTTAGCCCCTGGATAGGCTAACAGCCCCGTTCGTTCCCCATCGCAAGCACCAGCGGTTTAGAGTTTTACAAATATCTCAGCATCATTGTGATTACAGTCCAGTTATTGTTTCCAGCTATTCCATATTTCATTAAGGACTCACCGTTTTGATGCGGAATGGAAAAGCAGTGAGCTTTTGCTTGAAAATTGAACACTACCTGCCCTACGTCATGGCCTATGCAGTTTTTCTGTTCCTAGCGTCACATACGATGTTGTCTTCTCAGCGATTCCTAAGACTCTTCGTTGGTTGATAGCTTATGGGCTTGAGGACTCAGCACACGTGTGAATTGCTGATTTCGTCTTTACGATTGCTATCTATTATTCTTCTATTAGTTCCCAGTTGTTATACATTTCCTATGCATTAAATTTCGTTCTAGCTAAGCTCTGTTCAATTGCTTCTGAGGCGTACATGTTTCCGCTACCATTCGTAGCTTAATTTTACACCCATGTATCTAAACGTTTTATTTTTTCTTCTTCTATTTCTAGGAGACGCTCTGCAACACGCAAGTGGAATCGAACCCCGCGCCCGTGGCCCATCAAGCCTTCCATCTCTCCTTGGTCGGCAAATTGGTACCACACTTGTCTGGGAGGATAGCAGCACTGGCTCGGTACATCGGTAGTCCACCGCGAGTCATTGTAAAGGCCAGATGTGCATTCAATCATCTCTAACGATGTTTGATGAAGTCGAATGCATGGCGCATCCTTAAAGGGATTGATCAACGCGGAGAGCTTTAGATTTTTATTTCTAGGTGGCATCCATCGACATTTCGCATGCTCTCAGTCCCATCGCCCATCAGAGAACGCAAGTGAATGAAACTTCCTTTTTCTCATTCGTATTGTTTCCGTACAACGATCCAACCTTCTAGAATTGAGAATCGTCCTCGATCAACCAGCTTTGCAGAATGGTTATGAAGAAGGAGACCTGTATCACCTGTCACCTGTAGTCCCGCTGATCGTTGAGTGACTTGAGCGGGCGCCATTAAATATTCCACTTTTCCCTGTCTCGTGCAAGAGTTGCCCAGTGGGTTCTGCTCGCTCTAGGGACTCGTCGAGCATCATATCTTTCTTCAAGGCTCTTTGCGAAGAACTCTGACCATCGGGTCGGTGGTCTTCCTGCAGTACGTTTGACATCACAAGGAATCCAGTCACGAACAGCTCTTGTCGACTGTTTGGCGTACAGAACGGCATCTTTGATTTTTGATCGTTGACGCAGATCGGAGCATCGGATCCCATCGTTCACTTGTGTGGAATGAGGTAGTCCTAGCATTGTCTTTTCGACTGCGCGTTCAATAACGCTGAGTGATGAAGGGAGAGTATTAACTGCAAAAGCAAAATGAAGGGTAAGGACAACGGCGAGCTCCAAAGCGTCGTCAGAAGGCAAATGCCCGTGCTAAGAGGCGTGGTTAGAGCTGAGCGAGTGGCATGGGTCGCGGGGTCACGCCACGGGTCACAAGGTCTCGCCTCTAGGCAATGCGTCGTGCCTGGTATTATGCCCGGTGGTGTATCTGATGGTTATAGTTGCCGTATTTCCTGGCGTGCCCGCTGGTAAGGATGGGATATGAATGTAGGGCACTCAGCACCATCAGAACACAAAGAATAAAGTTGCAATAGAGAACATTATTTTCTATTAGATGTTTACTTGGTCGACTTGTCTACAGGTACAATATCTCACCTGTGCCTGAATCGCGGCGTCTCGCAGGTGTTCTTGTAGGCTCGTTGATGTTTCAATATATCAAGCCAGTGCTGCTATCCTCTGAGACAAGTCTGCTACTACTTTGCCGACCACGGAGGGATGGAAGGCTTGGTTGGCCGTGGGCGAAGCGATCGATTCCAAGTATACTGCGGAGCGCCTCCGACCACTGCGGCACACGCACCACAGGCGCGGAGACCGATCCCATGTGTGTGTCGCAGGGCGCCTACGGCGTATAGGGTTATACTGTGTAACCTAGGTTGTACATATAAAGGCAAGGATAAAGCTCTCGGCGTTCATCAATCCTTGAGGGATGTGCCATTAATTCGACTTCATCAAGCATCGTTTGGAGATGATTAAACGAATGCTTAGCCTTTACAATGACTCGCGGTGGCCTATCGATGTATCGAGCCAGTGCTGCTATCTTCCGAGAAAAGTTTGGTACCAATTTGCCGACTCTGGACGGATGGAAGGCTTGGTGGGTCGCGGGCGCGGCGATCGATCCCAAGTATATTGCGGGGTGCCTCCGACCACTGAGCCACACGTCATCCAGGTTGTACATGTACCCAAACTAAACTCTACGGCTGGAAATTCAACTAGTGAGCGATTCGAGACGTCTCAAGCTTCGTAAAAAGATTCGCAGACAACAAGAAGTATTTCCTTCTGTTCTCTTTTTGCGTGCCTAGCATTCTTGAGAGCTCGAAGATCGTCCCATTTTCGTATCTTTTTCCCTTTTTGCTTGCAATTGCTCCTTCTTCTTCATATGTAAGATTCATCCACATTGTTCAGCATTGTCATCTCAGATATGCTCGTTCCATTTTCAACCTTCTTTATCCTCCTCATGAGGTTTTGCTCCTTAGTTTCTACCTTTCGTTTTCACTCTTAATTTCTTTTGGCCTAGCTTTCCATGGCTCAAGTACCTTAAATTTATGGCTGGTTTTAGTTGGTTAGGCGAGATTTCACCCGCAGTCCTGATGTGAGCGATTACTCGGCGTGTTGTTGTGAGACGACTGCATGCTGGTTATAAGGTGGTTTCCATGCTGTTTTCCGTTTTCTGTGTAATTTCGGCAAAGAAAGCTGCGTGTATGTTTCTGCTCTTCATATATGCTTCCCCTTTCTCATATTTTTTCCGATTAATCACAATTTGATGGCGCGTGTGGCGCAGTGGTCGGAGGCGACCTGCAATGCACACATGTGATCGATCGCCGCCACCGTGACTCACTAATCCTTACATCCCTCCAGAGTTGGCACATTGGTACCACACTTGTCTGGAACTATAACGACACTAACTCGATACATCGGTAGGCCACCGCGAGTCATTGTAAAGGCCAGATATGCATTCAATCACGTCCAACGATATTTAGTGAAGTCGAGTGCATGGCGCATCCCTCAGGGATTGATCAACGCCGAGAGCTTTATCCTTTGTTTTTTTTAATCATAGTTTCATGCAACGCCAGGATCCACCACCGTCTTGGTATCAAAGTCGCATGGTGGTAAATCTCCCTCTGATCCACAAGGGCTGCGACTGCCTGTCGTGGTGAAGACCTGGGGCAAATTTTGCCCAGGCTGTCCTCGGGATTCGAGGGAACCACAATGGCTTAACCAGCAAATTTACGAAAATTGGTGATTATGCTGGGGCCGCACAACTGGTGATGACAGGCCGTTCAAGTATGCAGTAAGTAAGTATCAAGTAATTTCATGCAATCCTGTTCGGACAGCTATTCAATCCTGACATTTAGCCAAAACTTGGTTGGTTTGTCCTTTAGCCATCTACTTCACATGCCGATTCGGATGCTTCTACTGCCTATAATTCTGCTTTCCGTGCTCTTGCTCTTGGTACTTTTCATAATTTCGTCAAAAATGTGGGTTGCTTAGAAAAGTGTGTAAATGCACAAGAATTGTTGAGGGATGAAAAATGGATTGGTTCTGGTAGATATTTTTCAATGTACTTTAATATGTTCATGGAGTACTTCTGAGCTGTTTGGATCTGGTCCTACGCCACGGCTCGTTGATATAGGAATACCAAGTAGTTAGGAGGATTCGGTTGGAATTAGCTGCTCGCCTTTGTCTGTACCACGCGGGACTTTTTATGATTAGCAGCCACGATGCCTGACACCTCAAACTTTGGTCATTAAACCGCTTGTCATGATTATACGACAATTATGGCATAACGATACAACTGTACAATTAATACAACAATGGTACAAGTATTGAATAGGAGCAGCCTGATCACTGGTGTTCAGGTTGCTTATAAGTGAAGAGGTTGTCATATGAATTCTACTCCATGAGATGGTTGTGAGGAAAGGACATGATGACTTGGGGAGTCTTGCTGTGAACTGAACGAGCTAACCGGGGAGCCGTTTATAAACCTTTTGCGCTGGGCGGAGTCAGGATACAGTAAGCGGCGAGACGGTTTGCCACTAAGGGGTGTTGGAAAGATTTCTCAAGTATTGCAATCTGATAAGGCGATAATCGAAGCATAGGACTGTAGCTGCACCGAGCAATCTAAGACGCCAGCTACTTCGTAACCGCCCTATAAGTCCGTCTATGTGCAACGCAAAATTGCATAATTTGCCCCAATAGGAGAGACAGTGACTGCATGAGTTCGGGTACAGTCTATCTAAACTCTTGTAAATCGTGTGAGGCCAATACGTTGGCGAAACGGGTAGACCACTTATAAAAGAACACCTAGTCGGTAAATCTAAATTAAAACGAAACACTCCACTAGGCGCGCATAGGATGCAGGAACACAATGGAGAAGATTTTGAAGTAGAGGTTGCGATCCTCGCGCAAGAATCGAGAACACAAGCGCGAAAAACTCTAGAGGCATTCTGGATTAACTCCAAGAACCCGAAAATAAACTGCAGGGAAGAATGCTTCATTATTACGCGTGATATCGGGCAGTATGTAAGCCTGTTATTTTGATGAGATGGGCACAATACGATGAACTCTGTGCGGTTGGTCTCTACGTGAAATATTTAGTGGAAGACTCATAGAAAGCGGTGAGTGTTCAAAGAAGCTATTCTGTGTTCAATGTGATTGAAATTTTGGTTCAGCATTTTCTCTGTTTGGTTATCGAGGTGTTTGGCTATGTAGATTGTAGTCAACTCGATCTTTCCAGGCTCTGAGGAAGGCGAAATCCGCCGAAACGCACGTAAATAAAGAAATAAAGTGACATGTTGTGTTTGCTGAACAGAAGTACAAAGAATTATTCAATCAATGCCGAGGTTAATAGAAAGTCGGACTTGGGTGTAACTGTAGACATTTTTCATGAGATACCCGCTCACGAAATGTTGGACATAAGGTTATCGGATCGTCACCGGAAACAGTATTCGAAGTATTCTTTCTTTGATGAGCTTACACGAGGTTGATAATGATATTTATTTTCGGCTAACGTTTCGACGTCTTCGTCTTCCTCAGAGCCGATGATCCGAGTCGATGGTCTATGCTCGTTATTCGTCTCGACGTGGCAGCTTCCCCTTCGTGTCAAGTCAGGTCTTCCTCAGTGAGCCATCTCCTCAAATGAGGCATCCTCACTCAGTGATACCCTTTTATACACGATGCTGATGGTCGATATAATGATAATATTACAACGCTTTGTGCTAGCTGATAACAACACCGACTTCTGCACGATGTGCGCAATGATGTATGTCTGGAAGAAAAACAAGTTGTTATCACCGGACATTATCATTATATCGACCATCAGCATCGCGTATAAAAGGGCATCACTGAGTGATGATGCCTCATTCGAGGAGATGGCTCACTGAGGAAGACCTAACTCGACACGAAGGTGAAGCTGTCACGTCGAGACGAATAACAAGCATAGACCATCGACTCGGATCATCGGCTCTGAGGAAGACGAAGACGTCGAAACGTTAGCCGAAAATAAATATCACTATCAACCTCGTGTAAGCTCATCAAAGAAAGAATACATATTGATTAGCGATACCGAGGTTCAAGGAAAGTCGGTTTCGGAATAGTACTCGAAGTTATACCTTTTTATTTTCTGCCTACTATAATTTCGCGGCAGGGTACTAAGCGAAATACAACCACAACGTTGCTGAGATATTTACAAAACTGGACCGCAGGTGTCTATGGTGGGGAACGAATGCGCTATTGTCCTTTCCGGGGAGTAACGCGAGTGATTGCTGTGGCAAAGGTCGATACAAATAGCTGAGAGACAGGCGAAACGAAGGACCCGCATGGTGTGGTGGTGAACGCGTTACTCCCCGGAAAGGACAATAGCGCGTTCGTTCCCCACCATAGACACCTGCGGTCCAGAGTTTTGCAAATATCTCAGCAACGTTGTGGTAGTATTCGAAGTGTTTGACATAGAGAATATTCCTATTGCTAAGAAGAACATAATGAGAAGAACAGACGACAGATGGACGAAAAGAACAGTAGAGTGGACTCCAAGAGATTGCAAACGTACCCTTCGACGACCATCTACACGTTGGGCGGACGTGCTCGTAAACAAAGCTAATCAGCTGTACCCGCAGGTGCAGTTGTTTTACAGATCACGGTATGAGATTCGCAAGCACTACCATGCTCGAACAAGACCCCGATTGCGAGAGAAAGGAACAAGTGACATATATGCTAGGGTCCGCACAGCTCGTGAAGACGGATCGTCCAAGTATCCAAGTATGTAAGTAAAAGAACATTCCAGTGTTCGTGAAGAACGTTCTCTATACTCCACCTTTCGAGTGGATCTCTGTTCCTACGAATTAATCGTCTTCAAGCATGTATTGTGTAAATGATCCTAGGGAAAACGGTGTAACACAAACTGCAGCATCTTTTGTTGGTGAAGCGATTTCTCGTACTTGCGTCAAAGTCGTCCAGATGTTCCTTATTTTGAGCATCTTTGTAAACTTATGTCACATATCTGCCAAGGACTCAGTGATTTCTAACATATTTTTGGTTCCTAGAGTTTAGGGTGGTTAGAAAGTTAACCCTTCCAAAGGTTTACCACCTCATCTTAGCTGGGAGGTGTTCTTAGGTGTCGCGCTGCGATCTACAGCGGGGTGATTCATTCCATTTGGGTCTCTCGAGCTGAGGAGTCCGGCGTTTCATTTCATCCGGAAGTTAGCAGAAAGTAAACCAGTGCCAAGATCCATAACCTTCCTGGTATCAAACTAGTTGCATGGTGCAAATCTCGCATTGATCCACAATTTGGCTTGGCTGACCTCGGTACGCCAGGACACATTGGGCTAAATCATCAAATCCTTAAAAAAGTGGAAATTACGCTGAATCCCGAACAACTGTGAAGACGAGCCCTCCTACTATCCAAATATTATAAATAGGTTAGCATCGAACACGCAACTAGTTTGTGAGGATTAGGAAGGCAGTTCCTGTTGAACTAATTCTAGTTGTTATTCACCATCCGCACCACAATTGTTTTACATCTAGAACTGGGAGACACGGGGCAGACTTTAACCTGGCTCACTTCGAGATTCCAGGGAACCACTATTGCTAAACCTGCAAAACTCCGAAAAAAATGGAGATTATGATGGGGCCCACACAACAGTAAGGACGGGCCGACCAAGTATAATGTGTTGGGCTTAACACTTATGGTTGATACTGGAACTAATAGCGCTCGTCTAGTTGCTGTGTTTCGACCGTTGCCTAGCTATCACCGCAAAGATCAGGTAGTTAATCTTAACGTATTTTCTTGAGAAAGAGGGGTACATGTTTAACTTCCTTTCCGGATCTTATTTTACCGTAATGTATTAGTTTTTTTGTACTACTTGTACTAATTCGACAGCTTATCAAACACAGATGTTTCACCAGGTACTGGTCATTGAAAGGCATTCAGTACATTAAGTGAAATGTTAAAACATTTTTTCGGATAAGCTTACTCGTCTAGTAAACAGACTGTCAAGGGCATAAGCGTTGCCTGCCTTCTTAATCGATTGATCGCTGTGTCTAATCGTGAATACACTGGATTGTTCCGTTCTGCGATTGGAATTATTGGTAGATGGTAGGGTTTGTTAAACGGGCATCTCGGAGATCTCGTAGCATGTCTTCATTTGGCGTGTGATTACAGCGATGTCAGTAGTGTGATCAAAGTTTGCGGACGTAGAAGTTGTGAATGTGTACTGAGGCGTTGAGAATATTGACGAGTGAATGAAGTGGTGGATGTGGGTAATTGGCGTTGTTTTTTTCTTATAAAGACGTCTTTTAGAGTTGCAGTTAAACGAATACTAATAGGATAGGATAGGTGTAGTATGGTGGAAGATGTAGGAATATAATATGAAGTGCATGTGGTGAAATATAGTGTAGAAAATGGTGAATAATAGCGAATTTTCGTTGTTTGAATCTATGGTATCTCATCGTTGTTAGTGTTTAGTAATGGGTAATGTCTCCATGTGGAAAGGATTTTATTTGGAGAGTAAGGGTGTTAGATGTTTCTGCATCGTCCTTACGTAAGAGAGTATCTCGTGATTGTTCTTCAGGATTCTTGTTTTGTTCACGTTTGGCAGATATAGTTTTCTTATACAGCGTGAATGTTGTCAAACCGTTTGATATTGCTGCTAGCATTTTAAAACCTTTACCATAGAGATCGTATAGCAACTTTGAGTTAAGTGCTATCTCTAAGATCCAAAATAGAAGTTTGAGAAGAGTGATGTTTCCAAGGATTCCGGCTGAAATGGTTCCCAGTTTAACAAAGTTGCCCCATATGCTAGAGATTAGGCGTGATTGTAGAGAGTCGATTTGATTTATTTATGTGGTCTTATAAACTGATCTTCTTAAGCTGACGCGAGGTTGGTACAGATCTTCGTTGTTTTTCGGAACATTTTTCGGAACAGTTCCGCACGTAACATCACGGCTCTGAGGAAGGCGAAGTCGCCGAAACGTCAGCTATCGATCAATAACATCAAAAACAACGACAACGAAGATCTGTACCAACCTCGCGTCAGCTTAAGAAGATCAGTCTATAAGATCACATAAATAAATATATCAACTATCTATGCCGAGGTTTATAGAAAGTCGGTCTTTCGAGTTATCCGTAATTAATCGATCTACTCTTATATGGTCCATCTGAGGGCCATGACCCACATCGACTTCTGATTGTGATTATATTCCTCCTATAGCAATTGACTTTAGGGAGGTACGGGAAAAGGTGTGGTCTCGCATAAGACGTATGGTCTCGGGGAGCTCTGTAGCGTGAATTTCTCGACCACTTGCTATCCATGATGCGAATATATGATATTTTGGCATTAGTACTGGGTTGCAGTTTATTTTAGTTCCTTGGGGGTGTAAGAACGTGACTTCTTGGGAGCATATACCTGGATTTATTATTCGCCGTAACTGGGAGTTCTAGATAGCAGCGATGTACGCGTCGTATTGAGACATCTACCATGGGACATTTAGATATGTAGATGACCTCTCCCCTTACATTAGCGATGTAGCCAGGTCCTCCCATATATAAATAGACAAATTCGTCGGGGTATAAGGAAACTATTGCTAGTTGTGTTTCACGTGTGCATCGTTCCAATTCACATCTTTACTTTGTTGCTAAGGGCGTTGAAATTTCGTGCCCTTGTTCGATCAAAATACACGAATTTTGCATTTACGTATAGCATGAGATCAAATATTACAGGAGATGTTTCTGATTTTTGGAAGAAAAATCCTCCTTCTAATTGATGGGCAACTATTAGTCTTGGACGTTCCGTTATCCATGCCCCAATTGCACATCCTTGATAAGGGCTTGTTCTACGTAATGCGAATACCTTATCCTCCTGTTCGACAGTATATCTGATGCTTATGGTCTGTAAAGGATCTGTATGAGTTGTGTTGAGAACTATAGCAGATCCTTCGTAAATTACTGCATGTCGATGCGGTGAGCATCCGGAAATCGGCACTTTATTCCAGTATGCTTCTCCTGCTTCAAAGTCAATGCACGTTTCTGTTGACCACTTACACGCAAGACCTCCTGGCATATGTATCTAATCCTTTTGTGTGTTAGCAGGCGCTACGATTTGTTTGAGACTTATCTCTATGGTTCGTTGGGCTACTACATTCCGCCACGATCCGAATTGGTCGCTATACGTAGTTCCTTTACAGGTTCCATCAGGTCCTATGTAGCCTGCTAGCGTAAGTGATCGCATACTGACAGTATTTTTCTTGATATCTGCTATTATAATATTGTTTGACAGTCTTAATGATCCGCTAAGCCATAATTCATCGCATGATGGTCGTCGTAATTCGTATATATAGTCAGCAATGCCTCCTGTGACCTAGCTTGTATGACTGTGCATTTCGCAATAATCAATATGACGTTTTGTACGGACTTTGCATAGAGTGACTTTAACATCGATTTTTTCTGCGATCTCTATAAGTTGTCTGATGGACTTCGTTTGACTTGTAGTCTCGAAGTGAATGTCACATGGAATAATAGAGGTGCGATCTACTTCAGTTATGTTGACACCGCTTATTGTACAGTCGTAAGCTATGAAGGCATTACATCCCGATAATAGTAGTATTGCCGTGATTACGGTTAGCTGGACTAGAGATAAGGTATATCTTAGGTAATGTTTGGTGGATATACCTCTAGTATTGCTATTAGGATATCATTATCATAGGACAGAAATTGCTGGAGATCGTATGAGGGTAAATGCAATTCATGGTCAACATTGTCTTGATTAAGGTGCTGTTGATCATTAGACGCTGATGATTGAAGTGAGTGAACGATACCAGTACGTGATCGCGGTCGTAAGTGATAACGTTGTTCTGAGCTTCCTTCTCGGTCAGTTTCGTTTTTTACATCGAGACTTTGTGTTGATTTGGAAACATTGGCAGCGTTAGGAGTTTCATTTGGTTCTGCGTGTCCTAGTTCTAACGGTATGAGTAAATTAACTGGTCTTCTGATGATTCGTCCGTTAGGTAATTTGATATGTGCTTCACGTATGGCTCCACTCTCCGACTGTGGGAGTTTTACGATACGACCCATTCCCAGGCATTCCGAAGTAGGACCGATACGTAAATTAGTATTACTGTGCCGATCATTGGAGTGATTGTGGCTTCCCTCTTTTCATCGAAGCTAAGCAGATGCGTTTCTCGAAGGCTTTTGAGGTATTGTTGGCTCCAGATAGTCCAATATTGCTCGGTTAATTTGTGGCTTGATGTCACATCTGCTGTTGCCTGCTGTCTAGTACGTATTAGAGCTAGTTCGTATGAAGGAATATAGTCTTCATCATCCTCTTGAAAACTTGCGGACTCAAACGGATATGTTAGTAACATATCGCGTTGTATGAAATCGATTGGTCGCAGGATTACTACATCATCGGGGTTCTCCTCGATGTATGTGAGTGGTCTATTATTTAAACAACCCTCGATTTATACTAGAAGGGTTGCTAATTGTGATGTTGTTGGAATTCTTTCGCAATACCTTGTAAAGGGAATATTTTACAGATTTTATCAGACGTTCATAAAATGTCCCCTGCCACGGAGCATATGGTGTTATTGTTCTACACGTGATTGCTTTCGTTGCCATTGTCTATGTAAACGAAGCATCATTGGTTATTGGAACAATGACGGTTCGCAAGATTTGTTCCGCAAGAGTAAAGTTGGGTGCATTGTCAGAAGTAATGGTGTTTAGTACACACTGTAACGAAATGGTTAGCGGCGAAGTGTAGCGGTTCAGATTGATGTAGAATATTAGCCACGCAGGTCTTTTAGTTGTTGTGATTGGTCTTCCAACCTCAAACTTGGGTAATTAAACCTTTAATACATTAATACAACACTAATAACATGATAGTAACGATAGAGAAGTAATGGTAGAGGAATGACACAAGTTAGAGCTCTGAGGTGCTAAGGCCTGTAGTGAAGTGAGGCTAAACAATGAGGCAATGGCATTCAAACATTATTATACCATTAACACAATATTAACAATAAAAATGAGATTACAACGAAGTAGCCTTTGCTTAGCCGTAAGCGATGCCGCGCCACGTCTATTCGCGGCCGGCGCGGCGGCTGAGGGAGACAGTATGCTGGGGGCGGAGGGAGGAGACTGTATGTCGCGGAGGTGGAGACAGTATGCTGAGGTGATGAGGGTTACAGACTGGCCGTGTTTCGGCCAAGCTAAGATTTCATTTACATTATCGCGATGGGGAGCATTTTAGTTGATCGAGACATTGAACATAATTGATCGAGAAGATTAGAAAAGGTTACATTGCGGTGTTTGATGTGCGAGTGCAAAGCGGCCATATTTGGGTTTCAAATACTGTTATTTAGATAGATAGAGAACTTTTTAAGAGAGAAGTTCTCTATACACACACCTATTCTAGCAAAGAATCGCCGAAGTGCTAGTAGGAGTTCGTCCACTGTCATCTTTTGAACCAATTCGAGGTGTAACAGTCTTGTAGCTATACATGTTAGAATTATTCCGTAGCCTTTTATTGTCTCTTCTGCATTTTTCATTGTTAACGGTCCAAAATAGTCTATCCCAACATGTTCAAATGGTCGTGATCTTACTACTCGTCTTTTGGGTAAGTCATCCATTGTTGGGTATTTATAGAGCAGGTTGTTGATTCTTTGACATGCGACGCATTTCCTTATTGCTCTTGATAAACGACGTAGAATTGGAATCCAGAATCGTTTTCTAACATTCGCCATTGTTTGACTTGTGCTGCAGTGAAGTGGTAAATGTGCGTCGTTTATTACAACTTCGAATAATCGTGTTTTTGCTCGAATTAGTATTGGTTGTCGTTCTGTGAACGTGGAATGTTTGCTTTGTTTAATCGTCGCTTACACCAGAAGATCCATATTGATTTTTAACGATATTAAGGGGTTCGTATCATTACTCCTAGTGCGGCGTCGTATTCGATTGCTGCAATAATGATTGTGAGGATGCTGACTCGATCTCTGGAATAGTGCGACGAGTTCTTTCTCGTAATCTAGGCTTTAATTTCGCTGTTATTCCATTGAGGAATCTGAGGACATATGCTGTTGCGCTTTGTGCTGTTTTGAGTCGATTATGTCGTGACCAATCCAGCAATTCCAGCTCTGGTTGGTCATAAGTGGTTGTTACGGTGGAGTTGTAGTGTATTTCATCTTTTGGTGGTATTCTGAACGGTTTGATTTCTTTCGGCCAATTTGATTGTCTAATGAAATCCGGTTCTTTCCACTATTAATGGCTCTTGAACTGACGTTTATTTAGCCCTTTAGTTGCGCAATCGGCCGGATTCTGTTCCGTAGGTATGTGTGCAAACTGGATGAGATTTTCTAAAGCCTTTTCTATTTGTCGTATTTCTCTGACGCGGTTCTTCACCAGTACACCTACTAACTTATCTAACTTTCGTGATCGTATCCAGCTTAGTGCGATTTCGGAGTCAGAGAAAATTAGTATCTCTTCGATGGATACATCGTTTTTCAAGGCTGTGTGTATCGAGTGAGCTAGCCGAACTGCCATAGCTACAGCATTTAGCTCAAGTTTTGGAATAATGGTAGGGTAATTGCTTGATTGTAGCTTGGATTTATCCATAAGGTGGTATGAGTGATTATTTGATACCAAGTAAGCGCAAGTAGCCATACATTGTCTGCTGGCGTCTGCGAAAAGGATTACTTTGGTATGAAGATCGAGTTGAGCAACACATCGTGGAATACAGGTTTCGAATCCGTTGAGATTTTCGACTATTTTTTCCATTGCTCGGCATGTTGTTTTGAGAGTGGTGTGTCCCACGTGTAACCAAGGTTCCACAGAGTTTGAAGAAATTGTTTTCCTCGTAGTCGTGCACCCACATTCGTCGTGCACCTGCACCCGTCGACTCCTTACGACTCAAAATAAACACCTTGAAGGATAGAGGGAATTATTGGCCGGAGCCGAATAGTGTCGGCATGAACCATGTTGACAATGGACGATTTCAACTTCACTTTCGATGCACTCTCCACTGACAGCGAACAGAAGGGAAGTGGAAACGTTGAAGAATTTATAATAAACAATAACCTGTCCTAACATACCGTGCCCGAAATAAAATAAACTGGTTATGGAGTAGATTTCATCTTCACAGTACCACAATAGAAACATTATTAGAATTTTTTGTATGTGGTGTCTTCGAAGAAAGCGGCTGATTAGTCGCTGATTTTTTAAGTCGACCTGAACACAATGCTTGCCTAAGAACGGCGTTGAAATGGAAGCTATGGGATCAGTGTTGCTTACCGTATAGCCTTGCAAGGACGTATTCCGTTTTTTACAGCTTCCCACCATATTTATGTACAATTTCTTTGGCAACCTCCAACTATTTTCAAGTTGGAATTAGAACAAAAAAGAAGGAGAAGTCGTTTCGCAAGTCTTAATATTTTCCTCTCTTCTACAGTTTCCAGCAGAGCAATCTTTTCAAGTTCTCTAGACGCTAAAATTTATAACTACATTGCCTGATATATTACTGCATGGCAAATTCGCTGCACGCCTTACTCGAAGAAATTTGAAGCTGAGAATTTAGTAGAACTGGCTGAATAATAGAAGAAGCAACGATATGGTAACAATGCAAGAAAACTACAGGCAGTAACTGTTCCACAAAGAATTAAGATCGCCCAGTGAAGAAGCGCTGTTCTACAACACACTTTATTATATCTAACGCTTCGGCGGTTTCGCCTTCGTCAGAGCAGCGTTGTTATGAATGGGACTGTTTAACATTTCTGGGTGATCTACCAGTTGTAAAACCATTGGCTACCGTCCTTTCTGGCTATAAAATTTACTGGCCAACCACGATAGATAGAACAGTATAGAGCAGCTGTGTTAAATGCGGAAATCTGTGAAAAAAAAAGACACGAATGTTCACAGAAGTAAATCAGATGAAACACTCACCCGTTTTTCTATTCTCGGCATCACAATCCACACACGCAATAAATGACGATGTCAGGAAAAACGCTGGTAGGATAAGCTGCGATGTAATCATTCTTGTGGCCTGCTATTCAAAACCTGTAGGACAAAAGTGACAAAAACACCAACCTGTTCGTAACTTCCTTTCCATGTGATCGCTAAAGACTTCCGTCTTCTGAGAAAGGCAATCGAATTGCTCTGCCACTTTTCTCCGCATACTGGCGATTATGTTCCCAATTTTCGTAAAAACCGAGTAAAGAGATCGTTTATTACTAGTTTCTGCGTACATCATGTAGAAAAACTGCGACGAAGACACTCCTAAGCAGCTAATGCTCGCGGCATTGAAAATTAGCCAGCAGGCCGTCAATTTCTGTGTTAGAAAGAAGAAAAGAAAGAAAGAAAAGAAAACAATCGAACTACGAAGTACGGATAAAGATTCATAGCAATACAAGTATTGGCTGAAAAGAGGATTAACAAAGAACATATTTCAAATTTGTCGTTTTCTTTCTCAGCAATCGCGAAGCTGTTGAACAGCGTACGTTTACTTCCATACAATAAAACACATACAATACAACTGTAGCCGACGTTTCGGCAGAACCGCCTTCTTCAGAGCCGCTTTTCCTCGGTGGAAGACAGGTGGAAAAAGCGAATCTAAAGAAGACGATTCTGCCGAAACGTCAGCTACGGTTGTGTTGTATGTGTGTTATCGTATGGTAGTAAACGTATGTTTTTTTTAACAATCTTGCCATTGCTGGGAAAGAAAACGACGAATTAATAATCCAGTGCCGAGGTTAATAGAAAGTCGATCCGAGGAACATTTTTGAATTGGTCCATTACGTAGTCGATCCATACCGCAGTACACGTTCTCACCTTCTTGGAACTTGGATGCCAAAATAACACCAATTCTGATTCAGTGTTGGTGGGTTTTCTGGAAGATCACATGTTATAAACGTGCGGACATGCAGATAACTGTCTTCGAGCACAGAATGAACAACATTGAAGCAATGCAGCGATTGGTCCGTTCGTCAGTCGACGCCGCGTACCGGTTCGACTCTCGAAGCCCAACACCTGCTGCGCTACGGACCACCTGAACATCGCGTAATATTGCTACGTTGCTAGCAAATTAATGTGTTGTTTACAATTTCGCTTTCTTGTGTTTGTTTCTGCAATATTTTTTTTCCAATGCGGTACTATTAAATATCATTAGCAGATTGTCCTTGTGAACTTTCGCTTTATATTATAAGGTTACAAGAAAAATCAGGTTTTTCACAAATGTAGAGGGTTAGGATTTCAGACGCGAAAGGGCGCGTGTGGCGCTGCGGTCGGAATCGCCCTGCGACGCACGCATGGGATCCATGCTTGCGCCCCTAGTTCAGCAAGCCTTGCATCCTTCCGGAATCGGCGAATTCCACTAGACTTGTCTGGGAGGATAGCAGCGCTGATTCAATTCATCGGAAGGCCACTGCCAGTTATTGTAAATGAGAGATATGCAGTGACTCACTTCAAACGTTGCTTAATGAAGCCGAATGCATGGCGCATCCCCGAGGAATTCTTCAATGCAGACAGCTCTATCCTTTCATTCATCTCTTTAGGATCTCAGATATCAAAACGGGATTTTCGACAGATCCAAATCTACGAATTCAAACTTGAACGCAATGCAGCCAAACGCTTCAAAACTAATGAAATATGGAGTTAAGGAACTGTCAACGAACGTCTGTGCAATGTCGGCCTCAAAAATTTTTTTGGCCAATTCGACCTCGAATATGAGGGAGGTTGCAGAGGTCCTTCTGCTATTGATGGCGAAGCATTGAAGGGTTTCGAATTTGCTAAACACTCGGTACAGCCATCATTACTGTGATAGAGCATCCAAAAAATGTAAAATTGAGGGAAATCGACAAACGTATGTCAACCGAATTGAATGACAATCAAGGAAGTCATACATCAGTATATGGCATATGTACAGTTATTACATACATTACATAAATACATTGCATACATATATTGCGTAAACACATGCAGACATACATACATTGTATATATACATGTACCACATAGATACACGTATCTATGGAATGTATTTATATATGCAATGTATGTAGGCCTGCAAAATGTGGATGCATTTTATGTAGGCAATGTATTTATGTACGCAATGTATGTATGGAATGCATGTATCTATGAAATGTATGTATTTATATATGTATGCACTGTATGCATCCAATGTATGTATTCAATGTATGTATACACTGTGTATATGTGCAACGTATGTGCCCAAACGTGTATGTATGCAAGCGTGTATGTATGCAAGTGTGTATGTATGTATGCGGGTGTGTATGTATGTATGCAAGTGTGCATGTACGCAAGTGTGTATGTATGTAATATATGTATCTATGTAATGTATGTAATGTATGCAGCCCTTTTGGTGCGACAGTCCTCTGATTCCGCTTGCTGCGAATAGCAGCTATTGTCGTCAAAGTGACGAGCGAACACGAGAGCATATAAAGATACTTTAAAAGCGGAAAATTTATTAACAAACCATGCCATTACAATCTTAACTTCTCTAAACTTCATATAGCGACAATCTTTATTGCAACCTTACAAATTCAAATCAAAAAAAGTGAAGATATCTAAATGAGAACATTGCGAAGAGATCATCTCCTCGCACGGAATTCAATCCGAAACAGCAATGTATCGACCAGAACACCGAAACGTGTCATATAACTCTACAAAACATCAGAAGTAAACAGCAGAGGCAATCGATAACGTATCGATTTAAAAGAAGAAAAAAGTGAAAGCAGTGAATGCGCATGGTCTTCATAAATTTTTTTTATAGAAACGTCAGACTACTTTAAGAACAAACACGTTCGCTTGTCGGAGTTTCAGACAGTAAGCAAATCCATTGATCAGAACAAATTAGAAGGATTTCCTTCGGAGCTCAAATCTTTGAACATCGTCACAACACACGCAAACGAGTCTTCGTATTTTTGGGACCAGAACACACGGTTTTATCACAGAAGGATATCCGATTCGTGGGCTCCGCCAATAGGGGCATACTCATTCTGTGACGGTCTGCAGCGATATGGCATGAGTGTCTGTTTGAACTTCTGAAAAATCTTACCGTTTAAGTCCAGGACAAGTTGCCATGTGAAACCATCCACTATGATTTCCAAAATAATCCCGCTGTATTCTTTTTTGTTAGTGAACGAAATTTTTGATGCGATGTGTGGAACAGAAGAAAGTCTTTAAAACATTGGAAAAAACCATATAAAAATCAGTTCTTCGCCACATGTCGGCCTGTCTTACTAAAGAATAAAAAGAAGCACAACAAGAACAAGGACGAAATGAAGCACATTGTCGTGATATGAATACTCCTTCATGGGAGTCATGAACGTTGTTGCATCTCGTCCACTCCTCAGTTCCTTTTTCTTCGGGGTCCAAGCTTCAAATCGTAAACAGCGAATGTGGTCTGATTTTCTCCTCATAATCGAAAAACACTTCCACGTACCTCTTTTAGTGTATTTCCCTTAGCGTTGAACAGCATGTAGAGACCAACAAGTGGTATTGCCGATACGGCTGATAGAGCGAAAAAGATGCCAAAAAGATTGGCGACTGGTGAGAACTCATAGTCTTGATAGGTTAGCGGTTGATAGTGAATGAATGATGACAAAATCATCATCTAAAGAAAGGGAAAACTCGTAAAATAGCGTGAAATCGATTGAAGAGTTCCACTACAGAGAGGATTCCCATATTTTCATAAATTCGTACGATTTTCACATTCATTTAAAACTTTTCTGAAGTGGCGGTCGTTTCTAATTTATTATAAAACTGTATTTCTCGTGCCGTTTGAAGCGTGCGAGACCATGTTCATCATTGATAGCCCTTGTACACACTGCGACTCTAACGGTTGATATCAGCTGTGAATGCTTCATGACCATTTATGAATCGATGTATATATATATATATATATATATATATATATATATATGTATATATATGTATGCCGAAAGCTTTGTTCTTTACATATATATATATATATAAATATATATAATAGATAGGGCCCAAGTGGCGCGGTGGTCAGAGGCGCCCTGCAGTACACATGGATTCGATCCTCGCGCTCATAGCTCACCAAGCCTTTCATCTCTCCGTGGTTGGCAAATTGGCTTGCCTGGGAGGGTAGCAAGACTGGCTCGATACATCAGTAGGCCACCGAGAGTTGTAAAGGCTAGATATGCATTCAGTCATTTCCAACAACGCTTAACGAAGTCGAGTGCATGGCGCATCACTCAGATTGATCAACGCCGAGAGCTTTATCCTTCATATACCTATCTATCTATCTATCTATCTATCTATCTATATATATATATATATATATATATATATATATATATATATGCATGCTAGATACGAACATCCTTCCATATGTTACTGGGGGCTTCATCAATTGCACAACAGTATAGGGATCAGAAATCTTGAAGCCTGGTTTTGCCCTGGTGGTCGCCTTGGAAGATGTCCAATCCTTGGCCGTTACGGATATGCTACTTATTCGACAAAAGACGATAATTTTTCGATAACTAGAGGAGTTGAAAACAAGATAGAATTATAGAGAAAACTTTGTTCTATCGCTTTGAAGGGCAGGTATGATATGTATGATGTCACGTAATATATGCTACTGTGGTTCATCACAAAAGCACATTGCTGTCAGGAATTGGAAGTGTTTTGCAGCTCAAGATGAGTTCATTCCTTTTTTTTAAATATCTCTCCGCTCTATGCGGCTGGGATTCATTGCAGTGATTGGAAACCAAATAGCATTCAATTATTTGCCAAAACACCGGACGATGATCTCGTTTGGAAAAGTGTTTTCTGTGTATTGTTCTTTTCTCGACCAACGCCGATCACAACATCTATGCTGGACACACTATCGATTGACTGCAAAGTGCCGCAAACAAGCCAATGAAAGGAGTGTGCATCGATATCAATGCGCATCATCGCGAAAGTGCTTGGAGGATAAGAATTAGGGATCGTTTTCAATGATACACTGTGTGGAACCACACCGATGAACGCGCAATTGTAGACGCATAGCTATTCTCGGGCACAGAAACTTGTTATGGTGATCGGATATACATAACACAGAATTACCGACACAGCTTTACTGATGAAGAATCGTTCGGAACCAAGCTAAGTTCACCTTGATTCGTCTGCTGAGAGCTGCGTGATGTCTAATAATGTCAGCGATAGTTTAGAAAAACGTTGAAATTACCGCTTGGATCAGGCATTGCGGCGTTTCTGAACTTTATTAACTTTGTTAACGTGTAAAAGGGCACCTGTGGCGCAGTGGTTGGACGAGCCACTAGGACACATACGTGAAATCGATCCCCGCGCCCATGGCCGATCAAACCTTCCATCCCTCCGGAGACGGTAAATGGTACCAGACTTGTCTGGGAGGATAGCAGCACTGGCTCGATGCATCGGTAGGCCACCGCGAGTCATTGTAAAGGCCAGATATGCATTCAATCACGTCCAACGACATTTAATGAAGTCGAGTGCATGTCGCATCCCTCAGGGATTGATCAACGCCGAGAACTTTATTTTTTATTTTTTAACGTTTATTTTATCATATGCTCCAATTCAGTATTAGCAAACACTGGTAAAAAATGTAAGCACAACGAACGTACCAATAGGAACGCCGGCGCCAGAATCATCCAACAAATTCTCCAATATATGCCAGGCTTGAATCTCAGCATTTCGTCTAGATCGCATACAAACTGACGAATTCCTGGGTTAGACAGAGATGACGCTCTGTTCTGTATGTATTCATTTGGTATGCTCATACCATATATGTACGAAACGACCATCACTTCGCAGAAGACAGCGATTAGAAGACCCCACGTTGTGCCATACACGATCAACCATTCCATAACCAGAATGCCTCCCTGGAAATTGACAACGTATGACGATATAAAGCGCACTGTGAGAGGAAACACCACTCAGAACCTGTTGCTTAGCAGCTGTAAGCTTTTTGATCAGAAACATCAACGACACACTGTAGGAAATCATCGAATCATGCTGCACTACATACCGCTTCCCCAATCATTTTTCTATTCGAAATACGAGCTTCGACGAAAATGAAACGGAAAAAGATCAATTTGCAAGCTCTAAAACACCAGAATTTCATTTAGTCTACATTGGAATCGTATGTTTCATTCACAGTATTCGCATATTATGGATCGCATAGAATTCATGTGGTTACAGACCGCTTAATATCTAAGTTGCAGAGTCCAAGGATAGTGAAATCTTAGAATATTTAAGTTAGCTTTATAACCAGTATTCCAGTATTGTTTCAGTACGTTGCAATTTTGTTTTCTAGTCTTTAATATTTACTATTAGTTTCTGTGAGACCAGTACAGTGCAGTGGTTAGAAGTGCCTTGTATCATACACTAAATTTATCCTTAGTTCGATCTTGCACCAGCGTTCAGTGTCCATAAAGCCTTCACTCTCTGGTTTGTGCAAGATGGTGGCAAACTAATCTAAGAGGATGAAAACACGTGTTGAGAGAAACATGTTGCACCGATAAGCCACCTCCATGTCATTGTAGAGGTTATAAATGCCTTCAACCACCTATACAATACTGCATGAAATCGAATTCATGGAGCATTAACCGATCAGCGCAGAACAATGCCCTTTCATACTACCAATTTCTGCTATAATTTTAAAAATAGGACATCCAGGATATCGGAAATAAACTGGCAACGTGATAGATGTCGTCAGACATGATTCAGCAATGTACTCAATTAATTATTCATTCATTTCTTAACATGTGCGCCTCAAGGGAGCCTTTGATTTCTTTATTTAATTCCCGATTACTTTTATGCTTATTATTGGCCTCTGAAGATTCACTGGAAACCTATAGCGCTAGTATTCTCCAAAATCCAAGAGGACTCAGAGATATTGTCACTTGGGAATTGTTTAACCCAAAATGACCGGTGAGTCTCTTATTTTTTTTTCCAGATCTCCTTTCTTTAATACTAACATCCTTCTATAATGCTGAGATATTTGCAAAACTCTGGACCGCAGGTGTTTGCGGTGGGGAACGAACGCGCTAGTGTCCTTTCCGAGGAGTAACGCGTTCACCACCACACCATGCGGGTCCTTCATTTCACCTGTTTCTCATCTAGTTCTATCGATCAACGCCGTCAGCAACCACCTGTCAATGGGATTGATCTGGGAAGCCCAAATCGGCATTGAACTCAGTTAAGCTGAGGCTATAGCTATAATCATAATCTTAACGTGTCGTTTTCTTGTTCAGCAATCGCGAGGTTTTTAAACAGCAGACATTTACTTCCATAAAAACACAATACAATACAACGCTAGCTGACGTTTCGGCAGTATCGCCTTCTTCAAAGCCTGGAAGGGTATACTGATATACAATCTACTAGGCCAAACGCTTCAATAACACTTACACAAAGACGAAAGGCTCTTTGGTAATTACACGATCAACAACTTCTCGAAAAACCCACCG